>VDFB02271358.1:104621733-104828787 GCA_007258455.2 Sequoia sempervirens
CTCCCACCCTCTCCCACCCTCTCCCACTCTCTTCCTCCCTTGCTCCCACTCTCTCCCAAGTGAAGCCACAATAGTGGTTTACAATTCAAGCGAGGAAAGAAAACTCACAAAAAACAACCCCAAAGTAAAAAAAGTGATTTTGGGGGTTCGTACGAACCTACTGGTTCGATCGAACCCATTAGGGGTTTATTCGAACTCTAGGGTTCGAGTGATCCCCTTTAAATTTTGGCCGCCAAAATAAAAAAACAAATGCATGGCAAAGGGGTTCGAACGAACCCCCTTGAAGAGGTTCGCTTGAACCCCCCTTGCCCCTCATCCCCCTCTTGAGACACAAAAAAAGTCTAATTTTTTATGCTTCGGAGCTCGAGTTGAGGATGAAAATGGAGGAGTCTTTAGAAACCAATCTGGAATTAGATAGTCCTCAAAACGAGCTATCCAACGAATATAATTTTAATATGTTTTGGTTTTATTATGTATTTGTTTTTTTAGTTTTATTAAACATAGGTTCTTCACCGAAAATGGAGGTCTTTCTTCTACACATGTGGAAAAATAGCAGATTATCAAACAATTTTTTTGAAAAATATGAGTGCACTAGATATTGAAGTCCTTGATCCAACAAAAAAACTAAAATTGAATTTTGATATATACAAAAAAAAATTACGCATTACACAGTTGCACTATGTCTGAATTGTAATTGGTTTGATTTCGAAACTTGATTAAAGAAAAAATATTAAATAAAAAACTATCTAACCAAGTGGAAGCACTAGATATTAGAGTTACAAATCTAAATTCGAAAGAATTAGAATTTTATCCTTCATGGAAAAAAGTTATGCTTTATACGGTGTCACTTTTTAAAAATGTTGTTTTCTGAGAAAAACTAGTTTTTGTGGGAGATAGAAAAAGAAGTGTAATCTGATTCCAAAAATTTTGAAAAAAATATTTTTAGAATCTACAGACAAAATGTGACGAGACTCTAGTTTGCATCATCTTCAAATTCCTCACGGTTTATCCGCTATAGGTGCTCGAATGTGAAGATTTAGTTAAAAATAATAATTTTAGTGTCCAGTTTGGCCAAAAATTTTAAACCACTATTGTGGGATCAGCCTCCCACTCTCTCCCACTTCCTCTCTCTTGCACTCCCTCTCCCTACCTATCTCTCAAGTCTCTCCCTTTCACCCTACCTAGCTAAGTCCCCCTCACTCTAACCCCTTCTCTCCCACTCCCTCTCTCTTAAACTCACACTTCCACCCCCTCTCCCTCTCTCCATACTCCCTCTCCCTCTCCCCATCGCACCCTACCTAGACAACCTCTCTCTCTCTTAAAATTCTCCCTCCCTTTAAAGAAATACATAAATACATACAAGCATAATACATATGTACATACAATCCTACATCCATACAATATACATGCACTGATACATATAGGCATACATACATACATACATACATACATACATACATACATGACACACCAACATACATGTACATACAAATATATCAAGAAACATTCAATAGAGTGGCATTTAACATTAAGGAAGACATAATGCGAGCACGTTATAACGCGCACACGTTATGTGTCGCTTGACATGTATCCCGGATAAGCAAAAAAATATCAAAACAAAGACATAACGTGAGTGCGTTATATTTTTCTTTGGGAATCCCCGAGCCTTAGCATTGGTGTTTGCCTTGGAATACCAACCCAAAGGCTTGGAGGGCATTCCCAACGACCAGAGATGTATTTTTGCAAATTCTACAATTTTTTCACATAATCGAGTTCATGCTAACTGTCAAGATTGCATCTAGTTCAATATCGACAAAATCGAACACATGGGTAATGTCAAGTTCTCTCTTAGCTATCCAATGATATAATTTTTTTCACGTTTTGACAATGTTAAGCCTTTCATCCATAATTTATTTTGTTTGCATGTCTCTTTTTTGTCAAAAAGCAGTCTTTGGTGTTTTTTTTGTTATAAATTAGCCGTTCATCGAAATTTCAAATAAATTACATTTTTAGAAACTAGACTCTATTCTACAATTTTTACTTTTTTTAAATCAATTACTTTCAAAAAAATTTAGGGGGAGCACAGCCAAAATTCTACTTTTCAGGAAGTGCCCACTTAGAAAATTAGTAAAAAATCAAATATTCATTAAAAAATTATTAGAAAAATTATGCATCAACTAGATACTGTTAGCTAACTTCTGATCATAGCGATTTTAAAAATATTACAAAAAAGTTCACCATGCTAGGGTCGTACAAGAGTTGCTATGTTATGTTTTTCTAACAAAAAAAACAACAATTTGTGTACGTCCCTCTTTTGAACCCCTTAATCTCCATTTTCAAAATAAATTAGTAGTTTAGAAAGTAGACTCAGAGCACTTTGATCCTTGTTTTTGTTCCATCTCAAAATTTTGAGTGTAACTATCATCAATTTCACATCCAAGGTCAGTATTTCCTGATTTCAGAAAAAAAAGTGGCCACTTAAGCCCCCTTTTTGGGAACCATCTTGGTGCACTAACCCAATAATTTACAACAACAATATATATATAAATTTAAATAAAGACTTATATAAAATTAATTCAATTTGTACTATATAATAAAATATAGTAATAAATTTGAGCTAAAAACTTATAAATAATAAATTTGTTTTTTATTATATAATCATATATAATAATTAAATAAAATTTTATGTTAAATTGAAAATTTTTAACATCAAGGGGGGTAAAAATTTATTAAAACAAGGAAACGTTACAAAGCAAGGGCCTTAAATGGCCCTATCAAGTTCAACCAAGTGATCCAATTGATGAGACAAATCCGGGGGTAGTTGACCCCGATCCACTAAATTCCAATCATGAATATGATCAGAAGCCCATTTAGCCAAGCAATCAACAACACCATTCCATTCTCGAGGAATATGAGTGAAAGTAATATACTCCAAATAAGCACAAAGAGTAAGAATTTGTTCAACAATCAAAGCCAACTGCTAGCTCACATCATCCAAATACCGCCTGTTCAGTAAGTTCACCACAACCTGGGAGTCAAACTCACATATGATCCTTCGCCATCCTAATTGACTGCCCCACTCCACATCCAACAAAATGGCTTGAGCCTCCATAAGATTATTCGTATGAAGACCCTTATACACAGAGAAGATAAACTGAACATCTCCAAAGCTATCCGACCCACACCCCCAATGCCAGCATGACCCGGATTTCCACAAGAAGAGCCATTCGAGTTGATTTTTAGGACCCTAAGAGGAGGGGTCCATCTTCCCTCCCTATTCACCTTCGGGGTAGGATGCCTACATCTATTGTGCATGAGTTGTCGTTGCGGAGGAGAAAGATGAAGACGATTACAACAACCAACATCATGAGGGTCCACCAGAATAGTCATATCACACTTAGCCGCAATAGTTTCCCCTAAAGAGTGTAGAATTTTCCACCATAGGTGAGGGGCCATCAACAATGAACCCTGAAAAATCCGCCTATTCCTCTCCAACCACAGGTTCCAGATAATAAAGGAAGGCCCAAGAGCCCAAGCAGCCTGAAGAAAGGGGGTAGAAACAGGGGCCCTGCCCCACCGTTCCCCAAACTCCACCAAAGAGGAAGCATGCCAGCAGGCTGTATTCCACACCCCCCACTAGAAATGCCAAATCTACCTAGTATAGGAACATTGGAAGAAGAGATGGAAGACACTCTCTTCACAACCATGACACAAAACACACATGGAGGGGCCTTGGAACCCACACTTACATAAATTATCCCAAGTAAAACACCGGTTTTGAGCCACTAACCACATAAAGAAGTTGCACTTGGGCCATGACAACTTGTGCCAAACTTGCTTCCACCAAGGGACCTCAATGTCCCCAAACAACTGCCTACCTACCTGCTTATAACCAACTGCCACAGAGTACTTTCTAGACAAATCCGAACCATCCCAAGCCAAGACATCAGGTCCCCTCAAAGAATTACAAGCATGGGAAGCCAAAAGCTGGGAAAGCTCACACCTATCCCCCTCAGACCCTCCAGGTGGCCACTCAGAAGGATGCTTCCAGCGAAAACTTACAACCAAACCACCATGTTGCGCCACCTTATAATGCTCCACAATATCCCAACCACTCGCAATAAAAACATCACAAAGGGACTGGAGGTGAGGAAAAGAAGAGAGAATAGGAGGGTGACCATCCCAAGAATCTGACCAAAAAAGAGCTTGTGACCCTGAATGACAGATCCAAAAAAGCGCACACTTAATCAACGACGCCCTCACTTTTAAAGTATGTCAAATCATAGAACCACTCCCTTCCAGAGGATAGCGAGGAACCTCAAAAGAAGCAACACCCCGAAGATATTTATGGTTGAGAATACGAGCCCATAACTAATGTTGATTCGTACACCATCGCCAGTAAAGCTTGACAGCAAGAGCTTTCCCATTCAAAATAGCAGAGCGTAAACCAAGATCACCCTCCTACTTTGGTCTACACACAGAATCCCACTTAACAAGGCTCCACTTTGAAGACAACACATTACCGCTCCAAAGAAATTGACGTGAAAGAGCATCAAATTCCTTAAGGAAATACATAGGAGCCGCTTGAACAAAGCACCTGTAGATGGGAAGGGCCTGGATAACAGACTTGAGAAGAGTCACTCTAGCAACAGTAGACAACCAACGATGAGTCCAATGAGTAACCTTCCACCTAAGCTTATCAAGCAACAACTACCATGAGGACCTGAGTTGACGACCAACAACAAGAGGAATACCCAAGTAGACAAAGGGAAGAGACCCAATTTGAAACCATAGAATAGCTGCAATCCGCCACTGGATAGTTTGAGGAGTATTAAAGAAGAATATAAAAGACTTATGTTCATTGATTTTCTGGCCCGAAGCCGCTAGATAGATGTCCAAAGCTTTCCTAAAGGATTCAACCTCCCTAATACAAGCCAGTCCCATAAAAGAGGTATCATCCACAAATTGGAGATGAGAAAGCGTAGGCAATCCCATCCCCCACTGCCACCCATGAATCAAACCTTGTGAAACCCGAGAATTAAGAAGCTGGCCCAACCCCTCCACCATAATAATAAACAAATAAGGAGAGAGCGGGTCCCCCTGACGAAGGCCCCTAGTAGCCCCAAAAAGATCTGAAGGTTCCCCATTCACAATAACCGAAAAGGAGGAAGATATCACACAACTCAATATCCAGCTCACCCAGTTAGAGGAAAAACCAAAGGCCAACAAAATCTTCTGAAGAAAACTCCATTTAACTCTGTCATAAGCTTTTTCCATATCCAACTTGATAAACATAGACCTATCCTGAGAGGTTGCCATGGAATGAATGACTTCAGACGCAACCACCACCCCATCCAGAATTTGACAACCTGCCACAAAGCCACCTTGCTCCTCAGAAATGATCACAGGCAAACAAGATTTAAGCCTCTCAGCAATCAATTTCGTAACAATCTTGTACACCACATTACAGAGCGCAATAGGTCTAAAGAGATCAAGTCTGTCAGCACCTTCCTTCTTAGGAATGAGAGCCAGAAAAGTAGCATTCATGGCACAAAGCATCTACTTACTATGAAGAGACTCCCGAACCACCTCCAACAAATCCAACTTCACAGTATCCCAAAACTCCTGGAAAAACTCAACTGGGAAACCATCAGGGCCAGGAGCTTTCCCCTTGTTCATCCCAAACACCACCTTCTCCACCTCCGACAAAGTCACTGGGCGAATAAGAGAAGCATTCAACTCATTAGAAATTAAAGAGGGAATGCAAGCAAGGACCCTATTCTCATCAGCCTCAGCAGGCAGTGAATCCTCAGTGAACCGATTAGAGTAGAACTGACGAGCCTCTCTAAACAAAGCTTGTTGCGAAGAGATTGAAAGACCCTCAGAGTTAATAAGAGAATAAATAAAACACTTATTCTGACAAGCTTGCACCGAATGATGGAAAAAATCCATATTCCTATCACCCTCTTGAAGCCAATCAATCCTAGCCTTTTGTTTCCAGAAAATCTCCTCACGAAGCTCCCACTCCTTCACCAATTTCAGAGCCTAGGCCTCAGCATGCCCAAGAGCCTCTGAGAATCCCAAATCTCGAATCCGGCAGGTAATAACAGCAAGGCGATCCTGCGCTTCTCTTTTTCCGGCCCAAAAATTACCAAAACATGACCTATTCCATCACTTGAGATGATACTTAACATATTGCAGCTTCTATACCAAAGAATACATAGCTAACCCATACGCAGGGGCGCCATCCCGCCACCATTGAGCAACAAGATCACCCAAAGATGGATCACATAGCCACATTAGCTGGAATTTGAAAGGAGGATTCTTTGGATTTGGGAAAGCTGAAGTTGAAAACTTAATTGGCCAATGATCAGAGCCACACCAGTCAAGAATCTCAGAGAAAATGACCAAGCTATCTCTAACCCAAGAGCAAGAGACAAAGAAACGATCAAGCTGCTGGGAGATCGCTTCAGGCCCACTCCGTCTATTATTCCAAGTGAATATTCTGTTAGAGGGTTTTACATCCACTAGAGCAAGAGAGTCCACATTAGTCCGAAACAGATTTGAAGCAGGACCAAGCCTAGGCAGCCCTTCCCTTTCTCCTCCAAGCTCAACACAACATTGAAATGACCAGCTAAGATCCAAGGCAGAAAGGGTGCACAAGACCTAACATATCTGATATGAGCCCAAAGTTAGATTTTACCACGGATGTCAATCAGAGCATAAACATTACTAACCAAAATAGTCTCACCAAATTCCAAAATTGAAGCCACCATAGAAATAGCAGACTGGCTTGAAATCCACCAACGAGGAACAACCTTACGAGGATCCCATAAAAGAGCCAGACCCCCAGAGGTTCCCCTAGACCCAATACACTGACACTGGCCAAAAAACCAAATACGAGGGGCATGTTGAAGCATGAGGTCCACCTGAAGCTTAGTTTCCTAAACACAAAAGATATCAGAAGAATGAACAACAATCAAATCTTGAATAGCCTTTTGACGGGAGGTGCTATTCAACCCCCTTGCATTCCATGAGAGAATAATCATGAGGAAGGTTGAGAGAAGTGGGCCTCAAGGGTCTTAACAGAACCAGATTCCACCAACAGATCCCCAGTAGATTTAAGCTTGTCTGCATCCTTCTTACAACCAACTTTCAAAGAATTTTCAAAATGCCCTTTCTTGAGAGGGCATTGCAGCACCCCCAAAGCAGGAGACGATCCCCGCCCTTTACTTGAAGAGAACACTGCCTTAGCTAAATCTGCTAAAACAATATCATCCTGCACATCTGCAGAGGCCCTAGGAGGCACAAAAATCCCTTGCTCCAATGCCGAAGAAATATTTTGAACAACAATTACCTACTCCAGCCCAACATCCGTACCAGTGGCCCCAGAAGAGAGCTCAACAGGAATCCCTTCCTCCAAAGCCTGATTATCCAGGACCTCAAACTGATTGAAACCCTGATCACTCTGTCTATCTTTATAGACCCGCTTCTGACCCCTCCCTTTATTTCTCTGCTTAACAAGAATAAAGCCATCCTTATCGGGCCCACCCTCAACCAAAGATGCCTTACCTTTATCCCCCTTCTCCACCGAAGGCCCTGAAGAAGGAGAGGAAGAAGCACCTGCCGCTTTGGGTGCCCGAGGACATTGGCGCTGAAGGTGTCCATACTCGTGACAAAAGCATCAACGAAAAGGAAGGGACTCATAATCTAGCAGTTGAATTCACGAGGCAGAGCCAATACAAATTTCCAAAGAATCTGACAAAGGGTTATTTAAATCAATTTCAACACAGATGCGAGCATAAGAGAATACCTTTTTATCCAAAGTATTCTGAGCAATGGCAGCTAACTTCCCCATCAAAGCAACAATCCAGAGCAGAATATCCTCCCTCCAAAACTCCAATGACAGCCATGGAAGACAGACCCAAACAAGAACCCGTGTAGGAAGATCCTCTGTCACATTAAAAACGCCATGTCAGGGCTTAATGAACAAGCCAACATGATTGTAAAAATACGATCCTCCCTCAAAAACACGATTACGTTCCGAGATGCAAGAAAAATCAACCATGAAATAGCCATTCGCAACCACCAATAGATTGAAATCCCCTTCAACCTGCCAGGTTCGATGGATCCAAGACTCTAACGCCGAGAGAGGGACACAAATACCCAAGAACTTGCAGATCAGAACATGTTGGCTCCAATAAGCTATGTCCTCCTGAACCGATTCGGGAGAAATAACCAAAACAAGTCGATCTTGACTCCGCGGCAGGCACCCGTTCACTTTCTTGAGCTTAGAGCTCTCAGTCACAAAGGACGAATCCAACTTTTGTGCATGCATGGCCGCCAAAAAATTCTAAGATGGCTTTGGCCCAGCAAGCACCAGGCTTTTGGAAGCCTCTGCCATATCCCCACACCGAACCCCTACACTTAGCCCACTCCGATTTCACCAAACCCTTACCCCACCGCTTCCACCACCCACTTCCCCCTCACCGCACCACCTCCCACCAACCCTTCTCCCGCACAAACCCCCGCACCAACCGAACAAAAAAAACAAAAGAACCCCCCCCCCAAACACCGTATGCAGCCAAAATGGATAGAATCTGGCACATGCAAGAGCCAGCACACAACCTTAGAGGCTGCATGTAGCCTCACTTGTGCACAGGAGCGACGCCATTCCCCTTGTGGTTGTTAAATTGAAATTTTGAAAAATCGCTTTAGATTTCAATATTTATTTGATTGTATTATGTGATTCACTTTTAGTATTAATGATTTACTGGATTGTAATGTAATGATATTAAAATGCTCTTTAAATCCACTCCCAAAAAATATAATAATACATTTTTAAACCAAAAATATTATTAATCTTATAGTAATCATATACTCAAAACTTATTACATAATAAAATTATAAGATTTTTTTAATGTGTAGTATCATGATCTCGTCTTTCTCACCCTACGCATGCACCCTAGATTTTAATAGTTTATGGATTATTTAAAAGTGATCTTAAAACATTTAAAACAATCCCACCTATGTAATAATCTAATCCCAAAAAATCAAATTCTTATTTAAAATAAAAATAAATATATCATTAAAAAATGGGAGACTTCAACTTTAAAACATTCCTTAATAAGGTATCCAAACAATTAACTTTTTGTACTTTTATATAATTAACTAAAGAAATGTAAATAATTAACATTTCACACCTTTATATAAATGTAACTAACTATACAATTCCAAACAACAATAATTTCCATTGATTTTAATCTTAAATCATAAAGACTAACAATATATATAAATTTAAATAAAGACTTATATAAAATAAATTCAATTTGTACTATATAATAAAATATAATAGTAAATTTGAGCTAAAAACTTATAAATAATAAATTTGTTTTTTATTATATAATCATATATAATAATAAACTTGAAACTCCAAAGAACCTCTATAATATTTTATACATTTCTTTTTCAAAATGTGCTAGCTTGCTTGAGAAGAGGACTTCATTATTATAAAAAACTAACAACAATTTCTAGTTGATTGCCACGCGCATGGGGAACTGTCACAGTGAAATTTCTGCTGCATATCTATTGCCATGTTGACCAACTCATAAAGAGTTTCCTTTTCTTCTTAGGGATGGAGGCAAGAAAAAATGGGAACCCAAAATGACAACGCCTACAAGTACCCCCAAAAACCTAGAAATGACATTTGATAGATAAATAAATCCTAGAAATGATATTTAAGTAGGAGAATAACACAGACATGGATAGGGAAAGAAGAGGTGGGAACGCGTCAAGTTGAATAATATTTAATGGATTGAGATAAATGAAAAACAGAGCATGAAATAAAAAAACATTAATAAACACTACTACTAATATCTATACCATAAAAAAGAACACTTCATTTCTTAGTCTATCTTGTAAGTAGGATTAGTTGAAAACTTAAACACTAGTTAGAAGATCACGTTTTCCTACACTATACAATGACTCGTCCATTTTTAATTCAATTTCTTGACTTTGTGATCTATTGTATTTTTCATTGTGTAACTCTTGTGCTTCCTTATGATATTCTAGCATTACCTCCCTGGGTTTGTAGACAATCAAATGTTGTATGTGCTTCATTTTTTGCACTTTAAACAAGTTCCTCTAAATGATAGTTTGTTCCCTCTACTATATTTTTCTCTACCTCTCTAATATCCATTAGTTATTTCATTGTGGTGTGAATTGATGCTTCACCTTGACTCAATATCATCATTATAAGGTCTTCTACCATTTCCTTTATGTCTTCTTCTCTAGAATCTTCCCTCTCTTCCTTTTTGTGTATTTTACTTGATCTCAAATCTTTTGATCATCTTTTCTTCTACTTTCAATGCAATTTTTTATCATACTTGATTCTTCCTAAATATCTCCTCTCAATTCATTAATGTATATTGCTACATTTTCAAGCGATTAGCTTCACTATGTCTAGCTTTGAGTATCATTGAATAAAAATTTTCAATTTCAATTTTACTTTCTTCTCTTGTTGTTTCAATATTTGTAATCATTTTAATAGTTCTAATTGATAAGCTATAGGTATAAATCTATTTTTTAACATTGAAATCATTATATCCCATCTCTGTATCTTTTTCTCACCTCGCCTATTTATTTCAATTTGGACTTCTCTCCACCATATTTGATCTATAAATAAGTTGAGTGGTTTGTATCATGATGGTTCTTAAGCTGTGAACATTTTTTTGAATAATATTTTACTGGTTGACAAGGTGCCTTTGATTGTTAATGAAGTATTGTTGAAGTGATGAATTTTTGGTTGGTTACTAAATTTATGGAAATGTTGATGAAGTTATAAAATGGTTGTTGAAGTGAGGATGTTTTTGCAATGAACCTTTTGCTAAAAGAGTTTATAGTGGTTGTAGAAGAGGGCAAGAGGCTATTAAAGTTTGTATTCCTACAAAAGTGGATGAGGTGTTGTATTACAAATTTTACTTGTTGAAATTGCTAACATGGTGAAGGTTGGTTATATGTTTCTTACCCATGACAATAAAACTTTGTAGGGAAATAAAAAGTGTCACAAATAGTTAGCAATAAAATTATAGAAACAAAGTGATGGAAAATAATTGAAAATGGTATTATTCTTTTGCATGGTCAATAGAATAAGTTGTTGTAGTATTAGGGGCCAAGATGGAGTTACATGGATGATCCTTTTCTTAGAGGGTAACCATATGTTTTTTAGGTCATTTGATCTTACATGATGAAAAAAGGGTATAGATGATTTTTAAAAAGGATTAAAGAATTTGTTTTTGGGATTCAATTGAATGCACAAAATACTTAAACTATTGTGATTGATAGATGAATAATAGGTTGCATAGTGTTAGAGTTTGGAATTTTTGGGAGTAAGGTAGTTGCACATAGGTTATATGTAGATCCAAGAATCCATAGATTTAGTTGTGGGTTTCCTCGTAATAATCATCAAATAGTAAATGAGGTGTTGAGTGCATTTGCTTGCTAGAGTTTTTCACACTTTAAAGTTTTCTACAAGAAAAGATATGTTGTTATGTGTTTGATTCTTGCATGTGCTCTATTTATGTTTTAAATAATTGTTATTTTTATTTATTCTTAAGAATTCATCTATTATGGGTGAGATTAAATCATGTAGAGAAATTTTTTAGGAGTATAAAGTAGTGTCAATATTTCAAATCCATAGTTGATGGACCACTAGGTTATCAACCTAGTGAGTTATAGATCAATTGGTATCAGAGTGGAAATTTTCATTGGGAAATCTAAGTTTATAGGTTGTGCAACTATATGTCATGCACAAGGTGAAGTGGAAAATAAATTTTATTATTATTTAAGCCTAATATTGAGTCTAGGGAGTGGTTAAGAAGAATGAGGTTAACACGTATGGTAGAGGAGTATGAAGAATTGAGATTCTCAAAGTTGGAAGAAAATATGGAAAGAATATTCATGGTCCAAGGGAAGCTAGATAAGTTAGAGGACATGATTATTTCTTTGATGGTGAGAATGAATGAAATTATAGTTTTTTAAGATGCAAGTGAAAACCAAAAAGTGGGTGTGGATCAAGAATATACTCCAAATCCTAATATGTTTTTCTAAAGTGAAGAACAAGATTGACATCCAATGATATGATGGAGAGATAAACACTAATAAGTTGGACCAATGGGTGTCCCAAATGGAGTTCTATTTCTATTTGTACTAGTTATCTTCACAACAACAAATATCTTTTGCAAGGCTAAAGCTTATAGGATACACTCTCACATGATATGAGAGTTATGCTCATTCCTTAGAGGTTTGAAAAACACCACCAGTGTCAAAGCAAAGAAGAATTCAAGTTATTATTGTGGAAATAGTTTTACCCAGTTTATCATGAAGAAGAGTGAGTGATGTAATGGAAATCATTTTGAAGCAAGAAAAGAGGTAGATTGTAAGAGCTTATACTATCAAGTTTTAAAAATAGATTGTACAACTTTGAAAGGAAACAATGGAGCATGAGGTGGTGATTAAATATGTGGGATGTTTGTTGGAAAACCTACAAAGGGTAGTTCTCAAGGTCGAACCCAATAATATGACTGAGGCTTGTCCATAATAACATAAACTCAAATTATATGAAAGGGGGATTCCAACTTCTTATAGAAAAGACACTAAATGAAAACAATGTGGTAAGAAGAAATAAGAGGGAAAAGTCAAAAATAGTTGTTCTTCCATGTCAAATTCTAAGGACATAGAAAAGGAAGCCATATCTCTCATTATGGAAAGGATTATCACAAGGAGAAGAGATGTTTGCGGTTGCATCCCGAGTTATGCCTCTTGAGGAAAACAAAGGTCTCAATACCATTATTTTTGGGAAAGAGAATTGTGGAGATTCCTTAAATGATAGAGATCAAATTTCTATTCTAGTTATTAGATAGGGAAAATCAGAGGCATAAAAAATATCTCATGGTGAATAGGAGCTTACCCAATTATTTCAAGAGTGTAGGTAAAAGGTTAGAAGTTGCCTTCTTAAGTCCACTCATGTTCATAGTACAATCGTATTTTGTCTATGTTGGTTAATGAATAAAAATTGGAGGTTGTACCACACCTGTACCTATACTCTTTGGATTGGTTGGTTACAACAAGGTGTAGATATGAGGGTTAGTAAGCAATGTAAATTAGTTTTCAACTAACATGAGGAATATTGAGATGAAGTGGTGTTTAATGATGCAATATTAGATATTTTCTTGATCTATTATGTGGTAATCCCTAATTGTATAGCTCCTAGGCAAGAGTCAATAAAAGATTTGGTTGAGGGGCATTAAATCTATTGTCCATTTATATGTTGGTAGGTATAGAATTGTCATTCGAGCACCTTGAATTCAAAGAGGTTAATCATTATTTTGGAAGGTTTTTTTCTTTAGAGGATGAGGAGTTATATGTGCCTCAAGGGGGGCAACAAGTAAGATTATTGTAGAGATGCAAAATGATATAAAATAGTAGGATATATGGATGTCACATAATGTGAAGAATTCACAAGTTGAGAAGGAAGAGGACTATAAGTTGAAGAGGGTAACCATAAAGTTAAGACAAAAAATTTCTTTCCATTTTGTTGATTTAGTGAGTGAAATAATTAAGAGATCTAGTTTGATGTCTATGACAATTCCTCTTTTATGTAATAGAAAAAAAAGGAATTGGATGATGCCAATCCATAATGAGGAGTCTTGAAGAACATGAAGGATTATATTTCTTCACTTTGATTAAGTGATCTAAATATTTTGGGGACCAAAATCCCCCTTGTCAGGGGGTGTTATCTGGAACCAAGTTGAGTGGTTCAAATCTAGATGGTTCTTAAGTTAAACACATTTTTAAGTAATGTTTTAGTGATTGATGAAGTGCCTTTAGTTGTTGATGAAATATTGTTGGAGTGGCATAGTTGGTGTTGATTACATAAGTCATGGGAATGCTGATGAAATCATATAATGATTACTAAAGTGAGGAGGTTGTTACATAGTGAACCCTTTGTTGGAAATTTGTTTATTGGATGTAGGTGAGGGCAAGAGGCTTCTAAATTTCATGTTGTTGTAGAAGTGGGTGTGATGCTATCGTTGTTCACATTTTGTTTCTTAGAGTTGTTGAAGTGGAAAATATTGGTCATGTGTTTTATATCCATGTGAACAACACATATAGGAAAATAATGTGTCGTGAATGGTTAGTAAGAAAATTTTGTTGACATAGGCATATGACGAATAGTGGATGGTGGCATATTCTTTTGCATCATTGATAGAACAAGCATATCCATGATTGGGGGCCAATATGACAATTACATGAACAACCCATTTCCTAGAGGGAAATCATTCATGTTTCAAGTCATTTGATCTTCTAGGATGACAAAAGGGAAGCTGATTTGAAAAGGATCAATGTCTCTATTGTTGGGGTTCAACTAGCATGCATAAAATACTTAAACTATTATGTTTGATAGATGAATAGTAGGTCAAGTAGACTATTAGAGAGTATGGGAATTTGGAAAAATAGGGTAGTTGCACATATGTTTGTGTAGATTTGAGAAGCCATAGATTTGACTATACTTCCATGCAATTTAAGCATTAAATAACGAGTGAGGTGTTGAGTTCATTCTCTTACTAGAGTTTCTCACACTTTCATGTTTTCTCTAGAGAAAGATATGGTGTCATGTGCTATGTGTTTGATTCATATATGTGCTCTATTTATGTTAAATTATTGCTATTTTCATCTATTTTTTAAGAATTTATTTTTGTTATAATAAGTGAGATCAGAGCATGTAGGGAAGAATATTAAGAGTATATATTAGTGTTAATATTTTATATTTATAGTTGATGGACCACAAGGGTTATTGACTCAATGAGCCATGGTAGATATTAAAGCATACCATTTTAATTTAGTCTTAGCAGATCTAACTCTCAAGATCTGAAATTTCCTCATACTCACTAAATCATTTATCCAATCAATTTGTTCTTTCATATCCAAACTACCAGAATAAGTAGCAATATCAACTTTAGGTCTCTTACAAATTTTTTAAATAGCTTTCAACATCTTTACTTGATTTGTATCTTCTTCTTCTTGTTCTCCCATAATTCATTAAATAGTTGGTGCATTGTTCGACACTCCTCTTAATCTTTCAATTTCTTCATCATCACTCATCATGTAAGGGTCATGACCTTTTCAACACCATCTAGTTGAATATGTGCATTCCTCATCATCTCAAACATTTCTTCCATACTCCCAACAATATTAACAACACCTTGGCCTATACTCACTCTTCATGGAAGCATCTCAACTTTTGGATTTGATGCAAATTGTCTTCGGTTCAATGAAAAATTTGTAAGCTACCTCAAACTCAATAATTATTTTACAAGGCTTCTTTGGAAACTACCTCAACTCCAAAAATATATTCACAAGTGGGATTCCCTTGATATCTTATACCCAACATGCAATAATAGGATATTTGATACCACTTGATGTATTCTTAGGGCTCAAAACTTAATACCACAATGTTCTCATGTAATCTCATCTCGTATGATTCAAAACTATATTTGGACATTGCTTGATGCCCCTGCTTAAGATTTCAAAATCATGCTTTGATACCACTTGATGCAATCATGGATGGAGGATCTAGTTAAGGACTACCAAGCAAGCAACCAATACAACAACACTCACAACAAAAAAATAGTAACACAATAAAAAGATGGAAATGTGATATTATTGATTCACAACTTGAATTATAATCTTGGATCACAAGGGATTACAATAGAATGATGCCTTAAATTCAATATACATCACACACACTATCAATAATTCCTTTCAGTTTAGAGATAATGGTGCCTTATAAGGTGTGCAAGAAAATAAAATATTATGAGTTGATAATCAAAGGGTACAATGCTCAATACATAATGAAATGCATGGGAAAGCCCATTTGGGATGAATACATTAAGACGTAAGCATTGGAGCTCAATATGTTTCTAATCATGAACCTCTTGAGGACTAATAAGCTTGGATATGCATTTAAATCTTAGTGTGAAGCTTGATTTTTTTTTGCACAACTCAATTGGGTGAGTCTTTGCTAAGAATTTTGACAAGTCATATCATTGACAAAAAGCTAACTTAAGAAATCACATCACATAAATCAAAGGGAAAACCCTTGTGAAGCTCTTATGTCACTTTGGAAGGTCTATGATCAATATGTGGTGTTGTAAAGTAAGATTATTATCTAGAACTTTGATTTGTCAAAAAGATGATTAAAACAAGAATATAACTTTGTGATATAATTAGTCTTTTGTAGAAAGAGTATGATGATTGAAACTTTATTTAGAAACTTGCAAAATAAAATAAGCATGAAATAAAATATCCTTTGGTGATACTAGATTCACTTTTACATCCTAGATACTCCCACATAATTTAATGACAACATCATAAGTCATTTTAATGTATTTAATATTGATTGCTAGGACAAAGCATTCATATTTGCACTTAGTCAATCACATTAATCTCAGATCAATCTCAATTGCATTAGCATTCAATGTTTTATAGGTATTTGATCTTATTAAATCGATCACATGGTTTGAATGTTAGCAATGAAGCCAAAAGTCTTCCCTTTATTACAATAGGTCTTTAAAGGTGTTTTTCAATATCATTCATTTCTCAAACATAGATACATACATAGGTGAGTGAATATGTCAAGTAGGCTCCAAAGGTGAAATTCAAAAGTGGACAAAACCAAATGAAAGCAAAGCTTCCTAGGACCAAACAATGAATATGACCTAATTCTGAATATCATAATTTCCAGATCATGTATTTCCCATTGTCTTGATCATTGATACAATATCAATTTCCACTTTACAACTTTCTACCACAACATCTCAATCAATCCAAGTGATCAATATTAACAACACACCAGAAAACTAGACAACTCTTTTAATCTTTCTCAACATTTGTATTTCTCCATCTCAATTGATCAAATCTCTATTTACATTATTCAATTTCAACTCCTTTTGAAAATCTAAGATTTAATCTTCAAATCTTTGATTTTTTGAAACATCTATATTTCTTTATCTCAATTCTGTCTCCTTCCTCTAAAATTTCAAGAATTTTCATAAGACTATTTCTATAACTTTTATGCTTTTCAATCCCCAATACTTTTGAATGCATATCAGTTTTTCTAATCACACTTTATGATCCATCATGGTAATCTCAGACTATAAAATCAGTATGTAACTGATTTATGATCCATGTCATAATCTCAGACTGTAAAATCACTATGTATCTGATTTCTCATCTCACTTTCATACTTACAGATTACAAATGCTTTCCAATATAACCATGTGAGTTGTTTCCAATCTTACGTTTATGATCCATCATCGTGATGTCAATACTATACACTGTAGAATCCCTACGTACCTAATTTTCCGTCTCACTAAAATTGCCTGGAGGGAACAAATGAAGCGCAGATTTCCATTAACTGGCCTCCCACTAAAGATAAACCAGTCTCTCTACCAGCCAAACCCTGTGCCCTACAACCCAGCGGGCTTGTAAACACTGTAATTTTAATTTCTTTATTTTGACTTAAAACTGAAATTCGTCTCTCAATCACACTTGTTTAGTTTCGCTACTTTAAAAACACGATGGAGGAGGGCGGGGAGACGCTTGCGGTGAAGCTTCGCAATTTCGAGTTGAGAGACGTGGACGATTTCATGGTGTGGGCGAGCGATGAGGAGGTGACCCGATTCTGCATGTGGGAGACATAGATCAAGGGAAGAAGCGGAGGAGTACATACAGGAAAAAGCCATGGAGCACCCGTGGTATAAGGTTATCTGCGTCGGTGACAGAGCCGTGGGAGCCATCTCCCTCGATCGAGGTGGAGAAACTTGCTTCTGTAGAGCAGAGATTGGATATGTGGTGGCGCGCAGGTGGTGGGGGAAAGGCGTCGCCTCCCAGGCCGTCCACTTGGCTCTCTCCACGGCCTTCGCTGACATGCCGGGTTTGGAGCGTATCGAAGGCCTGGTGGAGCCCCACAGTTTGGCGTCTCAGAGAGTTTTAGAGAAGGCCGGGTTTGTCAAGGAAGGGCTTCTCCGCAAATACCTTACGGCCAAGGGAAGAACTAGGGATATGTATGTTTACAGGTTTCTTGACACAGATTTGCCTCAGTCTATTTGATAGCTGAGATTAACCGGCACGTATTTTCCAAATTGAAAGTGGTAAGTTTTATTGCCCTTACTCGAACCCGTTACCTCTTGTATCTAAAAATTGTAGAAATTGTAAATATTCATTGAATTATTATTAGCATGGATATTCTAAATACATATATTTAGAATACTGTAAATAGATGATATTGAGATTTTGAGGTATTGGTTAGATAGATTGTTCAGAGATTTTTTTTTTATGTTTTTTTATAGATTTATTTAAGAGATCTATACTATTATTAGGTTTCTATATATAGAATTGAACCTAATGAATATTTGATATATAAATAATTATCAAATTTGTATTAATTTTTTCGGTTATCTATTCACTGGACTACAACCCTCATTACTACTTTGTAATTATGTCTATTGACATAACTATCAGCCTAAAATGTAAAGTCCCCTCATTACTACTTTGTAGTTATATCAGCCGAAAATGTAAAAAATTGAAAACTACGTGCAGGATAAGTGAAAGGTTTCCTGCTAGATTCAATTCGATTATATTTGAAATAATGTCAAGAGAGTTTTCAGCGCTGAGCTGAGAATGGTCGATAGTAGTATGAGGAATTGATCTTTTTGTCATCAAGTAAATATTTTGGAAAGGATTATGTGTACTCTTACGATGCCTATGTTAGTGGAACATCCAAAATGTTGGTTGATAGTAGTATGGCTTGGTTGTGGGCCACAACTATTAGACACGAGCACAAATACAAACTCTAACAAAATCTTGTAGGGCGCACATTCTTTTATGCTCAAAATGAAATAAAAAAAAATGATAACAAGGTGCACACTCTTGAAAATATATAGTTAATATGGGATTACATGAAAAAGCAAGAAGCATGGAATGTCTACACATCCCAGAATAGATCGGAACACTTTTTGGATCCTCGAAACGGAAGCTTCCTAAAAGTGCAAGAAAGGATGAGACTTAAGATGGATGCCCTACAAACAAAGAGGAACGGATGTTTGCAGCATAACAGGGGGGTTCCCTCAAAATAAAGGTTATGGCAACCTTTATTTGTGGATAAAACATACCTATTTTCTTTTAGTCGATGAGTAAATATTCAAATTATGGGTACTACTTAAGAGGCCATATCTCACCTATCTGTTATAAACTTATAGAAGTTTATCAAATGATTATTCAAACAAATAGTCAGAATTTATAGCATGGTTTAGACAAAATATGATATGGGTGGGCTAGTTGAAAGTTTTCATACAACTTAAAAACTTTTGTGATTTCTTTAAGTCGACTATTGCTGAGATCTAAGTTACCGGTTCGGGTTCGGGGACGGGTTCGGGTACGAGAACCCGGTACGTGGGTACGGGCAAAATTTTTTTAGGGGTTTGGGTACGTATGGGTACGTGTGTATATATATATATATATTAATAATTTAATATATTATAATTTATAAATCTATATATATGTATTATATATACAAAAAAATAAGAGAAATATAGAGAATTGTAAAACTAAATCATTTCATAGTATGATACTTGATCATTGATCAATGCCAAATGCCAAAGATAAATATTAAATGCCAATTGATAGTTGAAAAATATTCAAATAAAATTACTGAATTACAAAATGTAGTTCATGAAACATTGAAACATGATTCAATGTTCATTGTTCAAGTGCTCATCAATCATCAAAAGGATTGTCAGAATCATCATGACTTGGATTTTGAGCGGTTTCAACTTCAAAATCATCATCATTTGAACCCAAAGCGGATCCAACACCATGTGATATGTCATCAATATCACCCACATCATCCATAGTGGCTCTAGCAAGATCCTGAATGGTTGCATCCAAGTCAGTAGACTCGGGTGCTACATCCCAAAGCCTCGCTGCCCCCTGCCTGTATTGAGGATCCTTACGTGACAGAAGACGCAAATTGGAATGAATATACACTAAGTCTTCAGCTCTTTTTGCAGCCAACCGGTTATGCTTCACTGAGTGGATAAAGGAGTATGTACTCCAATTCCGTTCAGCGGCAGAAGAGCTTGCAACCTGGAGAGAAAACCAACAAAATTAAAAATAAAATAAAAAAATGCAAGATAAATTCAAGAATGTTAAGTGTTAAATTTTACAATACAAGTGGCAAAAAAAAAAAAACTTGTGAGAGGATCTTGATTGCAAGAGGTTGGAGGTACATATAATCTTGACCATGGAGGTACCACCATGTAAGAGCATCCATTTTGTATTGGTCTCTAGCAACAGAAGCGGTATGATTTTTTGATTTTCCTGTGACAAACATTCCAAATTCTCTCATGACACTTGCATGCACTTCTGGATCACTGAACATTCTACTAAATGCCGTCTTATACCCATTAGCAACTTCAGCATCTCTATATGGCGGTATTCTCCCTGGGATAGAAAGTACTTCAGTGGTATAGTACCTCGGAGATAGGGCATATGCAAGGAGGTGCAATGGAGTTGTCATCTTGTTCCAACGATGAAGAACAATTGCTTCCACCCTTTTGTACAAGGTGTCTTCAGGATCATTCTCTTTTTTTTGTATTTCTATTTTTATTTTTTCCAACATTGTGTCCATGCTATCATAGACATCCCCCAAGCATGGTTCATCTGTATCAGCAAACCGAAGCATAGACATGATAGGTTCGGTGAATTCCAATACATAATTCACACGATCCCACCAATCGTCATGCAAGATCAATGCCTTGACCTTTTGGGCCCTCTCTGAATTTGATTGCTTCCATATACCCCATTGGTTGCTAATAACCATTTGACTCAATGCATCTTTCACCTTCACAAGTCGTCTCAGAACAATTGTGTGAGATGCAAACCGGGTCTCGACAACCTAAGAACATGTTAATAGTAAGTTAATAATACATTTAAAATATGTAAATAATGCAAAAAATTATTTTATTCAATTATGTAAAACATGACATAAATGATAAATGAAACTAAATAAATTTTAAAATTTACCTTCAACAATTCCAATCTTGAAAAAGTTCTGAAAATTGCTTGTGACATATGGTGGTTTGTCACAAACATCTGGATCTCCTCAGACTCCTGGTATATTTCTTTCACCCACTCTATTTGGTTGCCAATTGCTTGCATCACCAAATTGAGGGAGTGTACGGTGCACGGTGTCCAAAAGATGTGCTCATATCTAGCCTCTACCAAAGCACCTGCAGCCCTGCAAACTTTTGCATTGTCCGTAATTACTTGGACAACATTTTCACTACCCACCATCTCTATGGAGTCAATGAGAATCCTGGAAATGAACACTGCATCTTTCACTTCCCCTTCACAGTCAACCGCCCTCAAAAACATTGCCCCCTTGGGGGACACTGCAATAACATTAATCAATGGACGGTTTTTGCAATCTTTCCATCCATCGGAAACAATAGATACACCTGTTTCAACCCAAGAATCTCTAATTGGTTTTAGTTGGGCCTCTACATATTTCTTCTCTTTTTGCAATAAGGTGGTACGCACCTTTTCATACCCAGGACTTGTGAAATCAGGAGGTGCACTATTTATTGCTGACACCATGTCCTTCCAATATGGTGATCTCACCAAGTTGAATGGAAGACCATTGGCATAGAGGCAACGTGCAATTTTTTCTTCAGCAATATCTCTTGCCTCCATTTTAAATGCCTTCTCTAATGGACCTCTCTTGCGGGTGGTGGTTTCTGGTTCTTCATCTTCTTCTTCCGTAGAGGGTATAGACAAGAAGGGATGTCTAGAGGGCCTAACTATCTGAGAGTGGGTAATGTTGTTTTTTTCTTTCCGGAACTATAACTAGTTTGTTTTCCTCTTGCAACTGAATTGTCAGCATCTTCTTGTTCTTTTATAAATGCTGCTATTTGTACAGCAGAAAACCCCTTCTTATTTGGGCCCACACACATATTAATCCCTTTACCACCAGGGCCCATAAAATGAAGTTTCACTCAGTAGTAGGAGCTATTATATTGTACATTGCAAAAATTACACTTCCAAACAAACCCCCCACCTCCAGGAATTTGTGAAATTCGTGTGGTATGTCTCCATAAAGGAGATCCTTTATCAATTTTGAACTTTTGGCTTCCATCCCCACCCACTGAACTTTGACTACTGGCCATTGTTGCAATCTATAAAAAAAATGAAAAAAAAATATATATTTGAAAAACTTCTTCACAAACTTGAAAAAATTCATCAAAAACTAAGAAACTTAAAAAAATTCATCAAAAGATTAAAGAATAGGGTTTAAATGCATACCTTGAACACTTAAATCTCCTTTGTAGAAGCTATTTGCCACTCCACAATCGATCTCCTTCAAATGCAATCACCTCCCTTCAAAATGCTAAGATGGAAAGAAAATATGGAGAGAGCAAAATGAGAGGTAAAAATGAAATGTTTTAGTGTTGAAAGGCCTCATATTGGGTCGTTTTAGGGTTAAGAGGCAAAATAGAAATTAAAAAATTGTTTTTTTTTACTTTTGGGCCCACTTTTTAAGTGCTGGGCCGTGGGTTCTCAGTGGTTCGCCCGGGTACGCGGCTGGTACCCCTAGGTCCGCGTACCTTTGGGCAAGGTATGCGCTGGGCACGCACCCTGTGCGTACCCAACGCGTACCCACAGGCGAACCCGTACCGGGTTCGCACCCGAACCGGGTTCGAGGCCTGTGGTTACGAATCCGGTAACTTAGGCTGAGATTCATTGGAATAATGTTACAACTATCAACTTTTAAACATTGTCTTTTCTACCCAGACTACTGAGATTAGAGTCCCATATAGATGTCTGTATAAGAGCCACTAGATTACACACTCAATTCATGAACCTTAACTGCAAATATATTACCAGCTTTCTTCACCCCTGGACTCTAGGAGAGATGCCTTCGTTTCAGCACATTACACCTTTGTACCTCTGTTGAGTGTCCTAGAGTCTAGAAGCTTATATTCTCAGGATGCCATTCTCGATGAAGTTCATGCCCATGGCGGTTGACTTGTAACCATTGATGATGTGTTTGGGAGGATGGAAGAAGGGTTTCTTTGTCATTCTCTCCATTTTTCTTATATGTTGAAAGCTTCTCCGGCTGCTGCTTCCCATTTTTCGAAATTTTCATGTTTCTTGTTTTATTAAGCCTTTTCTGAGAAGATATTGTTACACTCATTTTTATGTCATCACATGAATTTGTATCGAATTCCTATTGATCATTCATGGATATTAATATACATACTTTATTTCTTAAAGGCGGCTTCATCTCTCATACCAAATTGGCTTTTCTTCATATAAACTAATGCCAGCACAAAGTTATATTCAAGCTTCAATAGCGGTTAAAGCAATCCAGTGGCTTCTCTTTTATACTTTTAATTTAAACAAATAGATTATGTCTTGGGTTTGAAATGCTTTGCATTAAGGCAAAATTAACAAGAAAACAACTAAAAGAAAGTTTATAACATGCATGGATGCATCCTAGATCTAATGGTATGATTGTGCTAAAATTCTCACTGCACAAGCATTTGTGGTGTTACTAGAGAATTTGTTTAAAATGGAACCGTATGAAAAGTAGATTAGTACATGCTTAATTATCCATTACCAGCTGGATTTTTGTTTTGTAATTTTCTTATATTCTGAAATCTAGCTGACAATGTATGAATTGAAAGCCAGAATCTGCTATTGACAGAAAATACTCCAAAAAACTTGTTGGCATAATTTCTGGAATCTGAATTAAACAAGACTGATTTGACATCAACTAGAACATGATACTTGGAACTGAAACGAAAGGATATAATTTTGTTATCTTTCTATGCTAAAACTAAATAATGATCAGCAGAGGTACATAATGTTTATGATGCTCTGTAACAAAAATGTTGCCAGGGAAAATTTCCAAACTGGAAATATTATATGATGCTCTATAGTGAAAATATCATAATTCTACATATTTGTGCTGGTAAAATTTAATGATCTGATCATCTGTGCAGTCTATTGTCTTGTTTATATCTGTGTTAAATTCACATACTGATTTAAGGGTTTAATTGAATTGTGTTCGAGTTTGCGGCATGCTTTTCCTGTGATGGGAAAAATGGAGGTTTGTATTTCCTGTAGACAAAAATTTAAATATCTTTGATTTACGAGATATTCCTGCAATACATTTGAAGAGTCTGGCCACCTCCATTTCAGATTACAGTTCATCTGATAGAGCTGGTCTTTGACTTCAAATGTTCAAGGCTAGATCGAAGTCAGAAACTTTTATATATATATGTATGTATATATGTATATATACATATATATATATATGTATGTATATATGAGTATAGATTACAATCATAGCTCAAAAGGAGGAGCAGCTGGGAAAAAAGCAGCTTGAAGATTACATCATCATATAACCATGGTAACCTAGCACAGAACAGAAATTATAGCATGTGAGCATCCATGACAGTACAGTAGCTTAAATATAGATTTTTACAAAGACCATGTAAAATTTTCAAAATGAACACAGTTGATGTGTATTATTATTTGTTACATTTGTTTACATAGATTTACATGCACTTGAGAATTAAGAGTCAGTTTGGATAAAGAAGATACTTTTTACAGCGATTTCCATTGGATAAATAAGATTCTATTTACGGCGATTTCCATCCTCTGTTTAGGTCTTGTTTGACTTTATTTGCAACCTTCCAAGGATATCACTTTCAACATGAAATGAAAATAGCAATTTTCTTCCTGTGATGGTAATCAGGATAAGCAAGTGGAAATGTGGGATGGAACATCGTGGCAGAACATATTTAACAGATAGTTTCACAAACCTGCAGCAAAAACTACAGATTGTGATGTTTACTTCTAATTGCAGACATTAAGAAGAAGATTTTTATAAGAACAGGTATCCTTTGGAAAACGAGTATTCCATTTAGAATGAATTCCATCATGTGGAGTGATAAATTTCCTGTCACCTGAATAACTGGAAGAGTTCAGAGTGAGATGCAAATTGAAAAAAATAACACAAATAAGAGATAGAAAGTTGCATATTACAGAAAGATCATCAATCCCCTGTCGATGCTCTCGCCAAGTCAAGCGAGGATCATAAACTATAAGTGACTCAGACATCAGATTTTGATGATCAAAATTTCAAGGTTATGTCTTCCATGAAATTTTAGGGCAAAGATTTAAAGTCTTAATTTCCCATAGGTTCTTTGACCGTGAATGTTTGAAGAATAATCTAATGTAGATATAAGTTTCCTCAAAACACTTCAAGATTTCTGAAATGTGTCAAATTAGTGTTGTTTGTTATTATATTTTGTTTTATTTTTCCGATCTCTGGTTTTTCTCTGGCAATCAAGGCAGCAGGCAAAGCTTGGTACCAAACTATGGTTTCTGTATAGTGACTATAGAGAGTTTGGTAATCTCTCTATGTGGCTTGGTTTATCATAATAGAATGGTATCAGTTCAGGTAAATTAAGGTTGAAATCTAGGGAAGACATTTACTAGATTGAACTGACTAAATTGTTACTACAGTTGACAATGTGTCAATTGTAGTTGGATTTACAAAACTATGGGCCTATATTTGGCAGAACATATTAATGTTTTTGTGTTATGTGTCTTCAATTTCAATATGACCTGGAATCTTTAGAAGTTTTACTGTTTTATTTTGGAAATTTACCAACACAAGCATTAGTCTTTTTTTCATAATTTTGTAGTATTATCTTGGATAGGTCGTGCCATGTAAGAGGATCAATCATTTGTGGTTCTCCATGATGAAGGCTATTTTTTATAATAGTTTGTTTTGGTGTTTCATGTATGTCCAGTCAAGTCAAAGGTTTTCGACTTTCATATGCTCTTTTTTCAAACTTGGTTATTTCGATGTATATGTCGATTCACAGTTCTTATATACATTTCACGATTCATTTCTGATGCATTTTGATACTTATATAGGTATCTGATGGTAAATTATGTTTTCAAAGTAACTTTCTATTGTGAACTGCAAAATAATTTAGAGGTTCAAATTATCCTTTTTGAAAAGTGTTTTCACTATACAAAATATTTGGATAACATAATGTCCTAAACTATACCAATATTTTTAACATTCTTGCTTTTTCATTTTTCATTCTTTGAAGCTTATTAGCAAAATCTCATTTAATCCCATTACTTTATACTTTATTTTTATTATTAGTAGTATCTCATTCAGACGAGAATATAGTTACATTGCCACTGTTGTATACACCTTTACAACAAGATGTTTCAGGTTTCGGTAAACTGTTTTGATAGATCTATTCTCTTCATCAACAAATTTTGGTGATATGACAATTTCCCATTCCCATCTATCGGCATAACCATTGCACCCCACATATGATGCAATTGCTATTGTTAGTAACTGTCCTGCAGCTATCGGAGTGGTCATTTAGTACCTTTACCTGTTTTTAGTTTTTCTGGTTCGGGTGTGTTGCTGTTTAGGGGGTGGTGGTGTGCAATGTTGGATGAGACTAAGTAAATTTAATAGATGAAAAATGATCAGCAGCTTTTCACTGTGTTTCAGCAATGATTCATATTTTGGTGTAACAAATAAATGGTTAGTACAGTACATATTTAAAGTATTTGTCAGCTATGGCTATGCTGTGTTTTTTTTAAAAACCTGTTTTGACTGATTATCAGCTAGGATAGAGCTGGTACAGACAGCTTAAGAGAAAAATCTGAACCAATTTGGAACTCGATGTAACACCAGCGATACTTTATAATTCCCACATTCATTACTTTTGAAGATGCTTTATAGCTCCCTTATCACCTTTTTAACTCTGAAAATATTACTTGTTGCTCCTTAAATCATTTTAATTAGCAACGCACTGTCACTACACATAATAGAAATCAACAGTAACTGTATTTTTCAGCATAAATACAAACTAGAATGATAAATCATAGTTGTACGACTGATTTAAGGATTGAATTCTTTTATAACATGCATTTTGCCATTTTCAAAGAGAGATGAAACTTTTTATTCAATGGACTAAGGTTCAATTCAGATGGAAAGTAATATCTGAAAAAGCTTTTAGTAACCATGCATTATATATTTATGATTGGGATGTTACAAGGTGTAAAAGTGATAAAAACAATAAACAATGATTATTAGTTAAAGGGTTTGAGTTCAATTGATTAAATCACTGGGAAATCTCAAGTTCAAATCCCCAAAGTGATATCTAAGTGTATGAGTGTGGGGTGCAGGGGTAATCCCATGGTGGATTTTATTGACTACGTTGATCCTTAATGGACGATATATTAGTCTCATGGTAAAATTGTTGGCTATGTTAATCCATAATGAAAGATATATGCAATTGCACGAGGTGTGGGACTCAATAATGATCCCTTCCTAATTAATCAAAAAATAAAAGGTGATTCTTTATTCTGTCTTGTAAGCTTGGAAGATGGGCACTGGTGAAATTAAGGGGAACATCCATCATAGCAAGTTGATATGGTGCTATAAAAATTGATATGAGCGTGAAAAATTAAACATGATCCATTTATGAAGAATGTATTGCATTGAATAAGGATGATTCAAGCTGACCCATACACCAAGAACATAATTTAACAGAAATATGCAACGATAAACTCTTTTTAATTTACTATTGAGAAATGATTTCTTGCAAGTAGTAGAGAATGCTGTCTGCAGGATATTCTCATTATTGACTGATCAGTTCAAAGAGACAACCACCGTGTTTTATGTTGAACACTACAACAAATACTATTTTAGCAAAGGCTATAGCAGCTATGGGCATTTGCATTGAAATTTTATGCAAAATGATCATGATTCAAGATAACATATTACTCACTTTGTATAGGACTTATATAAACCTCTATGCACCTTACTACCATGTTAATAAAAAATATCACAGTTTTCCCCAGTTGCAACGATTAAAATAGATTTTCAGAAAATTTTAAATCCTATTAAAAACTGACTCTAGGATCACTCGTTCTGATCTGTTGCTCATTTATAATTAGTTAAGAAGAAATGAGCTCCACATCTCTTAGTTTATTCACTAAATACGGAAACATCTATTTGATTTGGTTCCTTTTGAACTTCTTGAATAACGTGATCTATCTTTGGCTCATTTATAATACAAAGGAAATGAACTCTACATCTCTTAGTTTATTCACTAAAGAAGATAACTTCTACTTAATTTGGTTCCCTTTGAAGTACTTGCTTTGATACATAAATTACCTTGCTTTAGCCATCAAGAGAGTGACATTTGTTGATTGTTCATATCCTTGACTATTATATCAACATGATTTGTTTAGTAGGCGTTGTAGGGGTGGTGTTAGGGTTCAATTCAATACTCTCCTGATACTTAGGAACATCTAATGTGCCCTAGAGTAGTGGAAAATATTAGTGAACTAATCTTTCATTCAATATGGGCCATTACCTAGAAATAGGAACAAGTTGAGCTTAAATGCTTTATCACCAATATGCATGATGCTGGTGTATAACCTATATCACAATGGTTTCAATTTCCTGTTTTGTCCTTGAAGCCTCTCTCTCTAAAGATGTAACTAGATTGTCTCATAATCCATGCAAGTCTAAACCAATTTAATTTATAGATTTTTTTAATTAACACACCTATATGTTTATTCATTACAAAACAAATCATTAATGAAAACATGTGAATGACACACTTATATGCAAAATCTATTGACTTGCAAGTATTAATGAAAACATGTGAATGGCACATTTATATGTCACATCTATTGAATTGCAAGTATTAATGAAAACGTGTGAATGACACACTTATATACCACATCTATTGACTTGCAAGTATTAATGAAAAAATGTAACCATGTAGTAAATCCATTACATCAATTTTTACAATGATTCAATTTCCATTTTCAATAACATTCATTCCATGATACAATAATGCAATGGCACGATGTTATTCAAGAATTCATATACTAATAAAAGCAAATAAAGGTGATATCAAATAACCAATAGGCATAGATGTGGCCAAGCATTATACAATTATATGTTAATTATATGTTTTTTTTTGGATCTATTTTATTATTGATGAGTTGATAGAGATAAATAATCGTGTTGATCAACTATTTGATAGCACTATAGGTGTTATTTATTGTGTCCTAAGACTTTCACAATATGATAATTTAAGAAATTTTGGATAAGTTTATAAGAAGGAAGTAACTTTGAAGGCACTAAGTAATTTACTAGCATTAATGATTTTTTCCAAAAACACCGAAAAATATCACAATAAATATGAACCATAAGAAGTTGGACCAATTGACAACTATTATTTTAAGTCAATTCATGCAAACAAAACATACTTTTATTATTTTTCATGCTTGGAGTTGAGCTTCATCAAATACTTCAATATTTTATTAGAGTTATAGGAGGTTATCCAATCTTTTGTTTGGATATATATGAGCTAGGGCATTTTCAACTACTATGTCAAATAAAATTTCCCTATTTGTTAAAGATTTGATAGATGCCCATGCCTTATTCTAAATGGCCAAATTTTCATTGGCTAAAGGCATTAAAAACTTCTTAAACAAGTGCACTTGGGAAGTATAAAGCCTATACCCATAGTATTTGCTATTACTATGTCAAAAAAAAATTGCCCCTTTTATCATGATTTGATGGATATCCATACCATATTCTAAATAGCCATTTTGCATAGGCTTGGAGGATGGTGGAAAATGTTATGGGGACAAAATTTACACTTATGAATTGCATTTGTTTAATAGTTTTTGAGGCCTTCTCAACTAAACCATTTTGTGCATATGTAACAATCATCACATTCCATGAGACCACATTTCTTTGGGGAATTTCATTGAAAAGATTTAAAGTCTCATCAAGAACACCATTTTATATATATCTCACAATCATGGCATTCTATGAGTCCACACTTTTCTTAGGCATTTATCAAATAGTTCACAAGCCTTTTGTATTCTCCCACACTTCAAATGCATATCCACCAGATCATTTGCAACGACAACTTCTAACAAAAATTTACTTTTTATTATTCTTTCATGGATGTTTATACCTTGTTCTAAAGCTCCATTTTGACATGGGCTAGTAGTATACTTTTAAAGATTGTGGGATTTGGCTTCACACCTACCCCTTGCATTTGCTCAAAATTTTCTAATTCCTTTTCAACAAGCCCATTTTATGCATATCTTGGGCTTATATTGCAATCATTGCAATCTAGGAGATCACATCTCTTTACTCACACTATCAAACAATTCAATCGATGTGTGCTTTTCTTCAACATTTTGAATACATATCTACAAAACAAAATAAAGAAATAGAAGTAAATTATATTTTGTAATGTTCTTGTATCAACTCCGTTGTTAAGGGAATGGATTGAAGCATCTATACAATAGGGAAACTTAAAACATCAAAACCTAATTAAATAATCCAACTAATCTCAAAAAAATAATATAGTTCAAATACATTGGAAGCAAACCTCTATACAATTGAAGAGGAAACATGTTTTTGATAAGATAAGCATCATTTACAAGGTGCTTTACCCTTCACGCAGAAAGCCCAAAGGGCCAAAACAAAGCTAGTTCAAAAGAAGAACTAGAAGAACAAAAAATAGAAATAGCTGACCGACAGTTGTAGAACAAACAAGGACTAGACAACCCCAAAACTAGAGGGGATCAATCTGACTCCCTGAACCCGAGGCCACAAAGAGGCAACGGATTTAGGGAGTCCCTTCTTCTTCCTAAGCACAACCAACCAAGAAGGCTCATAATCAAAATCCACCAAGCGAGGCAAAGGGAGTGTATCCTCAACAGCCACCTCGGGCGAGGAGCCACCACACAACGAGGGAGCCAACAACAAAGAAGAGGAGATATGAGTGATCAAAGGATTGGACAAAGTCATTCAAAGAGAGACGACCAGGTTCCGACTGAACAATGACAACAAATCGAGGCAACAAAGGATCCACGAAAGGGATAGCCGGAAGAGGAGCTTGGAAAGGCTTTGACTCCAAGGGAGAAATAGTCAAGGGAGGGTCGCCCTCCTCAGAGGAACCATCCGAAGAGGGAGAGCTAATCTTGAGATGGTTGCCCTTTGCTACTTGGTGGAAGAAGAGGAAACATGTTATAAAGAAAGAAAGATAAAATTATACAATTTAGTTCTACACACTTATTGTTATGAACACATAATGCTTAATTTACACAATTTAGTTCTACTTATTGTCTAAGCATTTGATGGATCTTGATAACCTATTTTAAAGATCCCATTTTGACATAGGCTAGGAGGATGTCGGTAAAGGTTGTGGAGATAGGCCTTACACCTGTTGATTGTATTTTCTTAAAAGTTATGTATCTTGTGATCATTCTAATCTTTGAGACCACATCTCTTTGAGAAATTTTATCAAAAAATTTAGTGCCTTGTGTATGCTTCCACATTTTTCATACATGTCTACAAGGGAACTCACAATATGGGACAAAAAATTGGTTTTGATTATCCTTTTTGGCACATGTGGGAAGGATGTTGACAAACGCTATGGAACTTGGCTTTATGTCTTCCAATTGCATTTGCTTAAAAGTTTCTAAAAATTTATTTATACCCAAATTTTTATATATTGCAATCATTGTAACCCATGAAGTCATGTTCTTTTAATGTATTCTCTCAAAAAATCACCTTCCTTGTATATGCTTTCATATTTTGCATACATAGCATTTATTGCTATGAGATGACACATTCATGAAAACCTCCACGATGGTCTTGTACTGCTTGCTATTTTCTTCATCCATAATCACATTCACTTGAAAAATAATAACATTAGGCACTTGTAAACAATAAAATCCTATGATTGGCTCTCAAAATCCATCAAGGAAAGCCTTCTTTCAACAAATAATGCTAAATATGAAACACATTAGTCTGTAGGCCATTTTATATAAAGGATATCTTGATCATGGCTAGGGCATCATTTCTTAATTTTGATAAATTTTTTTATATTTATCCTTAATCTCACCCTCTACTATTTCAATCGTCTATCAAAAGTTGTTGAGGCAAAACTTCTAGTTTGTCAGAGTCACATTAAGCCATGTCTGGAGGTTTGTAATTTAGGAAAGTTCCATGCCCATGTTGGCTATCTCTACCAATAAGTGATTAAGATTATGCATGGAATCTTGTAAGATCTCCATACAATCAACCAAAGTCATGCATCTATGGACTTCATTTTTTAGGGGGCTTCTTTTAGAGACATATGATAGGCTCCTTGGAGTTGATCCACACTTACATTCATAATAATATGATTGAAATTCATGGGATTTTCTCATTTGACACTCAGATATGCAATGTTGAAACAAATAGCTCAAGGTATATAATGTTTTCCTACATTGAATTGATATGCTTGATACTCAATTTCCATTTATTGTCATTATGAGAAGACGACCTATAGTGAAAATTCACAATCCCTAATGATGTGACTATAGAAAAAAGTAGTGTTGGCATATCACTACAAATAAAATTCCTCTTGGCTAGGATGACCCATGACTTGCTCAACATAAGCAATTGATAAATATTATAGACAAGAACTGATGGTTGTAAGATATGCAAATCAATTTCATGAATGCAAGATGATTTAAACACTTTGATCATAGATATTTACGAAAAAAAGAGGGAACTATTTGAACTATCCACATGAATATTTGTGTGGCAGCCATATATGTTTCTTTTTATTTTTCAATTAAGATTGCTAAAATAAGATATTTAAAAAAAGTATGTGGAGCTCTACTAGTGTTTCCATCTAAGATTTGTTGGTGCTAATTTACATCTCCTTGATGTCTTACTACTTCATTGTAAAGTAGCACTTGGCATTGGTTTCTACATTTATTATGGTGCTTTCTAAGTTGCCACATGTTATTTGCCCATTACAAATGGCCTCAACCTTTTGTAACTCTACTTTTTTGTTTGACCTCAAGGTTTGACAATGCATGGCAATGGTCCCCCCACTCAAGTGTCTCAAGAAGTTTGTAACTAAAACACAAAAATGTGGTACACCCTAAGTTTAATACTCATGACCTAGGGTATATTCCATCATTTCTAGGATTTCATTAAGATGCAAACCAACAAGGTGCATAGATTGAATTTTAACCTCAAAGGTGAGTCAATCAGACCCGAATCTGCATCTTTTTCAGGATAGGAATGATTTGGGAGGATTTGAAATGATTAACCTAATTAGATTAAATGAGATAATATGATAAATACAATTTCTCGAAGATAAACATATGTAAACAAAACTCTGCAAGTGGATCTAAAAAGTGCAGACTAATGTGTACTTGTCACAAAAACTTGGATTTGAGTGTTGTCGCAGGAATGGGTCGCCCTTGGGTGACTAGGCCTTTGTTAGGGTGTCTTTCTCAATTTTTGGGGTTCTTTGGTACTAGATTTGAGTTTCTATTTTCCACTTGTCCCACTGTCGGAGTGTCGTCAATAAATTCTGTAATTAAGTTTCTATGTCTTGACAACTTTGATGACAACAAATGCAACAATGCAAAAATAGATCTTCAAGCTCTCTTCAATCCTCTTCAAATATGTAACCTGCACATTATCAAAGAGAGAAGATGGTGTGCCATACAAGGGCTTGCCTCAGTCAAACCCTATGTAAGTGTTTCCACTTCCACAATGGCAATGCCAATGATAAATCGATAGTGGAAAGGAAGGAAATGATGCATGAACAAAATGCTACAACTCACCACCCTTCAATGACTTCCTTGAAGGACTGAAGTCATCCACATCACTTCAAGGATTTGGATCTTGCTTGATAGAATGCTTTGGAGATCTACAACAATGTTAGCCTTCACAAAACATGAACATGAACACACATAGAATTTGACATGATGTTGGATCTTGAATTACTGTAATAAACTTTGATAAAGTTGCTCTTGACTTGCTCAATAAGGCTCTTGACAATAGTATTTGCTCAATTGTGTGTCTTGCTAGTTGTTAGACTTCAAATGATAAAATAACCAGGTATTTATAAGTGTTTATCTAATTTATCAAAAATTAAATTCCAAAAGCCAACACAAGTCGACACTTCATATTTGAATTTTGGATATTAAAATCCTGCCAAAAAAATATTTAAATTTGGATTTGGATCCTGGCTAAGAAGGGGGACCCAGTCGCCCATGGGCGATTGGGTCCTGGCCCAAAATTCCAAGAAACTCAAAGCCAAGGACAATTTAATGATTAGATGCATTGGTTTAATACTTGTCCTCCTTTGAGAAACGGTAAAAAATAGGCTTTGGAATGCATAATTTGGAAAATTTTAAGCTTAATTAAGTCCAATAAATTAGGGGGCCAAAACATAATGTGAAATTGTAAGTATATACAATTTTGTACGTTACATTTAGCCCCCACTTTAGTGAGAGTATGAAATTACGCTCAGACTCACACTAAAGTAGAGAAATATATGTTGAGGGGTTCAATTGTCCAAATGTTAGACAAATAGGATGACTAGGGATCAAGGAGGTTGCGCAAGCCCCTAGGATCCAAGATCCCATGGTAAACCAGCATAAGCACAAAGGAACACACATGTATGATATGCAACAATACAAGATACACAAACATACATGTCGAAAGACACAACACATACACAATAGAAAGAAAGGTATGATGGAACATAAATATGACAACGAAATGAAAACCAACACAATGCAAGCACGATGTAAACGTGAAGAAGACACATGAAAACACATAACGAAACACAAGGTTAGTACTAAAAGGATTCAATTCTGTAAGGCAAAGAGACCTTAGTCTTAAATTGTCTCAAATACAAAACATCATCCATCGAATAAAAAACAACTCTATGAGGATTGAAGTCATACACACCACTCATGGAACACTTGGCTCCACTAGCAAGCAAGGTGTATTATGCTAGGTGGCCATGTAACACAATGGGATTCATAAGGCTAACAAGTTGCACTATGTTAAACACTCATGAAACACATAGCTCCATTGTTAAACAAGATGTATTATGCTCAACGATCGTGTTAAAAAGGGATGCTCAAGTTCACGATCCATGAACTATTTTACAAAAAATCACCTCAGGGGGTGCAAACAAATCTCACCTTAGGGGGTGCAAAAAAATCTCACCTTAGGGGGTGCAATGAAACTCATCTCAGGGGGTGCAACAAAACTTACCTCAAGGGGTGCAACAAAACTCACCTTAGGGGGTGTAATGAAACTCACCTCAAGGGTTGCAAACAAAATAATGTAAAATAAGGGTAGAACCTCAAGGGGTGTCATGATAACACCACCTCAAAAGGAAATTTTATCAACATCAAAGGGGCACTGCACTTGATGCATGAAAGTTCACACCTTAGGGAACATCACACATGACATCACCGGACTATTCAAGGAATAGAAATTCTCACACTAGGGAACACCAACCATAGTATTACCATTAAGGAGAAAGTCACATGCCAAGAAAGATCACACTTTGATAGGACACCAAGTCTAATATTACCACAAAGGAGGCACATCACATGGATTAAGAAGGCCACACTTTGGTCGACAAGGTCACACTTCTTAGGAGACTTATGCCATCATCACTAAGGAGGGACCATTTCTTATGCTTAAAATAAGCAGGGGACCATATGCCCCCCCTTAAAATGTTAGTGTACTTACCACACTAACATTTTAAGGAGATAATGAGGGATCCCAAGAAGGAATACAACTAGGGGAAGGCTACCTAATCCTTTGTCCCCCAAGCGTAGGGACAAAGAGGAGCCCCAAAATGATGATACACTATCTAACTCCTTGCAAGAAAGATGATTGACATAAAATATAATGCATGTGGTAGTTAGCGTAATTTGATGCTACAACTATCACATGGCAAGGAGAGGGGTTTGGCAAAATATTTTAGAGGAAACTTGGAACAAAAATGGTAGGGAGAGGGGATTGGTAAAATTAGAAGGAAATTTTTCTTCAAATTCAAACCATATGATTACAGTGCTTAATGAAGAGGGATGCAAAGAAAAGGGAAACAATAGAAACTTAAATTATTCTCCATGTTTAATCCATTCTTATTATAGAGGCTAACCAACAAAGCATGGAATAGTTAGATTGTCCATAAAATTGGGTTTTAATCCATTCATTGGAGGAGACCAAAACCATATAGAAAGTACTTAATTATTCTACACCTTAGTGATTTTGGGTTTTCTCTTCAAGAAGAGTATATTTTTAGAAAAATGACATTAACTAGTTGGAAAATTAGGGAATTTGGGAGAGAAATGTCTTTAATAAACCTTTAGTAGAAAAATATTTAAGGGGGGAATTGAATAATTTAACCACTAAAACATATAAATAAGCTACAAGAGGGCATCCTTATGTGATGGATCTCAACAAACCAAAATTCTTGGATTGAGATCATGTAATGCCTCACCATGGACCTATAAAACATTAACTAGGAAAACACATTTTTTTAAAATACAATACTTACACAAATAAGACATGACACTTTGGTGTTCCATTGCACAATAAAAAAACTAATTATTGAACAATGTGTAATGACATACTCACACATACACAAGACATCACCATTGCCTTAAGCAAGGTGGCATAAGTGGAAGAATTTCAATGCTAAAAGCACAAACCAACCTCCAAAAGGGATATGAAGGACCTCTAACAAAATGGTTGGACCCTTACAAGACATATCCCCAATAGAAGGAATGGTGATGGGTTGAATCCATGCAAGGGCACACTTCTTAATATAAAATTTTGGCATAATTTTCAATGGAGAATATTGTTGTAAGAATATGGGAAGAGTCACATGACCAAGGAGTACATATTTTGCATACAAAGTTTCCACAAAACTACTTGAAGTACTAGTTGTTTGATGAACAAAGGGACACCAACACATTGGAGTACTATAATGCACCAGAAGGACACTAGTGATAAGGCAGGACATTAACACCTAGGAGTGGCACTAGTGCACCACTCCATAGGTATCTTGAAACTATGTTGGAGTCTTGATTTGGAAATAAAGTCCTAGTTGGCTCTAAAGTCTTAGAAATGTATTGCAGTCCAATCTTGGCACTGGTGTCCTATTCTCACATTATAGTCTTGGCCAAAGAGCCAACAAAAAATCCATATTCTAAATCTCCAAACCAAGTACAACACTCAAAAACCACAATGATAGGATTACAACATACAATAGACTCAAAGATGGTGAAAACAACCAATAGACTGAGGTGGACACTAACCCACAAGCACATAAATGAGACAACTCCCAAGGGTTGGAGTCAATAAGGGACTCCAAAAAATGAATAAAGACACATGGAATGAAGGGGAAGGTGTTTGACACCTCTTATTCACCCTAATACTAGAAGGAGAACCTAAAATAGTTTCTCAATGAGGTGGCTTTCTCACCCTCAAACACACTTAGAGACACAATGAGAGCCAATGATTCGATAATACAAAAATTACATGTTTTCTAAGCATTGTATTCATATTTAAACCCAAATTGAAATGCCCTCTAGTTCATTTTATCCAACATCACAATAATGGTAAAAAGTATCTAAAATGGTATTCTTGTTTGACAACAACGTCGATACACAATAAAAGAATATGACATCAATACCACTTACATGCTTGACTTACAATCCTTCCACTTAGGATGTTTCAAAAATTTCTTACAATTTTATAATAGGACTCATGTACTACACTATAAATTTGGCAAGATAAAAGCCATAACTAAATAATGAAAAATGAATCCTTATCCATCCTTGATCATGATCTTGAATCTCTCCATCAGATCTACTAATCCCCAATGGTGGTTCCAGACCACCCTATCATGTGGTACCCATAGATCCAGTCCACTATCGAAGGAGATAGCTCATAAGGGCCATAAGTACACTCACACCAAGCATAAGAGCAAGGCTTACACATGTTCCAACCATAATGCATACATAATGTTATGAATAGTACATATAAGAAACACTCAAAAACAACACATAAGATGATTAAGGATAGGTACCTGGACATCGAAAACAAAATCCAATGATAACAATGGTGAGGTCCTAAATATGAAGTAGGTAGTGTCATTGCAATAGATCCTATGGTATTGACTAAGTGGGATTGGGCTCACCTCCCATAGGTGAGGTGAGGGTACCTAATCAACAAGATTTGACAACTCCCCAAGCATAACATGTGCTTCATTCTCACACCAAGCCTTTACAAGTGCTTCAAAGTGTGCCATGACATTGACATCTTGTTTAAATTACCCAATGAAAGTGAAATTGTCACTTGATTAAGAAACTCACTGCGCATGTTGTATGCTTGGGCCACTTTGGACCCTAAAAAATGTTGGGAGCCACTCCCATACTACTCTTTATACCTACATTCTATTTTCCTCATGACTCAACATAATTTTGTGGCATGGAAAATAATGCAAAAAAATGACACAAACTATTAAACATGATTTCAAAATATTCACATTGAAAATTCATTAAGGAAACATGAATTCCCCCATTCCAATTCATTCAAATTCAATCCTAAACTTCAAAATTTCCAGTTTATTTTTGCAAAAAAAATATCATAGAATTTCCTCAAAACCCCATTGATGAAAGCTTGATTTTCTACTTTTTTTGTTGCTAAAAAATATACCCTTTTTCTTCTAGTGTCAACAAACATTATGTGAAATAAAATTCACATTTTGAAGAATTTGAAGAAAAAATTCACACTGAAGGCACAAAATTGACATTTTTAAATTTTTATACAAATAAATAAACCTACTTTGTTTTCTTATAATTCAATCTAAAAAGGAAGCCATGAGATACCTTAAGCCTAAGCATTAAATTCTAACTTAAAAGGAATGCAAAAAAACAAAGAATAAGAGATTTACCTCAAATTCAATTTTCACACAATTCTTGATTTCTTCAATTTCCCACAAAATTTAATGAAATAAAAACACTCACAAAATGGAATACCTCTTAATCCACTCACTCCAATGCAATCCCCAAGCTCTTACAATCCAAGACAAGTGAAATCCACCCAATTCAAATTTCAAAAGGAGAGTCATTCTCCTTCTAAAATGCAAGAATTCAATAATAAACCAACTTCTTTTCCCTTTATGCCTCTTTCTAATTTCCCCTATTTTCTATTGTCTTTTATTAACCATTTTATATTCTTTTTCCCCCATAATGCGATTTATGATAAGTTAAAATTTCTTAAGTCACTTTCTTGCTTGCAAATTTAAAATAAAGCTAATTAAATTTATATAATGAAATATTTCCCATTTTTCCGAAAGTATATAAACTAGATACTACACAATAATTAATTCATCAGAATGTCTTTATGAACAAAAACTAATTTAAACCATTAAATTAAAATTATGTAATTATGGATTACATAGGGTCACACATGACACATCTTGTACTCAATCTGAGTATGAAATGTGAACACATTGAAAAAGGCCCAATGTGATATCTCCAAAAATAACCACTACTGTGAAATAACTTAGACTTACATATTTAGGTGGAGAAATAACTTTGTACTTGTATACTCAACATAGTTGTCAAGCATAATTGCTCAATATATAATAGTGGAAGCATAACATAATTACCCAACATGGTACACCATCATATAAGATGTAAATCAATGCATCCAAAAATCATACCATCATGAAAACATATTTTCACAACATGTATAACCAACATATACCCATGTATATAAACAAAGATGAAGCCAAGTAAAGCTAATATAAGATCTAACCATAATGATATCACAAACATCTCAAAATATGCACCATAATCCAAGTGCCAATACAAAATAACATGTCGAGAACATCTCAAAAGAATATAATAAAGTATATAGATCAACAAGACTAAGTCCAAAAATCATGACTATCCAAATGAGGCATTGCAAATCCATTGATGGTGATACAAACACAAATGTCTTGAAAAAGTATTTGGACAAACTTAGTGAAATTTGGGTTGAAGTGAAGGGCTTGAACCACGTCAATGATAAAAAGGCCACTCACTTCTATTATAAGCTTTTCCAAAGTCAATTTTAACAAACACGATCTTCTAAGAAGACTGCCTTTGCTATTAAATTCTTTCTCAAATTGTAATAATGTTTTCCAAAATATATACCTACTTTAGATGAACCCACTCTACTTATAGTAGACAATAAAAGGTAATAAGTACCAAAGTTGAAGGACCATGGCTTTGGCAATGGTCTTGTAGAAGACATTCAAAACATCTATAAGTTGTTGATTAGTAACAAACCAAGAATCTCTAGCTTTGAGATGAACTTAATGTTGCCCTAGTTTATAATTGAATCCAAAATATTAGAGGTAATAGCCTCGAGATAAATTTTATGTAAATTAGGGCCAATAATGTCTCATATAATTCATTAAAACTCACAGGGAAAATCATTAATCTATGAACTTTATCACAAGCCATTTATGAAATAGCCTTATGAAGATCTTCCATGGAAAGGAAAAGAAAGGAAATGAAACGTCCTATGATCTCTGATGTTGGAAAACAAACTTATAGGTGACTTTTAGTATTTGGGACTACCTCTTATTCCTATCATATAAGAGGTGCCTAATTGTAATTCAATACAAGATGTGCATACCTTACTCCTTACAGAATTCAAAGTGGTGACCTTTCCTTAAAAAACACAAATTTTCTACCAATAGACCCACTATAGCATACATAATTTGCGGTCATATGATTTCCACAATCCATAATGTTGTTGTGCATTGCTTCTGGGTTTGATTTTTTTCTTCACCCCACCTTTTTTATCAACCCTAGTTTGCTAACAATCACACATATCTCTTTTTTTGTCTTACTAGCTCTCGATGATAGATCATGGAGTTTGAATTGAAACGTCAATTACATTTTGAAAAAAAAAAAAACTCACACAATTGAAACCAGAAACAATGCACTATAACATATAAAAACTTTTCCAGAAAACTCGTAAAAACCCATTTGAAAGCATTGAATAAGAGTGTCCGTAAATGTGGAAGGTTGAGCTGCAAACACTCCCTATGAAGGGCCACAAGAACATAGAAAATATCAGGTAAACCAGTGAACCAACCAAAGGGTTCTTTAATATCTTGAATTTATTTACAGTCGGGACAAAGTCTTTCAGAACTCGGCCGCCTTTGATGGAAGCAAGTTTGAATGTTGACCGAATGAAAAAAACATGAGGCTCTCTGTAGCGAATAAGTCTCACATGGCTAGTAACGATATTTATTTTTGGCTTTGTTTAATAATTTTTAATTATAGATGTATCACACGTGTCAAATAGATACGCGTTTTGGCAGGTAGCGTCAAGGACAACTCCTAGAAAAGGGGGTGTCGACTTCTCCAGAAGGTTCCATTTTTTTATATTTACTTGGGCGGGACTTCGTTATAAATATTCTTGCTATTCACTTTTCTCCCACACATCGGGCGAGGCGAATTTATATTCTTTTGATTTGAGGTAAGCACGATTCCTTCTCTGCCTTGATTTAATTTTCTCTTCTGGTTTGTTTCGAGTTATCGGTAATTTTATTTTTCTTACGGTTTGCCAGATTTTTAGGGGTTCGAATTAGGGTTTGTATTTGTAGTTTGAGGCCTGTTTTTAGGATTTGTTAGAGTTTTTCTTTTCAATAAAGAGGGGGAGATTTTAAGGGAGCGTTATCGTTTTCAAAGAATACAATGGTAGGCCAATCTTGCCAAGGCAAAATATATGGGAATACCATTTGTTTAGGTCAATTTGAGGCAAAATCTTTTAATTAATGATTAATGCGTGTAAAATTAGCTACAATCAATAGCTTGGTGTACGCCTGAAAGAAAATTGGGTTAATAGTTTATGGAAACTTTGCCTACTGATCTAAATGTTTGCAATTGGATGTTTCAGAGGTTTGCATATAAGATTGTTGCATTGCGGATATGGCAGAGGTGAGTCCCACATTTGATGTAGATAATTGCTTTTTTTTGAAAAGTGGTGTGATTTATATGGATGAATTATGTCTCTTAAAATTTAGTAACTCTGTTTGTTTTCACTTGTAGTTTTGTGTTACTGCATGATATCGAGTTGTCTCAGAGGTCTTATGTTTCCATGGTCCATAGTGATGATGGCTTAGATTTTCTGGGCAATTAAAATGTGAAAAAATATTTTATCATACGGTCTCTACCCTGGAAATCTAATTCGTCATCTGGGTTTCCGTCCGAAAGTCATGCATTGGTTCATCTCTTACAAGGTCCAGTGTGAAATGCACCCGAAGACAACCAAATCCAAAGCCAATTGTCTAAAATATGCCATGCCTCTGTCGCGGACTTGAACTTCTGGGGGTAATTAAAACATTCTTTAGCTTGGAAAGTCCATGTGGGTAGCTGATGTTTTATTTTATTTCTAATCTGGACAAATCTCAGGTGAGGTCATAGGCTGTTGGTAACGACACATTCAGCGTTTAATTTTGTTGCTATTTTTGTATGTTGTAGAGTTTGAACCCCCTTTTGGAGAATATGATTGAGATACATTCATAAGATTAAAGCCTGAATATACTCTATTAAGGCCGGGTAACTCTTAAATGGATCTATACTTTGAAGGGCACAGCTTGGCAACATGATCACTGGGGCTATGGCTTGAGAGGAATGTGAAGGGGCTATGACTCGAAAGGAATTTAAACCTAGTTTGATCTACTAGTGTACCCCAATGCTATTACATTGTGACCCCTCTGACATAAAGAGGTTGCAACTTTCTGCAGGATCAATCTTCCTACGCTTTGCGATGGTTAAAGCTCAATTGTCTCGCCTCGAAGGTTTTCCTTCCCTGATCGATCTTATCTCTCAATAAACTTGCAATGGTTTTGGTGAATGGTTGGTGGATTTGATATAGCTAAAATCTAATGTTTGGTCGACGGTTAAGCTTATTGTGGATGCCCTGTAGTCCACTGTATTTGTTTTTAGAATTCTTAGCTGTTACCCATCCTACACACATTGAGGGCATCAATACTCATGGCTTCTGTCTTTGTAGAATTCTTAGCTGTCAAACATCCTCCACACACGGAGGGCATCGATACCGATGGAATATTTCTATTTTTCCTTACCTAGTGGTCGAGTGACGGGAGGCCCTTCTAAATTTTCTAGAGAATGCTGCTGAGTTAATTTATAGGAGCTTTTTAAGGTAAAATAGGCTAATGGGATATGGAAGTCTCTTAGCTTCGCTAGGCTTTTATTAAACCTTATAAAATGGTACAACTTAACCTTTTAAAGATACATAATTAAAAATATTGAGACTAAACATATTCAGTCACCTGTGTGTATATATATATATATAATTTTAAAGAAAGTGAAATATTAAAATATTTCTATATGAATTTCTGAGATAATATGGGAGAAGAGTACCAAAGGTCAAGGTATGAATCTGCTGGTAGCTGTGCTTTGAATAGATTTATTTTAGATATAAAATTTAAGACCCAAATTGAGGGGTTTTCCTTTAATTAATATCTTTCTTGTAAATGTACTTGTTCTTTAAGTTCTGCATTGAGTGCTGAGAGTTTTTAGTGTTTCAAACCTTCGCAATTGAATTTCATGTTACTTTTAGAATGGAAATACTACAATGCCATTGACATAGACTAAGTCACAAGGGTGGTGTTGTTTGAATGATGCGGTCTTGTGTTCATTGCCTGGACTTGAAGTCCTGTGAGTTTAAGTTGTCTGTTCACATGGATTTGTAGATTACAAGATGGTGGCATGTGAAGATGGTTATGGTTGTGAATTCCTTCCTAGTTATTTCATATATTTATTATGTAATTATATTTGGAGTAAATCATTAGAGCTTTTATAGTGACTGGAGACCCAAAATTCAAAACTGTAGAAGATACGTTACATATTAATATGCATAGTTGTGAATTTAAAGTTATTAGTTTTGATCTTAGTACTCATAATTGAATGAAATGTATTCCTTAGATATAAAAATAATAAATCATGTGATGCCACACTACTAGAACTAGCATACATATATTAAATATTAATATATGTAAAATACATGGAGAGTTATCCTTCTTGAGGTGCCTATTTTTATCGTTTTTTCTCTGTGCAATAGGCACTTCAATTATGATAACTCTCGGTGTATTCTACATATATTAATATTTAATATATGTATGCTAGTTATATTTGGAGAACTGTGGTAAATCATTAGAGCTTTTATAGTGGAGACCCAAAATTCAAAACTGTAGAAGCTACGTTACATATTAATATGCATAGATGTTAAGTGTTCAAATTGGATGAACTAAAACTGTGGTAAATCATTGGAGATATTAATATGCATAGATGTTTTAAGTGTTTAAATTGGATAAACAAGAACTGTGGTAAATCATTGGAGATATTAATATGTATAGATGTTAAGTGTTTAAATTGGATAAACTAAAGCTGTGGTAAATCATTGGAGTTTTTATAGTGGAGATCCAAAATTCAATACATATTAATCTGTATAGATGTTGAGTGTTTAAATTGGATAAACTATCACATCCAAAAGATGCAAAGTCCTATGTGAATTTGATGGAAAAGATAGCCCTTGGTCGTGGCATCATAAATAGAAAAATACCCTGCAAAGATTGGTAAATTAAGTGTAAGTGCTAAGAAGTAAGAACTATGGCATGTTTCTATTGTAGTTATGAAAATTTACAGAGAACTTCATTTTGCAGGAAGGAGAAAAGGTTGTGTTAAATGTCTATGATCTGAGTCAAGGACTTGCACGTCAACTCTCTTCTACCTTTCTTGGAAAAGTTATTGAAGGAATTTGGTAAGCAGATCTCAGTACTAATTCCATTAACATTCTGTTTATCTGTATGAGAACTAAATCGTGTTTGCTTTTACTTGAAAGTAAGTTCTACTTCATAGATTTCAATTTGTTACCTGCATCTTCTTGTATATTAATTAATATAATTAACCTGGTGCTCAAGAATGACCTATACGATTTGCTAGGGATTTTAATTTTTATGGCTTCACGTTAATCAAAACAACACATGCTTTACTGTTAAGTGCCTTTTTATATGTGTCTGCCATGTTCGAATTGTGGGTTGCATTTATTTACTTATGTTAATCATTTGCAATTTTCCATATATAATTATTTATTTTTTAAATGCTAATTTATATTTATTAAATTAATAATTTATTCTTTAATTATATAAATTTGCTGCACTGGCATACATAAACACTCATACCTGAAACAGAACTTAAACCTGAACCTAAACCCAAACTTTTAACTTACCAATGTTGTATTAGAAGTCTATGCAGTTCCACCCTTGAGGGGGACGTCCCCCTGCCACCAGCACCATCGTCTCCAAAATGCCACTGAGATGCTGGGACGTCTCCGAGACTTCTGGGGATGCCCAGGAGTCTCATGACGGCCTCGGGAACGCCCAGGAGTCTCCTTTGGCCAGATGACCAAAAAAAATTTAAAAAAAAAAAAAATCAAACTTTTCTTTGAATTTTGTGCCCAAGGTTGAATCCTAATGGCCTATGGGCTCCACAACCCCACAAACTCTATAAAATTGCCTCCTATCCTCATTTAAATTTGCAAAAACAAATCAACAAGAAGCCAATAGTGTGAGTGTGAGAATGAGAGCTGCTAGTGTAAGGTAAAAGAGTGCGAATAGAGAGCAGGAGGATTGAGGAGGAGCGAGAAGAGGAGTGACACCAAGTTAATATTCACTTCAAAATTCAAATGTCTAAAACTAGTTTGACAAAGTTTCATTTGTAATTCTTATACATCTTTTTATAGCTATTTTTTCAAGTACTATATGTATTTCAGCGCTACCCCCTGTCGCCATCCTGCCACTGTCCCCCCTGCCGTCCCCAAACTTAGGGCCCTTGGTTCCCCCATCCCCGAAACCTGCCCCACGTCCCCACGTCCCCCATCAGGAAACTCTGTGGAACTATGTAAATTAACGTGTAAGAGATCGTGAGCCAAAATCTGAAAGCTGAAAAATGAACCAAAAGCCTGTAGCAGAAATTGGAAAGTTTGAAGCAGAAACGTGAAAACCTACAGTGTCTCGGCCAAAGTAGAGTATTTTAGTAAACATTACGATAAGGATATACTCCATTTAAATTATTATTAATGGTATATATAGAAACAAAATATCGATAAGGGTACAGAAACAAAAATAAGCCTTCTCAGAGAAAGATATGGGTACCAACTGAGGCCCAAAATAAACTTGTCATGAGAGGCTACGAGAACCAACTTGGTACTTACCCAAATTGCCGTCTTAGGCCCAGAATAGATCTTTTCCAGCGAAGGCATGATTTAATCTCGAATCCAAATTGAACCTTCATCAGAAGGTATGGTTACTGATATTATATTTTCTGAGGCCACCTGAATGGTCAGGGCTTCAAGAAGTTGTGCAGGCTTAAGGTCCTGGTCTCCAGTGTGATTGAGACCATAATTTTTCTTGCCATTTGTAGGGTTCTGATGACTTCTTAATGGCTGTAGCATAACTAATGACTGGATAACTGATAAAGAACTAGTGACTGTGTGAGAGGGCATTACTGGCATTCATACATAACTGATTTGTTCTTGCATGACGGATTTTATTTTAATTTTATCTGGATAGCTAGTGTCCGCTGCAAATATGGAGAACTACTGATGCTTAATAGGAGGGACCTCATTCAGGTTTCATAACAGGGATGTGAATGTTTCAGGTTTATATTCTTCAGTCATTTGACTATCAGACACTTCAGGCAAATTGTGTCCAACTGGAACAATCATCTACCATAACAACTAAACAAGTTTTATGAATTCTGTGCTCTGAATATTTGCAATTGTCAACAGACCAACTTACCTATTGACGTGTAGCCCTCCCCAGCAACAATTTGCAGTAACCCATAATAATCTAAGTACATGCCAAGTTAGTGAGTTAAAATAGAAATATATTTAGATACTTAAGATTGAAATTTGAAGGTAGCCAATTGCTTCTACTCTTCGTACGAATTATCCAATGATATGTTATTCTAAGTGGAGTGAAATGTTTGTTTGCTTTACATTTTTTTTTGTCTTTTATAGCAAGTATTGATTATTTGGTCTTTATGCTTGACATATTTTTACTTACAAAAGTGGTATTTATTGCCTGTTTTGGCCAGGCATACGGGTGTGGTTGTTTATGGGAAAGAATATTATTTTGGGGGAGGTATACAAAACACCCCTGCAGGGCAAACTCCTTATGGAAAGCCTTATAAAGTTGTGGACTTGGGCGTCACTCATATACCTATAGAAATGTTCGAAGAATATTTGCAGGAAATAGGTCCACGGTACACAGCTGAAACTTACAGTTTATTGCACCATAACTGTAACAATTTCAGCAGTGAGGTTGCACAGTTTTTGGTTGGCTGTGATATTCCAGATTTCATCCTTAGGCTACCAGATGAAGTGATGAACAGTCCAATGGGTGCATTAATAAGTAAGTTTTCTAATTAAAATTTTGAAGTGTTTGCTTCATATGGTGGAGGCAATCCAAACGATGAACTTAGAATCCATTTCTTCACATTTTATGTCCTTAGAGTCAATGCCTTATAAAAGATTATACTCTTTCTCTCAAGTTTAATTCTATCTAACTTTTCCTGCTTTCTCTGAAACAGTGCCAATGATAGTACAATTTGAATCAACATTAAAATATGGAGGGGTACCTCAAGTTCCGCATCGTGTTGCTTCATCATCCACACCTACCTTTGCGCAGCAACAAGGAATACTGGATATTACAAGTAAGCCAAAGGATGGAGGGAACTCAGAGCTATCGGTCGGTTCTGGATTAGCAAATGCAGAGGCTGAGGTTGAAAGTAAGTCTAGCACCAACGAACCACCTTCAGTAAAACCTGTGGATAATCAGTTAGGTGATTCACAGAAATCGGTCATGAAAAAGCCCGATAATTGCAATAGAGAGCCAGCCAAAAGTGGTTTGGATCATTCAAAGAAAGAAGTTATTGATCCTCTGGGTGACGCAAGGGCGAGAGTACAAGAGGAAATTACCAGTGAATTTGCCAGATTGATGGCGAGTGGTGGTTTGCGGGCAAGTGAGGCAGCAGCACTTGCTACACGTCGAGTAATGGAGAAACACGGCAGTCCAACTGCTACACCTCGGGGTTAAAGTCAATGCTGAAAGTTGAGTTAGGCTTTAGGATGTATCTGGCACTTTTTTGTGTCGTCAAGGGGTAATAGAGAAAACAATTGCATCGATTTCACAATTTGTATTATTTCCGGTGCTAATCATAACGATTCTATAAAACATTTATCCATTCAAGGAACTGTACCATATATTAAGTGTTCTATTCTGTGCTGTGTAATCTCTTTTTTAATTGCCCCGAGAGAATATTCTACCATATCTCAATACGATTTATTTAGAACTGATAGTTCTATACGCAATAATGGTATTATTGTGTCTTTCTAATGCCAAATTTAATAACAATGATCTTGAAAGTTGAAAGATGGTCGACATTGAACAAAGTACTAACCATATTCTGTCTTACCAGTGTACGTGGTCTGTTGTAAACTAAAACAGTTACTTCCAGTTGTCATTATTTGTCACCCCTTGGCGAAGCGTAGAAAATATTTGCTCTAATAGTTACATCAGGGAGGCATTAAATGTTTCTGAAAGACCTGAGATACTGCTATGGATAAATGACTTTTTAGAGAATAAACGAATAGAGAGAATGCAAGAAGTTTGTGTCAGTTGTTCCCAGAAACCCATATGATGAGAGTTGAATTAGGTCAAGTCTGTTCACATGAATGGTATGTTGGAGATTGTTGGGAGTAAATAAATTTCTTGTTTGGCATAATTTTCTCTATATGCAATAAAACTGGATTCTATAGGAACAAAAGGATATTTTACAGAAAATCAGAAACTCAGTTCTGCTTATATTAGAACTTTCTTGAACTAAACTAAGCCTGCTTAAAATCCATGACCAACTTAAGACAATTAAACTGGCAATCATACTGAAAGATCATACCTTAATAGTACCACTGTGGCTCATGCCTTTACTGAACCTAAGTAAGAAATGCTACAGTGGGAGCAACGTTATAGAATCCAGATGGCTGCGTTCGAAGTTCCGTGGCATTCACAACTTGCTGGGAACTTCTTAGGAAAGCGAGCTCAGCTCATGTTAGAGCTTCTCTCGGTTTAATTCACAGGTCTGTTATAGGAATGCTTTTATCGTTTCTTGCACATAAGTCTTATGGATGATTCCATCTGGTATATGCTTTTAGTCATTTGGGTGTCTCTGTGATTCCAACCGGTATATGCTTTTAGTCATCTGAACTATGGTTTTGGTAGAAATTTATAGATTGGAAGCAGTTAAAGTTCGTTCTGATGGCAATACTTTGATGTGTAACCCTGTAATACGCTCATTCCCCTTACGTGTTCTCACTTCAATTAGAGATATTTTTTTATGTAAGAACAATAACGTGATCCTTATCTGGATTGGTTTTACATCTAGTTCGCTTTTTTTTAGCTTTAGTAATTATCTAGTTTTCGAAGTGAGTTTTTGGCGTTCAAAATTCAAAATACAAGGTCAACTAGTCTTCTCTTTGTAACAATTGTGTGTACACTTGAGACAAAAGTGTTTCAGTTCATTTTCCTTATATTTAAAAGAAATAGTTTGGTTCATTTTTGTACTTAGAAGTAGTTTTGGTTCATTTTAGACTATGATGATTTGGATAATTTGTCTAACCATTAAATTTATTTTATATGTGAAAATGATGTTTTGGATAATTTGTCTAACCATTAAATTGATATTTTTAATAAGATTGGATACAAAGTAATTTTTTTATGTGTAAATCATCAAATCTGAAAATTAATTCTTATAAAAAATAAATTGAGAACATCAAAATAAGTTGAAAATGATCTATACTCTTAGGATTAAATTTGTAGTTGCGAAAGTAACTTATATATTGTAAGGCAAAACATTTGTTTATTCCAAAATTTTCTAGGATCAAATTTTTAGTTGTAAAAGTAACCTAGAATGTAATCAAAACATTTTTAGGATCAAATTTGTAGTTGCAAAAATAGGCACTCCATAACAAATCAACCCAATGCCTTCAACATTATAGTGAACCATATAGTTTATGTGGACGTGAAGATGGATGAGGAAGAGCAATGCATTACCTTATCATGTTCTTTGCAAGACTCATGATACAATCTTGTCATGGCAATAGATAGAGAATTGTTTCCAATCTAAAACTTGAAGAAGTGGTTGATGCCTTATTGTTAGTAGAGATGAGGTGGACACCATAAAAAATCCATCAAGGATGTTTTGAAGGCATCAACCCAATGCCTTCAACATTATAGTGAACCATATAGTTTATGTGGACGCGAAGGTGGATGAGGAAGAGCAATGCATTACCTTATCATGTTCTTTGCAAGACTCATGATACAATCTTGTCATGGCAATAGATAGAGAATTGTTTCCAACCTAAAACTTGAAGAAGTGGTTGATGCCTTATTGTTAGTAGAGATGAGGTGGACGCCATAAAAAATCCATCAAGGATGTTTTGACTTGCATAGGCAATTTTAAGGACAAAGACAAGAACAAGAAGGATAAAAGACTCAAATCAAGTTGGAGATCCAATTCTCTAGAATATCTAATGTTGAGAGTTGGATCAGTGATAAAATCAACCACGTAAAGGATTGCAGAGAAAAGATGGGCAAGAAGGGGTTTGACAATGATCAAAAAATGATAACCTCAAATGCATACATTGGTGATGTGTTTGTTATATCTCTTGTTACAAAAGCATGTGAGAATTCATGGTTGATTGAATCTAGAACTTCTTTCAACATGACTCCCCATTGGGAGGGATTTTTTTTTTGGACATGAGAGCAATGATAGTGGAAAGGTGTATTTCAAAGATAATTAGTCTCCTGAGTTTGTTAGTCATGGTTAAGTCAAGCTCACATTTGGAGATGAAAGGACTAAATCTCTTTTACATGTTTTTATACATTTTTGGTTTGATGAGAAATATATTATTTATAAGTAAGATGAATGGTGTAGTTGTGTAGGTAGTCTTTAGTAAGGATGGATGCAAGACAATGTACAAAGCCATGGTGTTGGTTAGTGAAGTTCATTTTGGAATTTTATTTCACTTTAAGGTGAGTACCATTAAATGCAATAGTTCTAAGGTTTTTTTTTTCTAAGATATATAATTTTCTTATTGAAAAGGCCATGTCATGGCATGAACACATGAGCCACATTAATGAGAAAAGGCCCTAACTCCTTGAAACCCAAGAATTTGTTTGAGGGCATAATGGATGTAATCGTGACTAGGGGGTCTTTCCAAGCAACCTAATCACACAACCAAACCACTATTCCATGCACAGAATCAATCAACATGTTTTATTTTCTTTCTCATAATTTCATGAAATTAGGGTTACAAAGGTTACAAAATATACATGACCATTATCCAATTACAAATTCGACCTTATTATTTCTATTCCTTTCCAAAAGGCCCCCTAAATGCGAGCCTTGATCTCCCTTTTATCTATTAGTGACCAAAGAAATCAAATTAGATAAGATCTTGGTTGTTATAACAACTAAATTGTTACAAAAATGATGAGTGCAATAGTGGATTGAAAGTTTGCAAGTTTAGTAACAAGTTGAAATCTTGTAGATGCAATAGCAAGAGAACAATCCGCAAACAACTAGATCAATCAAAAATTTCACTTCATGTTCACTTAGCTGACAAAACTCCATAATCGTACATGATGACATCATCATCTTGTTGATGATGACTTATGTCATGTTGACATTATTGTCAAAACTATTCATCTGAAGTGGTTGATGAAACTTTGAAAAGTTCAAATCATTTAAATTTATTTGCAAACTTTAGTTGGATAAGGAACTCCCAAAAGAGGCAATTGAATAAGGAATTCTTGCAAACCAATAGGAAGTGGAAGTTTCGTAGGAAGTGGAAGTTCTACAAACTAGTTCACTATCAAGTTCTCACAAATAGTCAAATCACTTGAAAAATCCCACACTCCATACATGTCCTTTGTGCGGAAGTTGCTTATTGAACTGAACCTTTTGATTGGTGAACTTGTTTGGTTTAGTAGCATTTTCTTGCAAATCCACTTGGCCACAACTTCAATTGAATGTGATTTTGAAAATGCCAAATAAGCTAGAAAATCTCACAAGACAAAAGGCCATGAAGTTTCCACAAACACCAATAAGGCATGAATTTCCTATGAAGTTAGATGGCCACGAGTTTCACACAAATGTGGAGAAGTTCATCTAGATTGGTTGCAAGAGGACAAACTTATTCAATTGAGCACCAAAGTCCTGCAATTTAGTTGCAGCTGAGAAGTCCACAAAGTCGGTAGCAAACCAAAAAATCGCAAATGGATAATAACTTAATCAAATTTTGCCCAAATTTCATCAAATTTGAACTACAAAGACCCTTTAAACTCTTCTACTAGGTGATGCTCTCAATTTCCCCAAATTTCCTCTGAAAATCCTTGAAGCCACAACCAAAAACCAACATAAACAAAACAAAGCTAAATTGAAAATATAAATCTTTTTGGTTGATGCAAGATTGCCCTTGCACCCTAGGATACTTCTACATTAAACACTTGGGGTAAGAAAAAATTGTGAGCTTGGGCTCACAAAATGGAGTTGGATAGTAGAACTACCCTTTCAAGTCACAAACAACTAGCAAAAAACTCCATCACTATAGCAAGTTTATTGAAAAATTTCTCCCTTCTCCTCCAACACTTTGCATTCCTCTTCCCTTTCTTGGATCTATGTTCATCACAACCTGGACTCCTCCAAATGCTTCTCCACTCAACACTCCTCATCTGATCACCTTTCTTGATTCATCTTCTCCCCCTTATGGGATTCAACCCACTATGATCCAACCTCCACCAAAAATCTTCTTTCATCTCTACTTTATCTACACCATCCTCTATAACTCCTATATAGAAATCTATATCAACACAGTCATGGAAATTAAATATTCCACTTTGTAACACCTCTCCACACTCCTTTACCTTTACCACCACCTTCTCATACATCTCTTCTTCCATTTGTACCACCTCATCTGCATACATCTCTCCATCATCCTCTGTTACATCTTCCTCACCACCCTTTGCTACAACATCTTTCACATCTTCCACCATGAACATCTTCATGCATTTAGTAAGACATATTGTTGCAACCATACCTTCTACCTTCTCATCATCTTCTTCATCTTGCATGGAAACAAGCTTCTTCATGCTCTGCTACACTAAATTTATCAACACCTCCATCTCCTCCAAAGGATACACAACAAATTTTACACCATCATTCTCTTCAACTTCTACTGCAATAGTTTCTTCACCATCATTTTCTATTGCAATCTCACTCTTCTTTGTCTCTATAACTTCTTTATTTCTATAACTTCTTTATTCGCATCTCCTTCCTCTTTTTCTTCTTTACCCTTAGCTTCAATTTACTTCACCACTTCATGCCTTCAAAAAGACATATGCAATCTCTTCTTCCCCTTCCTCTACACATATAAGTTCATCTTCTTCATACCTTCCTGCACACAAGTTCATCTACACACAAATATTTGTCAGAAAAAGAATGTTACTCAACCTTATCCATCGCTTCCTTTGTGTTCCTCCTTTCCACTTCCATTCTAGTCTCCTTCAAACCTTTCAACATCCTCTTCATCGCATTAATTCATACATTGTATGTTCTTATTCTCCTTACAAGAACTAAAACACCTAACGCCTTTCACATGGATAGAATCACATTCTTCCTCTTTTTCGACATATATACACACATACAATCTCATAATTTGTAACCTCTATAGCCTGAAACAAAACCCTCTCTCACATACACCTTCAAGAACTTATCAAATGATAAAAAATTTCTTATACTCTTTGTAGTTGCATGTTCTTCTCACACCTACAAAAAAACCCTTGCTCATGAACCTATCCTCTACCCAACAAAAATTCTAGAAGACATACCTCTTAGAACTCCCTCTACCCACTTTCACACTATGGAGGAAGTTGTACACCTTCTACCTAGCTTTATCTCTATTGGAGGACACCCAAAACAATCTCATCCTTCCAAAATCTTAGCAATTACAAGACTTATTCATACTTGCAATAAACTCACATGAAACCCTAATTGTTTCTCACAACTTAATGTCCCCCTCAACCCTCTACAATTGCAAGACTCCTCTTCACACCTGCAAAAAAATATTCATGGCATTTGAAACATCCCTCACAAATTTAAACCCTCACAACATATCTCAACATATTCAATCCCTCAAGCAGTCACTCACATGCCATTCTGATGTAAATCAAGATGTTATCACAATCTCCATCTCAACACCTCCTAGTGATTAACCTCCATCACAACACTTCCCTAAAATCCTCACAACACACTCAACACATTTCTAGCGAGCAAACCATGCTCTGATACCATGTGATGTAGTTGTGACTAGGGGGTCTTACCAAACAACCTAATTACACAACCAAACCACCCTTCCATGCATGAAATGAATCAACATGTTTTATTTTCTTTCTCAAAATTTCATTACATTAGAGTTATAAAGGTTATAAAATACACATCACCATTATCCAATTACATCTATTCAACCTTATTCTTTCTATTCCCTTCCAAAAGTCCCCCTAAATGTGAGCCTTGATCTCCCTTTTATTAGTCTGTGGCCAAGGAAATTGAATTGGATTAGATCCTAGCCATTACAACAATCAATTTGTTGCAAAAATGATGAGTGCAATAGTAGGTTGAAATTTTGCAAGTAACAAGATGAAAGCTCATAGATGTAACAAGTGAACAACCCACAAACAACTAGATCAAACTAAAAATTTTGCTTCATGTTCACTTAGTTGATTTTTTTTGCAATCATACATGATGACATCATCATCCTACTGACGTCATCATCATAATTATTCATCTAAATTAGTTGATGGGACTTTGAAAGGTTCAAATCACTTGACTTTATCCCCAGGCTTTAGTTAGATAAGGAATTATCACAAACCAACATGAAGTGGAAGTTCTACAGATTGGTAGCAACTAAAAGTTCCACAAACTGATTCACTATTGGGTTCTTGCAAATAACTAGACCACTTGAAAAACCCTACATTGCATACATGTTGTCCTTCATGTGGAAGTTTCTTATTGAATTGAACCTTTTGATCGGTGCAGTTGTCTAGTTAGGTAGCATTTTCCCACATACCCACTTGGCCACAAGATACCCACAAACTCTAGTTGAATGCGATGTTTCAAAAATGTTAGATAAACAAGAAGTTTCTGCAAGGTAAATGACCATGAATTTCTCACAAACTCCAAAAAGGTGTGAACTTCCAGGAAGTCAAATGCCCTTGAGTTTCTCCCAAATGTGAAAAAGTTCATCAGGATTAGTTGCAAGAGGAGAAACTTATCTGATTTAACACCAAAGTCCCACAATTTGGTTGTAGTTGAGAAGTCCGCAAATCTAGGAGAAAACCAAAAGCCAACAAAGTCATAACTTCATCAAAATTTTCCCAATTTTCACTAAATCTGAACTATGGACACCCTTTAAAATCTTCTACTAGGTGATGCTATCAATTTTTCAAAATTATCTCTAAAAATCCTTGAAGCCACAACAAAACTCAATGAAAACAAAGAAAAGCTTAACTCAAAATATAAATATTTTTGGTTGATGCAAAATTTCCCTTACACCCCAAGATGCTCCTGCATCAATAACTAACTGTTAACTATTTTGGCTTTTGTGAACATTGTATGTATGGAAAGAAAGAATATTTTTTAATTGAGGTTTGATACATCTTTAATGATTTGGATTTGATTCATAGTGATGTATTAGGTCTTGTTGATAGACCTTCACTTGAAAAAACCTTGTATTATGTTTGTTTTATTGATGATTTTATCAATAACATGGATGTTCTTTCTAATTTAGAAATGCAAGATCTTCTTGAAATTCAAATTGTCCAAATCTCTTGTAAAGGTCTAGAAAAAAAAGAATATCAATAAATTGAGGATGAATAGTGGTGGATAATTATTCTTGAAATTTTTTGACAAGTTTTGGAGGGGCAATGGTATAACAAGACATAAAAAATACACATACCCCTTATAATATCCCCTAATAAAAATATTTTCTAAATTTATTTGATTATAATAACACACAAAAAATTTGAGTTAACAAATTAAACTATAAACCCTCTTCAATAATGAATTTTGAAATATCATGAATACCCACAAAGATAAGTAATTTCTATACAAAACTATGCACTTGATATGATCAAAATTTTCACAAAACTCCCAAGACTTATTTTATACATATAATATGATTTAATACATGAAAATACTCTTTTACAAAATTAAAAAATCTACATAACAATAGCAACAAAATTTGGAGGTTTTTAGAACAAATGTTCACCAAAAACTACAACTCACACATCACCCAACTACTCCAAACTGAAAGATGAATATCCAAAAGTTTGGGTTTGATTAAAAGAAACAAAAAATAGCAAACCACACTTCTATAGTAGATAACTACTAGCACTTGCACCAGAGGGGGTGCAAGGGTTACACTGATAGGAAAATATAGAGTAGTAAGAAGGGGAGTGATGTGTAGTGTATCATTTGTTTAATTTTGTATTGTTTTTTTTACAAAGTGGATTGAATTCATATTTGGAGATAGAGGCAGACACCAGTAAGAGAACAAAAAATACATTACGAAAAGAAAATGGGTGTATAAACATCTCTGTGACAGAATAAAGAAGTAAACATAAAATGTGGTAATTCCATTTTGTTTGGATTATGTAGGAAAATTGTAGTAATATGTAGAGAACACCTTTGACACATTTTGCGTACTCCCAAATATATACAATTTTGTAGAATTTAATACAATTTGTTTGTAATATATATTCTATGAAAATAATATGTGTAAACTAAGATGTCGTAATCATCTAAATAGACAAAAAATAATTTATAATATGAGTTGATGATCTATAAGAAAGCTTTTAGTATATGCCCCTAGTTTGTGGCAGTGTATGGAATGCAACAAGTGGATGCATGGGTAAATGAATGGATGAAATGATATGCAAGGCATGTAATGGCAGGGATTACAATTTGGAATGCAGATGGTCATTTGGATATGGTGAATGATAGTGACCCATGTCAAGAATTTTACCATAAGCAAGTGTTAAGTGTACACTAAATGTTGATGAAGATCAAGAAGATTTGTAATATGTATGGCGATTGGTGAAGCTGAATTTGATATATGATTCATGGATACATTATGGATTGGGGTAAGATGCTTCTACCTAGTTTGGCGCACGTAGATGGTTGAATATATATTTGACACCTTTCTTGTCACTGTAGTGGTTTTAAATAAAGGACAATTTTCCTTCTAAACTTTTTTTTTCTTAAAGTGTAATTTTTTTGCTTTGCAAATATTGGAGTGAACTGCATCTAGATGCAAACATCGTGATAGGGAGGTAGTAGAGTCCTTATGATAAAGAGTTGCTTTCAATACACGATTAATGCAAGATTTGGATATTATGGATGTGAAAGTTTCTGGTGGTGTACTATGAGAGATATGTGATGTAGATTGTTAGGTTGATAGATTGGATCTTTTTTTTGAAAACTAGGGATATGAGCAATGGTAGGTGTGATTGGATCTTTGGTTAGGACAAACTTTTTTGATGTCTTGTAGGTTGCTTTTGAAGCTTTCCTGTGTGCTGGTGGACTTTTTTTTATGGATGAAATTCCCTTATTTATTTTTTCCCCATAGTTTCTTTGACTAATGGAGATTGATAGGGATCAATTTTTTTAAATTTTTTCTTGGGTATCCATATTAATTTTTTTGTCCATTTTTCTTCAATGATTACTTCAGTGCAATCATTTGTTCCTTTCTTTGATATAGCATGTTCTCATGTGGGTGGGCTTGGTTTGTGGATGGGATGATGTGTGGATGAAGATTTAAGATATGAATAGTTGTAGCATGGGTAGTAGTTTTTTTATCATAAGGACTCTACATTTTCCCTGTGTTGGTATTTGCACTAGACGAAGTTCCCTCTGGTGTTTAAGAGCTACCTCTATTACTTGATTTCCATAAAACAAAAAAGTTGTGCAAGATTGCTAATATCTAAGAGTATAAGACTCTTGATCATTGGTAATAATGTGTAGCATAGGAGAGCCTTTGTTTCTTGCAGAATATCTACGCGTACATTTTAGGAGGAAGCATCTTGAGGGTAGATGGAGGAGTGGGTGGTATGTGGAAATGATTATAATTTGCACCATCTTGTGTGGATTTGGCATTTTTTATTAGATCATGGTAGTATTTTGGAGGTAGGATTCATGATCTTGTTCTACGTAGTGTTGTCTTCAATATGCTTTCGTTCTTGACATGGACCAATTTGAAACGATGGCTATATTTTCAATAGGAATGGGAATTGGCTAAAAATTCTATTGATTTTGAAGTGGGCTTTGCTAATAGAAATGATAGTGTATGTACTTTATTTAGAGTTTTTTTAGCATACTTTGGGGAAAATTATTCAGACTGAAGCAACTATTGTAGGAGTATATGATTCTGGAACATCCACCTGCACGTGTTTGCAAATGTGGTATTAATATCAAAACAATAATATGTATTATATTTATATGGTAAAGAGAATATTAAACTAATTCAATGTATTGGGAGAGGTGTGTTTATGTATGTGTACCTATACTCATCATAAAGAGAGAAGACGTAGACGAAGCTCTTCTTTTTTCTTGATAATTGTGTATGGATTGTTCTTCATTCTTGAGTATCGATCAAAGGAAAATGGAGGTTCAATCCTAAGTCCGTATATTGATTTAACTCTAGATATAGCTGTAAAAGTCAATCCTTGTCTTTCTTTTTCACCTATATTGATTGTTGCTCTTTCGATTGTTAATCCTTGGGATTTATGTATTGTAATTGCCCATGCCATGCACAATGGTAACTGCCTGTAAGCACCTAGAGATATAGGTGAAGTAGGAACAGTTGTTGGAGCATGTATAGCCCAAGGTGGGCCATTGTATGTATCAAATTTAACTACTACATATAACGGTAAGTCTGGTGGTTTAGAGCTTTCTGTGTATACAATATCTAAAACCTCTCCAAGAGAACCATTAACAAGGTTTGCTTGAGTCCATAGGTTTGTAGTTAGCATGATGCGTTGGCCTCGACACATCAGGAGTTCATGGGGTAGTTGGTCAACATCATTGTCGATGTTTGATTTTTTGTTTGTTTTTATTGCAATACTGAGTGCAATAGGAAGATTTAACAATTGTATCATTTTTTTGTTGTATGTTTCTACTAATTTATTGGTCGGAAATAGGTGCATTGATAGGTCAAAAGACTTGTTTTCATTGTTTGATAGCATTGTGTTTGTGCGACTCATTAGTAGCTCCCAATCTTGTTCATTTGGTTATGCATTGTGAATGTTTTGTAGAGTTCTTCGAAAATTAATTTGGGCTTGACTGTCCCCATGTTGTCGAAATATTTGTTCTAGTGTGACAATAATAGTGAAGTGTTCCCATAGGGATTTTGCATATGTGTGGGAGGCATATATAGGTTTGTCCATAATAGGGGGTAGTTGTGCAAAGTTGCCTACAAGAATGATGGATATTCCACTGAAGCACAAGTGTTGATGGTGGGGGAAAGCCTCACGTAGCCTAGTATCAATTTTCAAGAGTAATTTTGGCCCTATAAAGCTCATCTCATCAATGAGAAGGTATTTTACATGTCTCATGTTCTGTTGGAACATTGCTAGTGATTGACCCTTCAATGGTTGCATTTATTTGATTGGAATCTTTAGGGCTGAATGTATAGTCGAGGCATGTATGTTGAATGCTACAATTTCTATAGGAGCAACAACAAGGAGCGGGCTATGTTGTTGTGGTACTAAATTAGAAAAGGAGTTTTAATGCAATGAATAAGATATGATTTCCCTGTTCTTGCAGTGCGTTGTATGATCATGTGCAAGGGTTTTTGAAGTTGATGAGTGGTACAGTGGTCCAACAAAAGTGTACGAGCAAGTTGTTGTTTGGGAGAGAGTGGATATGGGAGGTTGTGAAGGTCAAATGGTGTTGGATCATCATGTTGGTTCACTTTGTTTGTGCTCTACAGTTTCATGTAAAGCTTGCGGTATTGTACTGTCATTCCACTTGTTGCAATTGTCAAAGTCACGTCTTCCAAGCATATCAAGGGAATTAAGATTTCCACTAGTACCAAGACCCAACTGTGATAGGAACTCCCATTCATTTAGTTGTATTGTATTTTCTATATTGTTTTCGTTTTCTAGTTCATCTTTCGCTTCTTGATCTATTTCTTTATCAACTACACGATCAATATGCCACACAGTATTTAAGTCTATTCATCTCCCTCCAATTTGCAACAATTGTTTCTTTCTCGATACCAATGTCTGTCTCAATGTTGCAAAATTTCTTGTATAGAAGTAATTCGCTCTAGCAAAATGTCTCAAAATGTTTTGAATCCTCCTTTGGAATAGCAGTAAATCGGGGGAGGACACTGATAATTGCCTTTTGTTTCCTTTCTTTCCACTTGGACTATTTGTGACTTGAAGAGAAAGAGAATGATTGTGCATATTCAAGTAGTGTTATTGTTTCCATTTGAGGAGGGTGTTTTGTGTATAATTGGAGGTAACTTTGCTGCAAAGTATTTTCATTTGGGTTTGTCCTAATTCGGTTGAAAACTTTACAACCAACATTAAGCACCATAAATTCATGATTGCAAATAAAAAGGGGTAGCTTTTGCAACATGTGGCATGTTTCTTGCGCACCTATATCACGATCAACTACAATCTCAGACATGAATTTTCTGTATGCTGCAAGCGCTTTGTCTTGGGGTGGTTGCTTGTGACATATGCGTATCAACATATCAATACAACTTTCAGATTTTCTTTCTGCCTTTGCGGCATATTTTGCAATGTACTTTAGAACTAGTGTTTTTGAGAGCATAGGCTGACAATCCATATTGGATCTCCATATGGAGAGAATCTCTAGACTATCTATATTCAACCTATCATCATTACATGCAGGGGAAAAGGTTTTTTTCCCGTTATCGTCGCTACACAATGAAGAGGTTGCACATTTAGTCCAGGGCGCCTTATATCGACACTCAATGGTGTTTCCTTTCTTTCGAAGGCAAGTTGATTATGAAAATTTGGTGTGTCTCTGGACACTGTTTACTAACTCTTCGTAATCGAAAAGTGTATTTGTAGCTAAGATTTCAAGTGTTGTTAATAAGCATGGATCGTCTTGTGAAGACCGATGGCATGTATTGTTCCTATCTCCTAGATTTCGAGAATTCCAAGCACTAACATATTTGTCAAAGAATATTTTTGCTATGTCAACATTTGCATGATTGGTATAGTAAGGTTTTTCCATGTTTGGTGCACCTTCAAGCCAAAGGAATCCATGTACATGCTCAGACCCTCGATGTTGCCACTCATATCTATACCGGTAGTCTGTTGCACAGTAAAGCTTCTCTAAGACTTCTTCACATACTATTGTGAATCATTGATGCAAGTATAAGGAGGTGGTATGTGGGTTTGTAACAATGTTATCTACGCGATCTTTATTGTTTCTTGATGTTGGCGTTGGCCCCTTTGAAAACAATTGGTGTAAATCAGGCCATTTGGTATCTACAACACTTAATGTGAAGAATAGTGCGGGGGAGCCTATTTGGTTGATCATGTGTGACAATTCTCCACAGCACTTATTCCAATATGCTCGTGTGCCTCTAAGGGATGATCCATAATGCATCAATTGTTCATCTATTTTAGTATTAGGTAATTGTTGTATATGGAGACGAAGACTATCTATGGTGGTTGGCATGCAGTCCTCGACATTTTTTTTGACAAAAATGGAGGCAACACCTTGGATTCGATGGCGCATCAACAGGTTCAAGACAAAATATCTAAACCTTGGATGCCTTCCAAATCTATTATCATGAAAGCTCATTAGGTGCAACACATATTCATGCATTTCAACTTGTCTATAGCGAGGTTGTAAATGTAGTGCTCTACCATTAGGAAATAGTGAAGGAAAATCCATGTCTAAAAGGCCCTCAGTATTGTATTCATTAACTAGTGAGGTCTCAAGTGTTGGCCAATCAATAATGGTATCATTTTGATCTCTAACTCGCAATGTTTCTTTTATGATTTCTAGTTCATGGCGTTTATTTGGTAACCTGGCCATAAATGATGAGGAGCAAGTGAATTAATTGTCTACTGGGTTTGTGTCAAATGTTGATGCACTATTTGGTACAACCATATCGTCATTTTCAACAATTATGTTATGAAGCATACTTGAAATGTCTGTATTTGTATCGGGGAGCTCCTCAAGAGATGCAAAATCAACCTCAACATCTTTGTAATAAGGTTTGTTTGCAACTTTGTATTTCAGTGCAACCCACACACGAGGCCTACTTACGTAGCAATCATAATGTTCACCTTTTGAATTGGTTCTGCGAATCACCAACACATCCAAGTTTGCAATTTTATGCGGAAGGTATTTTGCTATGGTTTTGATATCTTGCGGGAAACAAATTGTGTGGCTGCTATATTTGTATTGGCTTCCACTAGCATGTGTTACCTGTATTATCGGATTGACTCTTGCTATAAGCATTTCTTCGACTTGTGTTAGTGTTTGTAGTTCGTATGGTTGTACTCTTGGATCCATAAAATTGGTTGATGAGAAGCGATTTCTTCCTTTCTCACGAAAGCATCTTAAACAAATTGGACCACTTTGTGTTGAGTTTGTGTGCATGCCTAGGTAACATTCATAGCAAACTGTACAAGTTGGAGAGTTTGATAGTTTATCTAGTCTTGATCAAAATCGTTTGGAAGCCTCTAATTTTTTTTTTTCTGTTTGTGGTAAGCTTGTCGGTTGTTGTTGAAGAGTGTAGATTGTTTCATATGGTGTACTTTTATATGGTTCAATGTTGTGTTGGCTTGACATAAAGGAGTTTGGTGTGTTGGATGGTATTGTTTGTTTTCCTATGCGTTGCATATGACAACGAATGCTAATTTCTTCTTGATGTTGAATATAGTAGTTATGGCTTCTTTTATGACATTATATGTTTTGTGGGGTGGAGGTCGCCATCTGTAAACGAAATAGGAACTACAATCACCAAATGTACAATTATAAATACATACAAAATTTAGAAGCTAAACATTCATGAGACAAGTTCTTCAATCATTCTATTTTTAAAAATTACTTGAGATACGATTCATGCCCTACCAGTACATAAGTAATTTGGTGGAAGAGATTAATCATATAATTTCCCTAATATAAATATATTCAATACACATGTGACTTTGAGATTCCATGTATGCAGTCAAAAGTATAGAAATTATACTATATAAGATGCTTCAAAGTTTTATATACATTACATAAGTGCTTGAGCTAGTTCTAAGCACTAACAATATGACATATATCAATGATTCCACTCAACATGAGTGAATTCTCTACAGCAAAATCTATCTCATCCACCTTTGTGATTGTTGATTTTACCCGTGGTTGAGCAACACTTGTATCATATGAATTTGTGATTGTGAAGATAAATTGCTTGAATGACACCCCTTTTACTATGGTCTCAACTTCAGTTTCTTTTCCAACATTGAACTGTAGCATGTATAAATTATTTGTAGATATTCCAAGAAGTTTGGTGGCTAGTTCTTCAAAAGCAGCAGCCCATAATATTCCTATATGATCTGCGATCTTTAGCTGGAGTATGTATTTGTAGGTACATGTAGCAGTTGTAGCTTTGCACTTGGAACAATACCATGTTTGATCATCATTTTGTACAACCTTTTCTTTACATTGTTTTCCATCTAACTCAAGGGGGCAAGATGGATAGCATAATGAATTTTTTTTTATGAATTGCACAGTTGCTTTTAAAGTGCATTGGATAGTTTGTTTCACATTGGTAGTTTGTTGTTCAATATCAACAATTGTTTTCCTCACCAACAGAAGAGGTCCATCCAACATATGTGTATTGGATGGAGTGACATCAGTTCCATTTTGTTCAAACCATGATGCGAGCTGTTTTTCCTCCTCTATTCTTGGGTTTATGAATAGGTGGGTGCTTGCCAAAGTGCTTATGACCTTTCCATTATACTTAGTGACACGACCATTTTTTATTGCAAGCACAACAACATGTTTTAAGTGATACATCTCATGTAGTTGTTTACCTTCCTTTTCAGTAGCTGGACCCCATAAAGTAATATTAATGGTAGATGGAGAGATATCTATCAATTTGATGCTCCTTCGAAGAACTTCAGTCCCATCCCTTCTCCTTATGGTTGAGCTAGGGTCCACACATATGACTATTCCAATAACATCAACAAGGATATTATTGTTTAGTTGTAAAATTTCCTTCAAGGGCGTGAAAGAGAACCTATGTTTGGGAATTGCAAGGTCATCTTTTGAGAGAGAAATTTTGGAATCCTCAACTAAACAAATTTCAAGCTGACTATTTAGTTTGTTGAACATCCTATTAGCTGACTTAATAGTTCCACTGGATATTGTATATACTTCTCCAAATTGAACTTTCATGTAATGAAGCTCTACAACTTCATTAAAACAAGTTACATATATTTCAGTGCCCTCACAATCAATAATATCAAATGAAAAGACTTGCCCTTGTCCCTTTTGTGTGTTGAAGTGGTGCATTTGTTTTTTCATGGTAACACGACCCTTTATAAGCCACCTTGTCTGGAATGGATTCAAATTTCTAATAGTAGTATTGGGGGGAATGTCTTTCTTTTGTGGGGATGAGCACAATCCAAAAAGTGTCCTATGAGCAGGTGGCTTTGTTACCATACCGCTGTTATTGATGCTTGTAGATGGTGCAGTTGAGCTTGTAGCATTTATTTGGTGGGATTGTTCTTCAAACAGATAGGCAGGGTGACCAATGATATCGTGTTGCAAACATGCGATTTCTATTTTGGAGATGACAATCCACCTAAAAAGGTTAAATGAATAAGTATTTTGAGTAGGAACAACTGTGACATATTGGTTAAAAGATGGTAAGCTAGAAGAAGTTATTTGGAATTTTGTAGAAGAGCATGGAAATATGGTGGCTAACCTTGAATTGCAAAGAATGGAGCACCTGTAGCCTATGAGTTTAAGTATCGATCCCTTCTGGAGTTCTTTTGAAGCTATGTACTGGTTATAATTTTTTGGAAGTGTAGCCTTCTGCTTATGTACCCCATCAGAGAGCTCTACTCTATATCGATCACCTAGTTCAAGGCCATGGCCAAATAGTGCAAACTCTAGTACTTGTAGATGGGGTTGCAAGTCTAGCTTTCCATCATTCATCATCTTGATTGCATTGTCAGTCAAGGAATATTTTATCACAAGAGGTGGTTGTGGTACTATAATATTGTTATCAAGGATTGTAGATGTGACATGTACTTGTTGGGTTTGTTCTTCAGAAAGGTAGGCGGGTGGGCCAATGATATCCTACTGCAAACCTGTGATTTCTTATTCTGATATGACAATCCACCTATAAGCGTACAATAAAGAAGTAATATCGATAGGACATGATTTGACATAGAGGATTCAAAAAATGATAATTTGTAAGTTATGATTTGGCATATTGCAGAAGAGCATTGACATATTGTGGCTTACCTTGAATCGCAAATAATAGGGCGACTGTATTTAATGAGTTTAAGTATAGAGCCCTTTTGGAGCTCTTCAAAATCTATGTAGTGGTTGTACTATTTTGGAAGTGTACCCTTCCGCTTGTGCACCCCATCAGAGAGTTCTACCATATAGCAATTTGTTGGTTCAGGCCCATGGCCAAACATTGAGATATCTATTGCTTGTAGATGGGGTTGCAAGTCTACGTTTCCATCATTGATCAACTTAATTGCATTCTTAGTCAAAGAATACATTGTGACGAGAAAGTGCACTAGTCCTTGCAAAAGTAAATTGCAGGTGGCAACTATTACTTACTATAAATGACATATAAAAGCATACTTTGTGAAGTAGGAAATGCATATCTTATGTACCCAACAAAATATAGCTAACTAATTTGATAATAAATGCAAAAGTCACAATCTAGTTGACTGTGACCATGCAATCATTGGTTTATATTAAAGTGTAAAAAAGATTTACATTGTGTAAAAGTAATTTAAGAATAATACCTATAAATGTGATTCTGTATAGGTATGTATATGAAAGTATTGGCCTTTGGAAGTAGCTTGTTGTACTAGTAAGAACAAAAAAATAGAAAGCGTAGTGAGTAAAATAGTTAGTTCACTGTATTAATTTGTCTAAGTAAATTCCAAACACTATAAATCTTTGAATATGCATTCAATGCTAATATCTCAAGGAGAAAGGTGCTTTGGAATAAATGCATATAATAGTAGCATATTATTAGCAAGGGATAAACAATGAAGGAACATACAATAAAATTTTAAAGAAAGCTACTTGGTTTGCAATTGTGCTATTCATTTCAGGTGCAATGGAATTAGAAAATCTAACTATAGGTTATCGTAATTGTGTTAAGTGAATGAGCCTAACACGTTTATCCTATTATACAATACCATCTCATTTGAATCTTAGTAAATTTAGAAGACCATAAGAAACAAAAATACAATATATTACTCAAAGACTTATTATGTATGTTAAGCTAATATACTACAAATGTGGTATATTTTAGAAGAATGGACTTTTTTTATAATAATAGTTTATTGTAAGGAATTTAGGTGCAACAAAGAGACAACTATTCAAGGGGACATGTAGCATTTGTTCGCGATATATACTAAACAAGTGCTATAAATGAAATGTTTGTGAGCACAATGGTTATATTATAATTAGATGAAGTTAAATGAGATCAGGATTACGGTACATTATAAATAAACTACTAGTCTTCATTATGTGTAATCGAAGATATCTTTTTTTTTGGAATTGAAACATATGGGTTAAGTACAAAGATATAGAGCAAAAGCAAAAGGAAAGAAGAAAGCTCCAATATTATAACAAGTAGCACATATTGTGTGTTTATATTTATGAAGCAAAAGCGTGTTACATGGTATTGTAGTAGATGACATATTGTATTTTTTATCACGTATCAAAGTGCCTTATTCATAGTATATTGAAGCTTAGATTTCTTTTTGGGATTTACAAAATTTCCAACTATCCATAAGTTGGTAAAAACTGTAGTTACATGGTTATATCACATACTATATACACAATTACAAGGATAAAGTGTATTAGACATCATTCAAGTAGTTCTGAAACACTTCTTTTATGTAGACAGAACCACCTTGTCCATAAAGCTCATCTGTTTTCATTTCACAGAGGAAAGTGCAGAAGGAACCCAACTTCTCACAAGTTGAGTGGAATTCATGTACTGTAACTTCCATTGATTGAATGCCACATTCTTGCACACTTTGGATGTTTCAAGCAGTGGCCTTTGCTTGTTGTACCAAGTCAAGACAACTAACAGTAATTTCATTTGAAAAAGCTTGAATGTGGCTTGTAGAAGTTGCATTGCAATTGATTGACAGTGAGGAGTTGGTCGACAAAATAGGGCCACTGGAACTACTTGAGATTTCAATAATCTCATTGGGTTGATGTAAATTGTCCATTCCTGAATGAAATTACATTTTTAAAATGACAAACAATATACTGTATGTTTAATATCCTAAACAAGTGGTAAAACTTATACATAGAGGAATAAGTAAGAATTTATAAAAGAAGTAACAAATGTTTATTTGCATGCTAATTTAAGATAGTTTCTTAAAATTTAATAACTATTGGAAAGGGATTCCAGTGGATTGTAAATGTTATTTGCATGTTAATCTAAGATAATGTCTTACAAGTAAATAACGATTGGCAAGGGATGTTAGGTGGTCCATAACTGTGATTTGGACATCATTGAAAACCAAATTTATAATAAATATTTGTTACTTTGCTTTTATGGATATAAGTTTGGGTTCTTGTTGGATTCAATTGTATGGGTGGGTGTTTTCCTAATGGAGTGACATGTGTCTATAATAGAAATTGAGTAAAAAAAAGTTTGCATGATATAGTACAAATTGAGTGAAAATAATACAATAGAAATATAAATACTAAGAGAAATATAATATAATATGAATACTACATATAAGTTTGTTTATAAGTGTTTATAATAGAAATGTAGTAAAAATAATATAAAAAACAAAAAGTTACACTATGCAAGACAAGTTTGCATAATGTATCTAATCAAATAGAATAAATAAAATATACTTCAAAAATATTTAAACTATTTAGGGTAGAATTGAGTAGAAGAGATCAAATATAACAAAATATAATAAATATAATCATAAATTTTTACACTATTTGAGTTAAATTTAGAAAAAAAATCATTTGAATATAAAAAATAGAATGTAATTTAATATTTTATCCTATTTGTACTATATTTTTATCTGATATAGACTTGACTAAAAGGGATTGAATATAAACTATACACTATACTATATTTGTAAACAATACTATACACTATACTATATTTGTAAACTATTTGTCTAAAAGGGATCAAATATAACAAAGTCAAATAAATATAATTATAAATCTGTATACTATTTGAGTTAGTTCTAAATAAAAAATTATTTAAATATAATAAGTAAGATGTAATTAAATATTTGTTCCTATTTGTATTTTATTTTTACCTAATATATAGAAGTGAAAACATATCATTTTATCTTCATGATATATTTTAGTTCTTTATCACATTTAAAAAAAATTAATCTAAACAATATCAAATTATTTAAATATTGATATTAAAGTGTAAATGTGTATAAAGTTGTAAAAAAAGTCCAATGTGTAATAGGTAGAAATATCCATTTTTTGTTGCAAGATTGGCACACGAACACTTTGAACTGGAATCTATTATATTGAAAAATAAATAAGTTTTTAAACACATATTGAAAAATAGACTCAATATTAACAATAAAAAATATTGAAGTAATATAGTTAAATTATGAAATAAATTAAATTTAAAAAATTAAAACTATACTTACAATAAAAATAAACTATATTAAAATTGTTAAATGTAAAATTTTAACTTATGTTAAAAGCTCCAAGTAAACCAATCTTTAAAAGTTAAAAATAAAATGAAATCTATTACAGTTGAATTCTAATTCATCAATTTATTTAATTTCACTTATGAATAATAAATCTTGTTAATATTATTATCAAAAAACAATTATATTTATTAAAACATGATTATTTATCTATATATTTAAAAGTCAAATAATAATATTATTAAAATTTACATATATGTACATATAATTTATATATTATATATAGTATAATATAATAATTATTTAAATAAATTTTAATTTTAAAATTAAAAACAATTTATGCATAAAAAAAATGTTTAAAAAAACTAAATATATAATTAGATATTTATATATTATTTTTTTAAAAAATCTAACATATTGATACTAATATTTTTCAAATATTAATACTCTTTGAAAAAACAAATAAGTTATCAGCTTGCTAATAAAAAGAAATTACCGTAAACGAAATAATAAATAGTCATTTAAATTTAAGTCCAAAATATTAAATTATACCTAGATTGGAGAAAATGAAGATAAAGTTTATTGAGTCCCACAATTATGAAAAATTATTGGCATACGCTCATCGTGGGAAAAAGATGCTTGCAATGAATTAGAAACACAAAACAATACAAAAAAAGCGATGAATGGTTAAAATCCTTGAAAACTGCATGTAGTTGACAAGTTGCAAATGTTATCAGAGAGATTATTTAAAATTTCACATCCGTCAAATCCAAGCATTGCAGCTGTGGCAGGTTGCCAATGATATCAGGGAGGTAATAAGTGAATTACAAACCATTTAAAGGGGGGGTTTTGTGATTTAATTAATATTTCACTGGTTCAAGAAACTAACATACTCTTGAAATTTCAATTTATTCTCTGATTTTCTATTTAGCATGCTCTTCAAATTTTGCGCTATTAAAAAGAGGAATTCGAGAACCATCTAACAAAGTTGCTAGCTAACATAGAGAATAAAATTCATTTTGCAATAAATAATCTGAAGCTTACAAATTGTGTGCATCAAGCAATCTTGCACCAAAATAGTTTGGGAAGCGTGAACAAGTTGTATCCAGGCATTAGTGGTTGATAACAACTGACTCCAATCATACTAAGGGTCTATGGTGGGTCCCGGTAACATCCATTTGCTCCGCCAAAATGTTCGAATGCAAACAAGTGCTATGTGGAGGGGAAAAATTAAAACAAGAACCGCCATAATTTACAAAGAGGATATTACACATTAGGCTAATCAACAGAACCCATAGGGAGAAAACACGTAGTAGGTGCATGACTCCCACGTTTAGCTTAGTAGTATACTCCATGTTGCTTAATATTTCCTTGTTTGCATCGCCATGTAGTATTTTGTTTGAAGGCTCCAGGATTTTTTTGTTCTACTATTTGTTCATTGTGAATAGTTTTTTAATCTTAAGGATTCTCACATTTTTCGCTCAAATGGAACACACAAGTGAAATTGGCAGGTATTGAATCATGTCACAATGTTTGCTAGCATCAACTCCGTCTGAACCAAAATGGGAGCTTTGTAGTAGGGTAAGAACATCTAGCAAATTGTAACGGCTAAAGGAATTTTTTCAGATGTTGTAGTTGTATGCACTTTGGTAGACATGTATGCAAAAAGTAGAGGCATAGAGAAGGCACATGAAATGTTTTACAGGATGCCTCCAAGAACTGTGGTCTCATGGAACACCATCATTGTTGGTTTTGCACAAAGTGGTTTTGCTGATAGAGCTTTGGATATTTTTAAACAAATACAAGAACACGTGTCCAAGCGGGTCAGTTCACGTTTGCCAACATTCTCCAAGCCCATGCTAAAATGGGAGGTATGAAATAGGGTATGGAGATTCACTGATGCCTAGTTGAAAATGGGTTTTTTTCAAATGTTGTAGTTGTAAATGGTCTGATAAAAGTGTACACTAAATGTGGGAGCATACAAAAGGCACACAAGTTATTTGGCAATATGCATAATTCAAGTATGATTTCATGGACTGTGATGATTATCGGATGTGCACAAAGGGGTTTTCTTGATGAAGCCTTAAGGTTCTTTAAAGAAATGCCTCAGCCAAAACGTTCTCTGATGGCATGCGATCTTAGCTGGATATGCAAACAATGGATTTATATAGTACAACTGCCAAACTTCAATGAAAGCTGGAAGGTGGAGATTACCGTGCACTGTGTGGTCTGCAATCTGTGTAGATTCTTTGTCCTGATGCGTCCCCTGTATTCTGCGTAATCTCCGTGTGCAATGTGGTGCAAGAAATATGGCTGCTTTGAGTACTGGTCTCAATCAAAGCTGGTGTTCATTCTTCTTATAGGCAAAATAAGCAGTGATTTACTAGATATTTGCCAACAATAGTAAATGAGTAGGGTGGAAATTTGATGGTGGTTGATATTTGTGGAATTTGATGGCGGTTGAAATTGCTATATGCTTCTTACTAGCTGGTGAATGATATTTTTAGACTGTATGGGAATTCAATTCTAGAAGGTACATTGTGCATCCCATTAAGCTACCTTCATTTAAACCGTCCTCCAACAGGTGGTGAATCGTTAGTTTTGCATTTAATTTGAAGACACTACAAGTACCAACAACTACTAGAAGACACTTCAGTGCTTCAACTTGCCTCTGACACAACCTTCCCAGAACTGCAAGCATTTAGCTCAATCTACCTATTTCCAAAATATCTCATCGATGGTGAAGTTTACCTGCATTCCATGAAAAAGTTTGATGGAAAACCATAGCAGTTTTGCGGTGTGAGACTTGTTTCCGGCTGAAAGCCCATCCAATATATAGCCTATCAACTAAAAATGTTGAACATTTTCAGAGACTAAGAGGGGGGGTGAATTAGTCTACACAAAACTTAACCCCTTCTGGAACTTAAAAATTTCAGTACAACTCAAACTCCTTTAGCAGATAAAGATAAATATTGCAATTTGAACCTTTATGACTAAACTAAAGGAAGAGATAGAAGGGGTGCGAACAACATTAGATAATAAGGTGATTTTATTTGCAAGTAAGCATCTGAGGAGAGCATGTTGCTCTCATTGAATCCAATGAAGTTAATATCATGGAATGTTAGGGCATTAATTCCCTTGACAAAAGAGCTCAAGTCAAGCAACAATTGGATGCTTGTGGAGATGATATCATAGTACTGCAAGAAACTAAAACTTTTGATATCATGTATGGCTCTTCAATTTTAAAATGGGAAAAGTGGAAATCAATAGATTCACTTGCTCAAGGAGAATCAGGGGGTCTTATGCCTTTATGGAATGCTAAAATGGTTACTCTAGACTTAGTAAAAAATGAAAGAAATCGACAACTAATGAAGGTATAAAATTTTGATTTAAAATTTTGGTTGTTAAATGTTTATGGCCCAAATTCTACAATGGAAAATAAATTGTTGTGGGATGTGTTTACACAAGTTTTGGATGATATAGGAGAGGAGAAGACAATATTAGCTGGTGATTTTAACACAATTACATCATTGCAAGAAAAGAAAGGAGGAATTTTCCCACCTTCAAGAGCAATGTAAGATTTTATAGCATTCATTCAAGACAATGCCTTAATGAACATAGTGCTTGGAAGTATACTTGGAAAAAATGGAGAAAATATTTCCTACAAGTTGCAGAGTGGTTGGATAGGTTCTTATCTTATCCAAATTGATTCTCAGGGAAGAATACCCTATTATCTGAGATCTTACCCTTTATAGGGTTGGACCATTATGCCATATCTTTGGACATAATAGTTGCAAATATCGGTTCAAAGGGAAAACCATCTTTCAAATTTGAAAAGCTGTGGTTTAAACATCCAAATTTTTTGCCTCTTCTTTGCCAATGGTGGGTAAGTGCTTCGTATGAAAGAAGATCTAGAATGTACCAATTATGTAAAAAATTGAGCCATATTAAATTGAGAATCCTAGTTTGGAATGTGCATGTCTTCAAGAATATTTTTGAGCAAAAAGAAAAGGTATTCACACAATTATCAACAATCAATGAAAAAATTATAACACAAGGTTTGGATGCTATCACTTTTGACCAACAGAGAAAGTTGTAGTCAAAATGGGCAGAGTTAGTGGAAATGGAAGAAGTTTATTGGAGACAAAATTCGCGGGAATTGTGGTTAAAGATGGGGATCATAATACTGAGTTTTTTCATTTATCAAATCAGATTAAGAAATCATTAAATATAGTTTTCACAATACAAGATAGCTCCACGGGTTTGCTACTCACTAAGGTAGAGGAAATTCAAGAAGAAGGTATTAGATTTTTTTCAAAAATTTTGTTTGCCCCTGAGAATCGGTCATCTGATGCTCATAAGGTTGGGGAAGAATTAATGGAAGCTATACCAAAGTTAATTCTTAAATAAGATAATGACCACTTATTGAAGCCTTTCACACTTGAGGAGCTAAAGAATGTGGTGTTTTCCTTGCCATCTAATAAGTCCCCGAGTCCAAATGGATTCACCGCTTTATTCTTCCAAAAAAATTGGGACTTCATTGGTTTGATCTCCTATTGGCATTGGAGGAATCAAGGAGAACTCGGACCATGCTAAAGCAATTCAACGCAACACATAGAGCATTAATACCAAAAGTGAAAGACCCCAAAGCATTTGCAGAAGTTAGGCCAATATCTTTGTGCAACACAATCTACAAGATTTTTATAAAATCCATTTACCTTAGACTCCAACCTTTCATAGCAAAAATCATATCACAAGAGCAAGGTGGATTCATGCTAAGTAGGGAGACAATTGAAGGGGATTTAGTAGCTCATGAAGTATTGCATTCTATTAAAACTAATAATCTTTCATCTTTCATCATTGAATTGGATATGATGAAAGCCTATGATAGGGTGGATTGGGAATTCTTGATTAAGGTTTTACAAAAGTTTGGATTTAACAATAAATGGTGTAAATCGATCCTTTCATGCCTATTCGGTGCAAAAAATTTAGTCATTATAAATGGGACTCCAATTGGTTTTTCCAGTTCAACTCAGGGGGTTCAATAGGGGGACTCTTTATCCCTATTTTTATTTATTATAATGGCAGAAGCGTTGAGAAGATCAATCCAAAAGGTGCATTCTCAAGGGCTATGTCAGGGTATTTTAATCCCTCACATAAACATCTCGGTTACTCACTCATTTTTTATAGATGGCGCCATACTATTTGGAAAATCTCTAATGAAGGAAGCTAAATAGGTTAAGCAAATACTTGACAAATATTCATTTGCTTCTGGGCAAAAAATAAATTTAAGCAAGTCCAAGATATATATATTTAACACAACTGCATCCATTACAAGGAGATTAGTGGAGCGGCTAAGATTTCAAAAGGGAGATCTTACTTGCTCATATCTAGGTATACCTTTCTTTATGGGTGCAAATAAAGCTTCATATTGGCTAAAAGTCATATAAATGATCAACACAAGAATTTTGTCTTGGAAATCCAGGTGGCTTTCTCTTTCAGAGCGAATTTTAATGATCAAATTTGTTCTAGCGGCAATCCCCAACTATTACTTAGCTATTTTTAAGGCACCCAAATGAGTCATTCTTCAAATTGAAAAGATCATTAAAAATTTCTTGTGGAAAGGCAACATTGATGATAAAAAAAAGATACCTTTAATTTCATTTGATAGTATGTGCTCTGACAAACTTATGGGTGGAGCTAGTGTCCAAAAGCTTTCTACAAGAAACATGACTCTTGGTGCAAAATTGGTATGGAAAATGTATACAAAACCAAGCTCAAAGTGGTGTAAATTAATGTAGAGCAAATAATTGGATAATGAAAACCCAGCTAGAATCCCCACCATTTCAAATCCGCTTACTAGATCAATAATGTAGAACTTCATAGTAGCATGTAGGGAAGTCATTGTTCTATACATATCATGGGAAGTAAATAATGGAGAAGATGTCCAATTCTAGAAGGACTCTTGGAATGGGCATCCCCCTCTAAAATCCATTCAAGAGTTGAAGTCAGTAGAGGAAGTTCTATCAACAAGTTGGGGCACCAAATTGAAGGATTATATCCTGTCTACAAATTCTATTACAGGTAATGTAACATGAAAAGACTTATTTTCCAATGAAAAAGTAGTGTTACAGAGCTCCCTAAAGAATAGAGTTGTCTTTAAATCAAATTGTTTGGATAAGATAATTTGGGCTCCTTCTAAAAATGGCAACTACTTAGTAAAGAAAGGTTATAAGTCAATAATTAGCAATGGTCTATAAAATCAAACCCAACATGCATACTCATTTTTTTGGAACTCCATGGTGCTTGCCAAGGCTGGTAGATTCGCTTGGTTGGATTTAAGAAACAAGATTTTAACAAGTGATAGATTGGCTAAACTAGGGATAGTAGAACCATTTAAATGTGTATTATGTGGGGAGGATTTTGAAAATGTGGATCATTTGTTTATACACTATTTGTTTTCTCAAGATTGCTGGGCTTTCATTAAAAGAAAGTTATGTTGTTCTTTCCCATTACCCAAAACTTTATGGGACCTTTTCATTAGTTGAATTGTACTTTACAATTCATCATTATTTGTATGTTTATGGAGGATAGTTCCAACAGTAGTCGTATGGAATTTATGGTGGGAAAGGAATAGGTCTATAATTAGGAAGGAAACATCATTAATACAACAATTTCAAGTAAAAGTTGAGAAAAATATTTCAGAGGTGACAAACTCTTATGTTCAAGCATACAAAAATGTATCTTCTATCTTTACAAGTTGGGATGGGAACATTCTAAACCAATGGGAATACATTATTTTACCCTTCAAAGGTAGTTTACATCAATTGGCTAAACAAGAGGTGGATAAGAATACAATAAAGTAGTTGCCTCCTTCTCTAGGCTTCTATAAGTTAAACTTTGATGGTGCATCAAGGGGTAATCCAGGATTATCAGGGGTAGGAGTATGTATCCGAGATTGTAAAGGTTCACTAATAGGTGCAAGTCAATCTATCTCTCCAATGGAATGAATAATATAGTAGAGGCTCAAGCATTACTTCAAGGTTTAAATTTAGAAATGAAACTCAGGATACAAAGAATTCATATAGAAGATGACTCTCTAATAATTGTAAATGCATGCAAAGAAAAGAGAGTACAAAATTGACAACTTAAATACATCCTAAAGAAGGTTTGGTTACAGTTAAACAATTTTCAACTAGTTTATATTTCACATACCTACCGAGAAGGTAATAAACTAGCTGATCACCTTGCAAAAATGGGTTGCGAACAACAAGTGGTGGAAATAACAAATGTTAGTCATCTTATTAATGCTTTTCCTCAGCTGGCAGAAATTGTAGCTTTTGAAAAAGTGTGCTAAAGGGTTCAAAAGTTCACAGATTGGAGGCAATAATTTTTTTAAGGCAAGTGGACAATGGAAACATCTTCAGATTGTGGTGGATTAGCTACCAAATATAGGTTGTAATAACAAATAGTAAGCATTTGGCTAAGGAGTTAATTGTTTTGAGATAAGTTTGAAAGGTTTTAGACTTCGGACTTTGGGTGTACCCATTATCATGTGCACAAAGGTAAGGAAGATCAAACTGAGTTAAGTCTGAAAAGAATCAGACATCGAGCTTCAGACTGTTGGCTTATGCCTTACCTTTATGTTTGAAGTATGGAGTATGGTGGAGACCCAAACCCCGAAACCCGTAGAGGATCAAGCATCTGAGATCAAAGTTAAGGATTTTACCTTAACAAGAATGGTAAGTATGCAGAATGATGAAATCCCGAAGGCCAACACCTGAAAGGGTTAAGTCTAAAAGCTAGTGAAGGATATGTTCGAGCATCATGAGTTGGAGGTAAGGTTTATGCCTTATTACAAAGTCTGCTAAGCAGTAAAGTGGAAGAGTGAACCCCAACATCCGATAACTTAAAGCTTTGTTTTAGAGTTCAAAGTTTTGTAGGTCAGAGTGTTGGTTTACGATATACGATGAATGGAGATGGTTACATGACATTTTATTATTGCATCACACAATTGCTTCACTTTAAATAGAGTTGCATATCATGTCAACATGGTTAAGATTTTTCCTAGGCATGTAAAAAGGGGGATATCAAAGATTGGGGATTATTAAGTATCAATTAGTTGTCATTCTTGTATTTATGCATGTGGAAATATTTAAAGGATTCCAACTCGTTGGAAAGGACAATAAGCTAACGCCACCTCGCGTCATCAACCTCCATCTAGAAAGGATAATATTAGTAGGTTTTTTCATCTAACATGTTCTTCTTGTGTAGGTACAGAGGAGGCAAACACATCATACTTCTAAATGATACTCCAAACATTTCAAGATCACTTTTTAATCCTCTCCCAGGTGGCAGCTCATGTCATTATTTATGACATGTATTGAGGTGTCTATTAGAAATCATACTTCAACACCTTATGCACAAATATTGGATAAAATGTGTGGCACCCACCATTAAAAGCCCTCTTCCAAATCTTTTTCATAGTCATTCTAGATAGTTCATCTATTCGGCTATTGCTCTCTAGTATTTTTGATAGTGTGAGATATTTAGGGTGGAGAAGTGGTGAATTCAAACTCAATGCAATTGTTATTTGGTGTCAAAGAAAGTTTAATGGAATACAAACCCAGGGAATGGGAGCATTCATTTACTAGTTTTCTAGGCCATGAAGACCTGGAGGTGGCGTTCAATCTAGACTACGATAGAATAGAAGATAACATCTATATAATTCTGGGTGTAGAGGTCACAAGCCCACAGTCTAGGTGAATTTTGTTTCCTTCGTAGGTCCTCTCAATATTCTTTCCAATGTGATGGATTTGTTGCAATCAATGGATGATCTCGAGGACATAGTGACCAAGGTTGTCAAAGACTACATCATGGATAATGCGATTATGTGGAATGTGCAAGAATATGATCTGTTCAAGGGAAAGGGATTCATTGGAGGAATCTTCCCAAGGAAATATCTCAAACAATAGTGGGGGTTTGTGAACATCTATGACACCATGAAGATCACTCTGGAACATAAATGTCATAGGGTTATATTGAGGGCTCTTCATTAGAATGCACATGATGTTGGTGTGAGCATGGATGCCAAACTCAAGGAAAATTTCTATTCTATCATGTTCCTACTAAATCATGCTGACCACCCAAATGTCGCTACTGCTCCTCCTTGTCAATGCCCTCAACTAGTTTAGGTAGACACATCCTCTTCTGGATGCCAAGGTGAGAATTTTGTGGGTGGCTTGTGGCATGGAGGAATAGTAACCTTATTTTATCTCAGTTGTTAGTGAATGATCTTTCATAGCAATGTAAACAAATATACTAGTATCTTGAAATTTAAAAGTTATGCATCATTTTGTTCATCAACGATGCCCCTCTCAGTTTTGAATTGTAATTAGCTAGCTATATAATCCTAGTCAATAGACTAGCTCACCTAATGTACCTATCTTAGTTCTAGCCAGTTAACCAATACTAGCATTTTGTAATATATTATTATTATAATATAAATATATAGGCTATATGCCTTTTACCTAAAAAAATATTCAACAAACTTTACCAATGGAAGATATAGCAATAATAAAATTAGCAGCAAAGAGAAGGAAATAGAGAACACACACATGCACAAAGAGACACCATATTTACATGGAAAACCCAATGAGGGAAAAACCACTGTGAGAGTTAACTCACAATATAAGGCTCATTGCCAAAAATACTTGTAGGAAGGCTCACTGCCTTAAAGCAAGATACAAAGGACTTGCTGAACTAAAGAAAACATGAATTTAGGAGCAAGATACAAGGACTTGATGAGATTCACTATCTTAGAGTAGGATATAATATGATTTAGAGAGAATTACAATGATTTTCCAACACAACACTCTATTGATTGAGGCGTTACAACATAATTGATTTTTCCTTTCACAATATTTAGCACTATCTCTATTGGATATTCAATACTTCACACACACTTCTTCGTACTTGTACACTTCTCCATCTAGTTGCATCTGAAATGATCTTGCATTTATATCCATCACAACACTTAATTTCTTCAATTAGGTCGACTAGGAAGAGAATAAACAAAAAGTTCAATTGGTTGGCCACCAAAATCATAATGCAGTCATATTTCAAAGATAGAGAGGATCAAAAAAATATTAGTACTTCTTCCAATATGATCCAAAACAATTTACATGCTAGCGCACATCAACCTAAGTCGACATCAAGGAAATATGTTGATGAAACATTAACATGAACTAGTCGACTCAAAAACATACTTCTAATTGCATTTACTTGATGTGGTGCCAAACAGGATAGGTCAGGACCCAAATCTATCATTACACATCTTCCATTGTTGGCGCAACCCCCAAGCACACAACCCAAGCAAAGGAAAAAGCCCTATTAGCCAGATATCCAAAAAATACCAAGAAAACCAACTCAAGACACAATGTGGCACCAAGCCGATCAATTAACAATGTGCGGATCACATGGGGATGTTCCTTGAACATCCAACATTACTTCCATACACTTCTTTCATACTGTCATTCCATCTACAACCACCACAAATCAAATAGGTACGTAATGATTTATCCAGGAAGCACAAAATGCATACTCATGATATATAACATTAACATATTAGCTTGTGAAGCGCATCAAAACATGAGATTTGAACTGAGACACTACATGAACATTGAGAGCACATTCACCAAGTTGTAGGAGCAGAGACATCAATGCAGAGAAGTGTGAAGCATTTCTTGGACCAGTTTGCACAACCAACAACACTGCCAAACTTTTGCAATTCATAGAAACCTCCTCAACAACTCTAGAGACTTGAAATTATAGGAATGCAATGCCAAAAAAACACTGAAATTGAGTACCAAAGTACAAGACCAAAGCATCAACATCAAAGGAATACAAAGTATTCTCCCAAATAGACTTTAATGCAACATTCAGGAATAGAATCACTTAAGCAACTTGTGGAGGCCAAAATTTTTTTTCAACAACACATACTTCATCAAGAACATCAAGAGAGAGCATAAGAAATACTGTAGACCTTCAACAATATCTCTCCACTATTATTCATGCTTCTAATCCTCATCTTAATATATTATTATAAAATCAACTCTGCTAATAATAATGTATTATATGAACATCATCAATTTTTCTTTGATAAGGCACGACATCCAACCATGAACTTCATCACTTCTTCTTTAGATAAGGCATGAAATCCAACCATGAACCTCATCACCAATGTTAGTCCAAGCTAAATATAACAATGATAACCAATGTTAAGAACTAACCATCTTCCAATAATCAACGTTGACAAATGAAAATCACATATAACAATATTTGACATGAGAGACAATCAACAAATAGTGTTGACACCAAAGATAGAAACTGCCAACAATATCCTTAGTGTTAACATCAATGACAACCATTAGCATTGACATTAATGACAAAAAATTCCAACACAACCATTAGTTTTGATATCAATGACAACAATTGCCAATAATCTGCCCCTTTGGCATTGATGGAAACACACACTACCAACACAACCATTAGTATTGACATCAATGACAACAAATGCCAATAATCTCCCCCTTTGGCATTGATGACAACACACACTGCTCACTCTCCCCCTTTGACATCAAGGAAAAAGGGCCATATATGTCTATATAAAGTAACATCACATGTTCTGACTTTCAGGGACAAAGGGAAAAAAGATCTTCTATTGAAATAGCAACACATTCTCCCCCTTTGTCCAACAACACATATTCTTCAAGCAAATATTCATTCACAACAATTGCACAACTTCTTCAATGCCCCCCCTTTCTACCAGCTCCCCTTGAGAGGTAGCACTCATTAATCCAGAGAAACAAACATGTCATGAATTTCTCCCCCTGGGCAGATGCACCCTTAATGCATCTAGTTAGAACAAGGAGGGGCAATAAACCCTAACTTTTGCTAGAGATACTCAAAAGTATCCTTTGAAAGTTCCTTAGAGAAAATGTTTTCAATCTGGTCCTTGGTAGGCACATACTCCATTCCGACTTCATGTTTTACAACCTTCTCTCTTAGAAAGTGAGATCGGATTGAAATGTTTTTATTCCTTGAGTGCATTATCAGATTCTTGGAAAGATTGATAGCACTTGTATTGTCACACAATATAGGACTAGGTTCATCATAATTCACCTTCACATCCTTCAAAGTATGCTTCATTCAAAGCACCTGAATACAACAAGATGTTGCAACAATATATTATGCTTTTGTTATGGATGCAGACTGTTAGCTCTCAAAAACGCAGGTTTGAACCACGAAAGGTTGCCAAGCTTTCACGACGTTTCAGGGTAATAGAACAAGGTTTGGAACAATAAAACCTTCTACTCTTCAGGTGCTGCTAGACCTAGGCGGGTGTACCTAACTGAATAATGCAGACTTAACTTGTGATTATCCTTCTAATGTGCTTTGTCCACAATGGCAGATAACAGTGAACGAATGAAACCAAACTCGATAATTACCTTTTGATCTAAATCCTAGAATGCTTAATTAATTGATAAAAGAGATTGAATGAATTCAAATAATGAAATTGCAGAGACCAGTGCCTTGTTGGGTATGCAGAGTCAAATGAAACAGAAGTGGGCAACTTATTTTGGCAGAAAATCAAATTGCAGGCATATGATCTGTTCATAACTTGTATAAACAATGCAAGATTATGACTACTGAGCTCTACTTTAATAATCCAGGTGAATCTCCCTGATTACTGTGATTACCGAAAAGGATTTAATCCCTACTTGAGAGAACCAAATCGATTAACCACACAAATGCAGCAAATGTGCATAGATAAACCGAAAGTAAACTTGTTACATCAATTTAAACAACCAGAAAGAATCAACTTGGAGATAGCTTCAACAATACTATTCAATAAGTTCAACATACAATTGACACCAGGAATAACCTGCGACACAAGCTGGTTTTTATTGAAACCACCATTTGAAATCATGCACATAGTCTCTGAAAAGAGAAAATTATCCTACTGTAGCCATCTGACTACCTACTGCTTTTTATCTAAAATCTGATCTCCTTCAATTACAATCTGGGTGCATATTTATACCTAGCATTAAGAAAATAAAACATTTGAAATATCATGTTGGCCTCAATAGCATTTAGAAATCTTCATATGTCAGCCCTTAGTGTATAAATCTTAATTAATCATCTATAGAGGCAATCGGCCAGACAACCCTGCAGGTATGCCGAAGGCAATGATAACGCTGATTGCTGCTGCTCGTGTTCACTGTTCTTCACCTTCACCATGACCATCTGTATGTTATATCGAAGTGTATTCCTCACGTGCTTTTCATTCGCTTTGTTCACAGTCGCTATAGCACATTGCTCTCGGGGAGACCTCTTGTAGATGTGACTTCGTTCTGCCGAAAACCTCGAGCCACAATGTATCGCCAAGACATCAATATCCTTATACCGATAGAAGCCTTCGTCTTCATGTTTGTCGCTATAACCTGTGACTGTTGGGGAAACCCTATGTAGACAATATAATGTTTCACCGAAGGCTTCGAAGTCAACCCGAGCACATACCAATTCGCCAAGGCAACATAATACTTTTGCCGAAAGCCATTCGTTAGATTTTGTGTCGCTGTGACCACCATACCTCCCTGCCGACAAAGCTACCATCGTAATCCATTTGGAAAGACCTTGTAAAATCGGGGAGACATCCCATAGAAGACTCCAAATCTTACCGATAGTCACCCCGGGACCACATGCCGAAGTAAATAAGTCACACCAAAATATATCCTTCACTGGCGGTCGACGAGACAAATACATATCGCCAAGACCACTGCTCGAAACCTCCAACTCATAGTGATGTATATCAAAGTGAATCAACGTGTAAGGTCGGCGAGATCGAAGGTCACTCGCCAAGACCTTACACCGATAGCTATAACTTATACCGATACACATCCTCCGCTCCTTCGGGTCGGCATGACATAACGAATTCGTTGAGACCTCCCTCTGAGGAATCCAACTCTCACCGAAATGACCACTTAGGCACCGGTCGGTAAGACAAGAGAAGATCGGGGAGACTTCAACCTGATAGCCACAACACATACCGATAAGGTTCCACCCGCCAATGTGATCGCTGAGACATGCGAGAAGTCCTGCCGACCACCCTAAAACACAGAAGTTAGCAAAAACGAGTCGGGGAGACAAAGAAAATGTCACGCCGACCTGAACCATGATGTAAAATATGCATGACTTTATGGATTCAATGGGACAAAGGGGAAAAATATGAGTGGAAAATGCACACGGTAGGATCAAATTTGGAAGTTTATGAGTAAAACTAACATGTGAGATCATCAGATTTTTACAGTTCCAACACAGACATTGAATCTTACTTTTTGCTGAACCAAGAGGCCAATCTGTCTCCCAAGAAGAAATCACTTCCACTTGTACTTATCTAGTCATAAACATAGTCTACCCAATCAACATCAGTATAGGCACTTAGAGAGAATTTTTCATCATTTTTATACCATAGACATAATCCGAAGTACCTTTCAAGTATCTGAAGATTCTTTTCACAACATTCTCATGAGATTTCTTAGGATTGGCTTGAAATTTGGAAATCAAACATATCACATGCAGAGAAAACTTGAAAACTATCCCAACTTATGTAATTGATTTGTTTAAGCACCAGCTAGTGCAAGTATCCAAACAAATTTTCTGTAAAACAAATATGCATTGTAGAACATTGCTAGTTGAAAATAGAGCTTTGTGGCACCCTAAATCATCTTGGACATGTCCACATTTTTGTATGGACAAAAAATTGCTCCTAGAAGAATGCAGATCTTTCCAACAATCCCTCAACATCTATTCTCTTATGCCAGACCAAAATTTTCACTAATATCTTTCACCTTAGAATGTATAAAGAGTTGAAAACTTGGATATGATACTTTCAAATATTGATTAACTTGAATTTTGAATGAAAAGTTAGAAACCTTTTCTGCGGAGAGATGCAAACCAAAATATATTTAATTTTCCCAATAGAATGCAATGTGAATGCCTTGGTAAAAAACATAACTTTATCTTCATATGCAATACACCAAACATAAATGATACCAATCAAAACAAGTGTACCAAAATTTGTACACCATCATCTTCCATTCATACTAGCACAAAAAATCTTCATATCAACTTGATCTGATCTAATTCTTCTTTTTATGCGGAAGTCTTTAACACCTTTTCTTTTCAGGGGGAAAAAAAGGTTTCACAAGTGAAATCCCCCCATGAGATAATGCTATATCTTAGTTTGTCTTAAGATCTTGCACAAAGTGCACAAGAGTGGAATTATCCTTCTTCTCATAGTCTTGAACTTTTTGTTTTTCTAGACCTTTTTATCACCTTTCTTTTGCAGATTATGGGATTCAACCCTTTTATGAACTAGTGGCTTAGCAAAGCCACTTTTGCAATATTTTTCCTTATGTCCCATATTATTGCATTTGTAGCACACAATGTTGTGCTTTGGAATAGGGTTGTTCCTTATCATCTTAGATATGCAAAAACTTTAATTTCTCCACACTAGAAAAAGATTCATCAATGGTTGCTCCAAGAATGCCTTTTTGCAATACTTTAACTACTTCCTCGATCAATTCTATGCTCTTTTGGTGTGTTGATAGTATCTCCTTCCTTATGGAGGAATGAAATACATCACCAAGTTGAAGCTTCTACAGGGGAGAGATTTTTTTCATGTCCACTTGTCCCTATTACATTGGAAGTTGTAGTAGTTGTGTAGATACTGCTGGTTTGAATTGCAATTGCTTGTCTAATATACTCTTCAATGAATCTCTCGAGGCTTTAGAGGATTCACCAACAACATTTTCATTTTCTTCTTCCTTCTTCTCATTCTTCTCCCTTTCATCATTGTTAGATTGATCCTCAGTCTTCTTTTCTTCTTCTACAATTTTCTCATTATCCAGAGGAGGCATGTCTTTAGTATTTTGTGCTTCTGATTTCTTCGGAACCTCTTCTTATTTTTTCTCATCATCCTTATTCATATCCAAAGAGGGAAGATTCTACTCTACTTGTGATTCATCCTTCTTTGAGATTTCCTCTCCCTTTCTTTGTTCCTCTACAACCATATTCTCCACATCCAGAGGGATCTTTTCTATCATCACATCCTCTTGAACATCCTCTTCTGCAGGTCTATGCTCCAGTACATGCTCATTAGGTTCAATGAATTCTGAGACAAAAGAATCATGTTGCATTTGATTTTCACTATTCAGGGGCACTCTCAATTCTTTTGCTAAGTCTCCAACGTTTTGCAGTGTTTCATTATTTAGTCTCTCTATGTCTTCTTTATCTTTGCTCAACAATGCTCACTCTCAATGTTGTTCTAAACTCTCTGCTGTACATTTGAGCCAATCTTACTCTATCTTCATTAGGAAGAACCAATCTTGTCCAAGGAAAATGCCCTAATTTTGTCATCTTCTTCAACAACTTCTTGCCTTCTAATACTCAATACATTCTTCAAATCATTAGGAAGCTGATCTTCAATCTATATTAAGCTGGTATAAAATATTACCATGTACTTCACAATAGCTTCTTATATAATTTCCCTATCTGTATCATCTGATTCCAGATACATTTTAGCAGTTTCTTCCAGTAATCCATGCTTAGCAATACTATTAAATAATGCATCTAGTCTTAGGGGGCTATGTTTTCTTTTCAGAGGAGTCTTCTCTTTCTTCTTCCCCTTACCTTTAGGAGAATTTTCTTCTTTTCCAGACCTTGAATTCTTCTCCCTCACATGGATCTTTAATGCTTTCTTCCGCTTCTCAACTTCTTCTTCACTATCAGTATCAACTATGTACACTTTGGTTTTCTTTGCACTTGTCTCTACTTGAGAGACACCAAATTTCCTTTTTCGGATCAACTGAGGTCCTTCTTCTATGTCCTCTTCATCATCACAATTTCTATATATTTCTCTTGTATCTTTTTCTTTCCTTCTCCGCTATAGAATATTCTGTTGTGTTGTAGGGGCATTGAATGTTGCTTTCTTCTTCACACCAACAACGGGCATAGTTCTATAGCCTTTATGAACTATTAGAGAGGAGGTAGAGGTCATACCTGACCTTCTAATGCTAGGGGCACCTTCTGGGGGACTAGATATGCCTTTGGATTTCTTTGCAGGACTCTTTGATATACCCATCATTTCCTCAATTTGTGCCTTCATCTTCTCAACATTTTTCTTGATCTCCTTTTGCTTTTTCTCCATATGTATTGCACTGGATTTTTCTTCATTTGTGTCATATCTTCCTTCTGTAGGATCTCTAGGAATACTCAACATATGTTCCACCAGACTGGTAATCACATCCTTTGCTACCTCATATCCCATTTCAAGAATCCACACTATCCTTGATTCAACAACTTCCATAATGCAACAATCTTCGCTGAACATGAAGATAATATCATTTTTGTACTTCTCAACAACACTTTTGGGAATCCTTTCTCTTGCTTTGCATGTTTTCTTGAATTTTTTTTAAAGAAACCCCAAAAATAAGACTTCTGAGTATCTGCATTACCCAACCTTCTCAAGTGGTCTCTGATTTATATAGAAATTGTAATATCTCTCAACCACACAATATTCTTTATAATGGGAACTTCTCTATGAAAATAAAATAGTAAGCATATAATTAGGGTACCATATCAAAAGGGGTATTGAGACTCTTTGGTCTTCTGAAGAATCTTTGATAACCATTGTCTTAGAAATTCACACAAGTCTACATCCATGCCTTTCCTCACCATCTCATAGGCAGTGTTAATTGTGGTGGAAAAAACATAGTTTTCTCTATTTGTGAAGAAAATCTTATATCCTATTAGATCATAGACACATAATTTACTTTTAGATCTTCTATATCCTCTACTATTAGGGCACATTTATCAAATTTGGCACTGGTTAACTTCATTACCACTTTATTCTTTACAGATTTGAGAGCCAAAATTGGTTTAGTGGAACATAACCCTATCACAACCCTAATGGCTTACTTGTTGATCATGTATGGTAGTTCTAACCACATGAATCTATCATGAATTCTTCCCAACACGTATCTAACCCATTCATCCACATAAAAAAAAGATATGACATTTGATCCAAACATCTAATTTCTTTTCAACCAAACCTACATTTTCTGGTTTCAATTCAAAATCATCACCGGTTAACTTTTCTACCCAAAATTCTCCCAAATTTGCATGATTATACTCATCCAATTTTGTATGAATACAAATCCTCACATCCTTAGTATGAAATACACCATAAGAAATATGCAAAAACACACCTTTAAGATCCGTCACCATGGATTTATTGTGGTGATTCTTTAACTTAGGTCTACGTCAATCCACAAATTTAACTACTTGAGGTGTAAAAATTTTGAACAACTTTTGAAACATGGGATAAGAAAGAAATTGTAAATACCTTTTAATCTTTGCTGGTTAAGGTTTCATGCAACACTTTGGAAACACTTCACTTCACCTCTACTCTACTCTTCACTCTTCAAGAATTCGATCACAAATGAACTTTTCATATGTGAAACCATTTATAATTTTTTTTTGGAAGACCTAAAATGCATTAATTATAGTGAATAAAGTTAGGTTGAAAAGTTGACAAACCCTAACTGTGTAGTCATGGTCATCTTAAATCTCTCCGCAAATTTTTACATCGAGCACATCAAACTACACCTTGTATCAATGTGTTGAAGGCATCAACACCATATCTTTGGCATGGGGCTTAAAGATATTTTGTTAAAATTCCCCCTGAGCCAAAGCTCTTCATCTTGTTTCTAGAGGAAACATCTACATCAGGAGCTATCATAGACTGATGCTTCACCTCATTTTCTTCTTTCTTTTTCTAGATCTTATTCATTTCATTCTTCATCTCAGTCAGATCTAACTTCTTTACCAGATTAGCCTTCTTTTGTGAAATAGAGGGTTTCACATTCTTGCTTCAATAGAACCTAGCTATGTGTCCTAGTTTGTTGCAATTGTAACAAGAGACACCTTTTTGAAAAATATCACTTCTATCCATTCTAGATCTACATTCATTAGCCTTATGCCCAAATCCATTTCAAGTATAACAATAGCCATTGAAAGATTGAAACATCATGCCATTATTGTTTCATTCATCATCTGATTTCTGCATTCACTAGCTCCATGACCAAATCTATTGCATGTATAGCATTGACTGGGAAACAATTGAACATTATGATTCATTTTTCTTATACATTCTATAGCTCTATATCCAAACCTATCGTAGGAATAACAATAACCATTAAAATATGGGCACCTTTGTGCATTTGGTTGTCTAATAGGAGGCCTTTTGAAATATTTCTTCTAGTTTCAAATCTGTTTGCCATTATTCTTCTTGTCATTCTTATTTTCACCAATGTTTGGAGTTTGATCTACCTTTGATATTTCTCCTTTCTCAAACCCTAATCCTTCTTTATCCTTTGAAGCCTTATGTCCAACAATCATCTCATCAAGTACTGTGGAGCTCTTCTTAAATTTATCTTCTTGATTCTTTTCTTTCTCTAGATCAGATCTTAAGGTCACAATCTCTTGTTCAAGCTTTGAACATTCTTCAGATTTGTCTTTCAGTTTAGCATTTAGGAAATCTTCAACTCTTTCTCCCTCTTCAACTTGCACTTTCAAATTGGTGATAGTCTCATTTGATTGCTTGAGTTGCTCATTTGTTTCTTTGACTCTTTCTGTAGCCTTCTTGAGTTTCTCTCTCAACTTCTTGATATATTCATCTACACCATTAAGATCCTTTTTCAGATCTTTATTCTCATCTTATGCTTTATCCAAATCATCAAGAGTTGATTTGAGTTCTCCTTCCATGTCAACTTCACAATCTTCTTAAATAAACCCTTTAGGGATTATCTCTTCCAGAGGAATAGGATACTTCCTTATAGCCATGTGTTCAGCGTCTAAGGTCTACCTCAACAATCAATCCAATTGAAGGAACCAAGCTCGGATACCAATTATTGAACACTTGGAATATTGAGAGGGGGGTGAATTAGTATTCACTAAAATTCATTACCTTCATCAATTTTAAACATCCATTCAATGCATCACATTAAACTTGCAACAATAGAAAGGAACACAAAAATCAAGAATCACATCAAAGAACAAAATAACACCAGATTTACATGGAAAACCCAAAAAGGGAAAAACCATGGTGAGGATTAGCTCACAATATATTATAACCGATTATAAGATATTACATAATGGGTCAATGCTAGGTGGACTCACTGTCTAGAGGACTCATTGTCAGAGAATAGAAGTAATGGATCGTTACTAGAATAGAAAAGAGGGTGAATCACTGGAAAATATTGAGCTGATACAATGCATCTACAATAGGCTGGAGATAGTTCCAATTAAGCCATGTAAAATGACTTAACACACTTCATGCTTCACAACTATCATACTCTACTCTATCACATTATATTCACATCACACCTTGTCACTTTCGCATCAATAAATTCACTCTACTACTTTGAATCTTCTACAACATCAAAATGATCTTACATTTATATACATTACATCCAAAAACACTTACAATACCAATTAGGTTGGCCTAATTAGATGAAACGTGCAATACCTCAATCTGTTGGCTCAAAAATTAACCACACATGCCTCACAAAATAAACCAAAATGTGTGACACATCAAAATAGGTCAGCAAGACCTATAATTACTCTCATAAGTCTGATCCATACATCCTTTAATTCTGCACGACCTCAAACCCTCTAGGTCGGCACTGTTGGTGAAGCAACAATAGAATGAACCAACTATTCATTCACAACTTGACACATTGGCCTTCAGAAGACTTGCCACATGGAGTATACATTCTTATGACACCTATAAACACATACCCAAAACCACATAGCATAACAATCATCTGTAGTGGAATGCAGAGCATTCCAATCAGGTACTCTATCATTGTAACTCTTCCATATCTTGAGGATACACTTTCAACACTAACTTCAACTGTAGAGGACTTCAAGGCTTGAAAATTTGTATTTATATTCCTCCAACATGCACCAAAATTACCTTGGAACTACATAACTGGATTATTCATATTAGAGAAATGCAGACCACAAAATAGGTTCTCTGAACACTAAAAACTATATTTCAGACTAAGGCAATTTATCCAACATTTGACCTACTCTTGATCAACACTTCTTTAATTGTGCAATGATTTGACATTACTAACAATTACATATTTAATTATGCTTATCAAACATCAACTATACAAGAATGTTGACATCACTACAATGTTGACATCAATGACAACACCATAGTAACATCATCTGCCATACATCCACCAATCTTATCAAGGACAAACAAACTTCCAACAAGCTACTCATTCCCATAAGGAAGTTTAGCTATTGAGTTAAGATATATTTTAGATTTAGTGTAATAGTTATAAAACCATCAACTTGGAAAATGACCCTTTTCATGTACAAACAAAGAACATTGATGAGAAACATAATTTTATTTGTGATATCTTGGAGGACAAAGATTTATGTTCAAGAAAGTAGATACTTTGATGAATGCTGCAAATGCATTGACAAAGACCATGATCACATATAATTTTAAATGATACAATATATCTATAGGAATTTAAAAATTTAGGCCACTTTTTAGTATCTCCTTATGATTCTTACAATGTATACAATGTTTTAAACCATGCAAGTCCTAATATTTGTTTTAGTTATTTAATATTTAAAATATTATAAATTCTGGGGCTTATGTAAAAGAGTAACCACATGGAGGGACTCTTGAAATTACTTTGGTGGTACTTTTTCATGCTTATAATTATTTAATATCTATAATATATTGCATATGTTAGGCCTTATAAAAAGGGTGCTCCATATGGAGGGAATTTTGAGATTCTTTTGTCAACACTCTATCATATGCCATTGGTCTTATGATAGTTGAAGAATACATTGAATACAGGATTATAAGTTGGAATATGAATAACATATTTGGTTGAATAATAATCATTATAAGTAATCTATGTGTGTTACAATTATTATTGCACCTAATGGATCACTTGGGAGTTACACTTGACTTCCTTGGTCATAGGGGTCAATTGTCAAATTTGGAGCCCCATTCTCATTATGGAGGATTTACTCTTGGAAAGGAGTACATGGATGTAACTTGTACTTTTTGGATGAAGATTTGGCTCATGATTTTGAGCTCATAATTTTTGTAAATTAGTTGGTGATTTCTTATATCTCATTGACCTATATATTGCAATCTTGGGATGGAGATGTTAGTGATTTTTTTCATTTTTAGGTACATGCTTTCATAATTTCTCTAATATTTATATTTTATGTCCATTGTAGATTACAAGGAGAAATAATTATCAACTCCAACAATAAATCATAAAATGAGCTCAATTTCAACACTAAATCAAGTGTGACCAATTTTTTGACTAGACTAGTCATAAGAAGGATTCATAAATCAATGTCAATTCTTACAAAAAATATTGAATTTAATAATAACAAAATAAAGTTTTAAATTTATAAGATACATATTACATGCACTACATGAAAAATTCTAGCCACATTTGAGGGATTATAACACTACATTACATCTAGAGTTCAAGGTCTAGGGTGAGTTAGAGAACATGCTCAAAAACACCAAGTGAGTCCTCAAGACTCTAATAATGTAGCACAACATAAAAGCATAATTTTATCTTAATAATTCTAATCATAATATAGGTTACAAACAATTACAAATTCATCACAACTTCATCAAATTATGCAAGAAGATACTTACTAATTTTTCACTAGAATCACAAAAGAATTTTTCTTTCAACACATGAATGTCACTTCACTAAATCATCACATTCAAGGGAATTACAATTATAATGTAATGATGTACATAATCACACTTTAAAAATATTTAACCATCCAAGGCTAACCTAATGCATAAACAAGATCACAAGCCAAGGTAATTCAACACATTTACTCACACTAAGAATGATGAATATTCAACCATGCAACAAGTCACCAATCATATGGTACATGCATTTAATCACAACATGATTCTCTAACTCATACTATTAAAAAATTACATTGGCATCTTCACAAGTCACAATAATATAGTTACAGACTCTAGTACATACCATCACAATACATCTACAAGGCATGTTTCCTTTTATAATTTAATATACACACTATGGAAGAGGGGGAAAAACACAATTTTGGAGGAAAAAATATGAGATTTAATAATGCATTTATTATTTCCACCCAAAATTTATCACAATTACCATGGAAATGACCTAGCTACATCCCTTTTATCAAGCATTTAAAATCAACACACAAAGGGGAAATTAATGTTTCCAATTACAACAAGATGGGTAAGAAAGGTCTGCTATTATTGCAACAATACTCAATCAAATCCAAGAACATAAACATTCCATTTTAATCAATAATATTATCATAGTTACACCATCCCAAGTAGAAAAAAAAACACAAATATGACCCCACAAAGGTCACTCAACATTCGCACATAGACATGAGTCAAAAAATCAAGAAGGGAATTCACACACAAAATAAACTTCTTTGCAATCACAAGGTCCAACTACCCTCCAATGAGCACTCCTCAAATATATCATGCAAGGATATAAATTAAACAAACACCTACTCCACACAACACACACAATAACTATAGATGATCAAGCACATAAACTAGAGCTCCCAATGTTGTAACATAGACTCTAATACAAAATATAATGCCCCAACACACACCTAGGACACTAGCCAACTGGATATTTTTTTTTGAAATAACAACACCAATGATTAAGATACAATAATAAAATATCATACTGCATATGAATGTGCACATAGGTTTCATTTATATTCATGTGAAAATAGTTATTACCAAATTAATTAGATTTTAAAATTTATAGGAAGGTTCTATTCATACTACTCTTAGGCTCAATTAGAGAGACATTTCACTTTTTATCTCACCTCATGTGGAATCACCAAATGTTTATGCACTTGTCCATAAATTACTATATGTGTTTCTCATTTGAAAGGGTAGTTAGAGTTCCACTCCTACCTTCTTACTTCCTCATCTTGGCCTTCATATGCAATACTATCTATTGTAGTTTTGATACACTTTTTGTATGATAGTTGTATATTCACTTTATGGAAGTGTTATTTGATTTTGAAGTGATCTTGGCTTCGCCAACATGATATTATAGATTCCTTGTAAATCCATTCACGAATTGGCATCAATTTGTAAAGTTTGTTATATGCTACTTTCAAATGGTGCATCATAGAGAAAAATGAACACTATTATTGTGCTCAAAAGTCCTAAGAGATGAATTTTGATATATAATACTCCATATTTAGGAGTTAAAGAAATTTTTGATTTTTTGAGGGGCCATCAATGGTGGCTACATGGAAATCCATATAGTCAGTATGGTTGTATGGTCACTGTACTACCAAGTTACATTATGTTTTCCTTAGGTTGTGTGTTATACTAGGCCTATGGAGGGCTTTTGCCATCACCATATGGAAGGTGATTTTTTTAATTAAATATTTTTTTTTGTTTGAAGGGTATAGACCCTACACATGGATGATGTCAACCATCGACATTCATAGGCTTGGGGCTTGTAAGGAACAATGTTATGTGTAAGGAAACCATTTATCCATTGGGTTTCATGGCTCATGGTAGGTATTAATTGAGGGTTCATGGGATGTAAATTGTAGGTTCATGTGGGATTTAAACCCCTTGTCTCACCCAACGAAAGGGGGTTGAACCCCACCACTCAAAATCATAGTGAATCACCTCTTGAAGCATCATTTTTTACCACAATGACTAAGACACCACCCACCACTAGCCTTGCATTGCCTCACCTTTGCCCAGGTAGACCACCATCTATACCACCTGTAGGCTACTGGAGTACAACCCAAATGCCACCTAGACATGGATATTACCCCATTTCTACCATGGTGATGCTAACATGTGGCCACCAAAGCCTATACATGCCTCCTTAAGGGGGTAGTCTTTTTATTTTCATCATAACTTTGGCATATATAGTCATATTTTCAACTTCAAATAGGTGTTGGAAAGCTCTTTATGAGTAGTTTTCCATGATGTAATTATTTTTTCTCCATTATTCTATATTTTTCTAAAATTCACTTCTAAAACCCATATTTGCATCCCTTTTTGACATTTTTTAATGTTCCATAACTTTTTCCCATGATGTCAATTTTTTCCAATTTCAAAATAAAATTACAAAAAAAAATCTAGAAATGTAACACTGTGTTTATTTATTTTCTTTGAATAGAACATTTTTCCAAAAAATATAAATCACCATGGATTATAAATTGTTGATTTGGGCCTCATACTTGTACAAATCTACTAAAAAACTTGTAATTTGGGGGGCATATTTTGTAGTATTTGTTGCTATGGGGACTTTATTTTATCATTTTTTGAGGTTTTAAGGTATTATTACATTATATCTTTATGTATTCACCTCATGAAATAAACTGTAATTGTCCTCTTAAGGACAACTTGAAGGAATTTTAAATAAGCACATTTATCTAGAAACACACTACTATAAAGTGGCAAAAGTAATTTTCTTCTCATTAGGGGAGAATTTTGTACATCATATTGGACCTCTTTTATACTACACTATGTTATAAAATTTCATGGGGGATTATGTAGTGTATTGGTTTTTTCCATCACTTTTTTGAGTGAGGTTCCCTCCATAACAATAAAGAATCCCTAAGATTATCATCTCATGCATGCGGCGTTCCTTAGTTTTTACACACCATTTTTAGTTGCTCGTACATCATATAAGACCTAATGTTGCTTTCTACATTCTCTTGCACACTTATGTGCCATATTTAAATTGATTTATCAATACCTCTCACTCATTAGCATTATGGTGGGTATCATCAGATGGTTATGCTAATTCTTCATTGGTTTATTTGGGGCATTGGAGCAACCTTCTACATTTTTAGTTAACATAATTTGTGAGATTATAGTACTTATGTGGAGCATCATACATATTTTAATAGTATACTACAAGTAACTTATTCAATATTTTTACTTCTTGATCATATTACTATCTACAAATTCAACTTACTAGTCGTTCCATTTGTGTATTCATGGTTGAGTAGTGTAATGTTTTGTATCTCTTATCTTGATCTACATTCATTGGAGGTTCGTTGATTCCAACAGATAACATTAGTTCATCTTCAACATAGTTTACAAATTCTACATGCTTCAAGTGTTCTTCATCTTCATGTTCCTATTTTTATGGGACATATTTTCATGAGGTTTATTCCTTCCATTTCTTTCTTTTAGAGAGGATTTTTATTTCCATTTTTATTTCTTCTTTTCTCCATTTGTGAGAGATTTTTATTTATACATGAGTACCTCATTAGGCCATGTTGTTGAGACTCATATTTTCAATGTTTAGCTTTCTCCCTAAGCATCACTTAAGGGGGGGTGTTATTGTGAAAATAAATATTTCTAAATTAGTTGGCTTTTAACCTATCTAGGAAGGTACTATTCACACTACTCTTAAGCTCACTTAGAGAGACATCTCACTTTTTTCTTACCTCATGTGGACTCACCATGTGTTCCTACACTTCTCCATAGAGTACCTTAAAGTTCCATTACTACCTTCTCACCTCCTCATCCTTTCCTTTATACTCAAGGCTCTCTATTGTACTTTTGACACAAATTTTATATGATAGTTTACATCTTCACTTTGTGGAAGTGTTATTTAATTTTACAAGTGACTTGGCTTCTCCAACAGTGTCAAACACAACACACATACAAGAAAATAACACTATTGCTCCAAGCAATGTGGCACTATTGGAAAGATAACAAATTATGTCAAAAAGGAACCATGATAAACCTATGAAAAAATGAAACCACACCATGAAGATGATTGGGTGTTAACCCATGATAAAATTCTCTCACAAATACAACACTAGGGTAGGAGGATGGAATTATCTACCTTGAATCCATACCATAACACACTTGACAATACTCACAAAACTAAATAAAACCTATACGAATGGTGGAACAACTAAGTGATGTCACATATCAACTAGATGACATAACCATAAGTTTATCAAACAAGGATTAGGATGAGGGTGAAATATACTTCCAATCCACTCAATAAAACTCAAACAACACCCATTTACACAAGTTAAAAACCTCCAAAAAGTGTTACTTAACTAGGAGCTATTGGCCCTCAATTGATTGGAATGACAATGTGTAATTTTCATGTAAAGGAAAACTTCCTAAAGTAAAGGATAGGATAATTTCTAATCAAGGAAACCTATAAACCTAGTGTCAACATAGGAAGACTAACAAGGCCAAGGGAAATGAATTTTTTTTTGACAAAGTTTCCTTGAAAAACATGCTATAAATACCCGTTTTCCGATGAGGAAGAGGACTACCACATACTATATGACTATAATGCCAAGATAAGACACTAACACCTAAAAAGGAAAATAGTGAAATTAATTAGGCACCCCAAAAATGTGCTAGAATCCTATAAATACGAATGTAGAATCCTAAAATAAACTAGATTCTAGAAACTATACCATAGTCAAGAAACTAGTGCAATTAATTAGGTGTCCCAAAAATGTGTTGGAGTCCTACAAATTATTTGTAATCTTAAAAATACACTAAAGTCTAGAAACTACACTATAGTTAATAGACTAGTGCAATTAATTAGGTGTCCCAAAAATGTGGAGTCTAGAAACTGCACTATAGTCAAGAAACTATGTTGTAGTCCTATTTTTGCACTATAGTCCTAGCCAAAGACTAAATAGATGATAGTTTTCAAGTCTCATACCCAAGGATAGAACCCAAGAATCAAAAAAATATCGCAATAGAAATAAACTCCCAAATGGCCACAAATGACCATAAGAACAAGAAGGACAACCACACTCAATCTCCAACTCACAATAAAACAAAGGAGATGCTTCACAAGGACTAGGATGTATACAAGGGAATTGAACATGAGTCCAAGGACACAAGGGACAAAGTAAAATATTCCAAACACACCATACTTTCCCTCCTATCACGAGGAAACCCAAAATGACTTTTTTTTGTGGTTGATATTCACAAATATCTCAAAACTAGGGAGACAAGTCTAGTACATTATCTAATGATTCCAAAATTGAATGTTATATAACACATTATATTTATTTTAAGCTTGAATAATTTTTTTCTCTAAGTTCTTTCTACCAACAATAACATAGATAAAATTGGAGAAGCATTACAAAATGCTATGCCCATTCAACACCAACACCAACATGGACTAAAATAAGTAATAGGATCCTTTCTGCTTATATGGGTTAAACATGACCCAAGATTAACACATATGTCAAAATTATTAAAAGAATCAAATAAATTGAAGCTAACATAACCAATTATCATGGTATCAACATTCTAAACATGCCAACACCATCTTAAAATGAGGTGTGGAGAAATACAAAATGACATCAATAAATTATTTTATTTAATGAGTCTCATCCTAAACATGGATGGATCATAAGTCACATCAAGAATTAATAAAATATATTATCCTAATCATTATGCAATGTTCTCAATGGTTTACTTTAATATTTTAACATTTTTTAATAGTGAGGTATATATAATTGCAAAGGTACCATGAGAGTCCATCATGGTCTCCATGAAGAATCCTCCAAGTTTGTTAATCCTTAATAGTGGTTGAGTTCCACCCAACCATATGGTACTCATAGTTCCACCCCATTGTGCTAGGAGATAGCCACTTAGGAACAAACACACACTCACTCATGCAATGTAAACTATCATACACACAAAATAATATGAATAAATAGCATATTTTCTAAATGATAACAAATATAAAATACCACCATAAATTACATGCCAACAAGTATGATCAACCAATCATAGAATAACATGCTCAAGGGAAAACCATCTCTAGTAGTAAGAATAATAAATATCCAAATCACATAACATACACATGCAAACAATGATAATACCACACGAATATGAAGATGAATGCAACCGATGTCTCATCCAATCACGTACATGGTTAGAGATGGGTCTCATGAGATAGAAAATCCAAGAAAAATAAATATGATGATACTAGAGGCAAAGCAAGGAGTGCCATCATAGTATCCCAATGAATGGCTAAGAAAATATTGGGTGAGAATCCTTCCCAAAGTGAGGGTAACAAATTAACATGATACTCAACTACTCCTAGAGTGTGGTATGTCCTTCACAATCATACCAAGCCTTTACAGGCACTTCAAGTATGTCATAGAATCACATCTTGAATTTTTTAATTACCCCATGAATTTTTTAGTTATCATTTGATTAGCAACTCTCCACCCATTTTATATCCACAAATGACTTTCATCAAAGAAAACATTGAGAGCCACTCCTTAACCATACTTTAATCCATAATCCTAGGTTAATCATGCCATTTTACTATTTGGGATGTGGCACAAAAATCAATGCACAAAAGTGGATAATAAATTGAACATGGTCCCAAAATATTTCTTTGAACAATCCTTTCTTTGAGAGTTCTTGTAGTTGCTAGTTCAAGCATTTATTTTCAAATGGTGTCAACCTATGTGCTACCTTATTTGGTAGATTGGCCCCTAGAACTAGATCCATATGGTGATTGATACTCCTCAATAGTGGTATTCCTTTTGACATGTTATTTGATATAATGTCCTAGTATTCTACTAGTTTTTATAAAAAATATTCTTGTAATGCCTTTCCTTAATCTACTGCAGTGCTTGTTATTCTTGTGGTGTTGAAAACTTTAGGAAAAATGTAAAACACATATTATTATGTATCAAGATATCCAAAAAACTCTTACATCCATGAAATAAATTTTGGGACTATTATAAACTTTTCCTTATCTTTCCTTCAATTAAATCATCATGTGGATCTTACCATTCACTATTAGACTGTAAGTGTTTTCTCTTCCATTGTCGGTAGCACTTTTGTCATATTTCCATGTTCTCCCCAATAGTAGATGACACACATTCATAATAATTATGTCACACAATAATTCAACATGATAAGCACTTATCTTAATTTTAACCCCACATCGTTCCTTTACCAACACCCTATTTTCTCTTTACAACTAAGCAATCTTATAAGTTTTTGGAATGTTCTAATCTTTCCGGTTTCAATTTACCAACCATATACCTAGATACTTGTGAGCATGATACTAAAATAAGATAAACATGATTAAACAGACAATATTTAACCAAGATCTAACTAGTTAAGTCAATCTCCCAATGAAATTCTTGAAAACATTAAGCAAATAAACCATTAAAACATGAAACAAATTAGAAATGCATAATGGAAACATATTCTAATGCATAAAACCTCATCCCATTGGGGGATTGGTGCTGAATTGATGTGGAATGTAAAACCTTTCCCAATCCCTTGGTTGAAACAAGATTGAAAATGGATGCCATTGATGAAAGATTAGCTAAAATGGATGTGAAAGCTTACTAAAATGGATGCTAAATGCTAAAATTCTTATGGAGAATTCTCTAAAATCCAATATAGTATAGTTACTCTAAATGAAATTGGATCCTTTTCTCATGGAAATGAGGACTATTTATAGGATAAATAGTTGAATCAATGGTCAATATTTATTTGATCAATCAATGGATGAAAATCAATAAGAGGGGATGACATAGATCAAGGATTCCCATCAATGGATGAGATTGCAAGTTGACAAGGATCAAGGATTTTAATCAATGACTCACATTTATTTGAAGGATCACACTTCCTAAAAGTTAGGAAGTCATTACAAGATATTTCCCATTTCGGAGGAGTGCAAATGGAGGAATATTTCAGGGGAATATTTCCTTGCAAGTGGGAGGGTGAGATAAATTAACTAATTAGATAATTAAAACATTATCTAATTGTGCATGATGGATGAAATTAGGATTTTCATTAAATAATTAACTTATTTAATGAAAGGGGGTTAATGACATTTAATTAAATAATTAGGATTATTTAATCAAATGAGAAGACTTAAGGGATTCAATTTAAATAATTCACATTATCCAATTAAATAGGATGAAAATTAGCATGCAAGGGGATGAATTAACTTGATAAAATTGATTATCCAATTAATAGATAAAAGTGATGAATTCAATTAAACAATTCTGATTATTTAATTAAACAATTGAAAAGAGGTGATTTAGAATGAAAATGGTGTTAATAATCATATTCAAATGTGCAATATCGATTAGGAAATTTAAGTGTCTACATTTTGTCCCTCTTTGAAGCAAGGTACTTGTTACATTGGTTCAAAGATTGAAACTTTTCGGATCAATGCTGCTACTCAGATAAAAAATTAAAAAAAATCTTGATTTTTGGATACCCCACTGTTGCCCCAATGGAAATTTATGCTGGTACCCTACCCCCTCAAGAGATTGAGTGGAAAAATTTAGTTTTTAGGTTGAGATCACGACAAAGGTTTAACATAGGTTCAGTTGCAAAAAAAGAAGCTCCAGGACACAAAAACAAGCTCAAAAACCTAAAAAAATGCCTCAAAATAAGCTGCATAGCTCAAAAATTGATTAAAAGGATTAAAAATCCCACTTTCCCACTCTGATTAGGGAAAAAACCCCTAATTTTTGGGCTTAAATATAGGTTGAGGGGTCATTTTCAATTCATTTGCACATTTGACTTTTGAAACCTAGTGAGATTTTGCTTTGAGTACTTGGTGCTATGGCTAATCGTGAGCTCCCTCAACACCTCACAAATCGAGTCTGTGAGTACCAACAACCTCCAGGCACAGGAAACCTGGTACACACACTTCAAAATTTTTTCTATTTCCGCATTTTTTTGCTTTAACACTTAGGTTAATTAGGTCAAGCAATTGCGCTTCAATATAGAGGCATATTTATTTTGGTTGGTGGCACAATTGCCGTATTTCTGCGCAATTGTAGAAAGTCAAAAAATTTCCAAGTTAGGGTTAGAGTCACTATTGCAAGATTGGCTCACAATTGAAAAATTGCGGTATGATGGTCTATTAGGCTATAGAGGCGCAACTGAAATGCCACCTCACCATTGTATATAGGTGCACAATTGCGTATTTGGTCCTAGGAGCACAAATGAAATGTCGACTCACTATTTTGTATAGGAACGCAATTGAAAAATTGTGGCATAATTGAGATATGATAGTTTAGTGTAATTTCTAAACAGAGGTGCTCTTGCAAATTTAGGGTTTTGACCTTAGGATTTTAGCATTTTTTACAATTTTAATGCGGTGCACTTTTTTCTTGTAGGAGGCTACACGCCCACTCTAATCTAGAGAGCATCAACCCATCATTCTATCTTGCGTTCACCTTTCCACTGATGAGGCGACAATTACTTTGGAGGATGTCTGGCACATACTATGAGTTCCTACTTATGGCAAAAGAGTTATCTATGACATGGAATCTAGACTAGATGCTTGCTTTGATGTTCTCAAGATAGATATTGTCTAGCTTGATAGCCATCAACTTGACTTGTGACTGCATAGAGGACAAGTACCATATTTTGTATTAGTCATAGTAGCATTGATCCATGACGTGCTTGTGCCAGACAGATGAGCTCGAGGTTTCAACTTCAGTTGGGGAGTATCTTGGGCATGGATTGTGTAGTTAATGACTCTCTTTGCTTGGGGCCCTATTATTCTTTCCTCCCTTTACCATGACATGCATCAAGTCATCTATATTTGGGGTTGGAGTTTATCAATAGGGGTTAGAATACTCAATATCTGGGCATGAGAGCACATCGATGACATGCTGAGACCTATCATTATCTTAGATGATATAGGTGTGGATTAGCTGATAGTGTACAAATACAAAACCATTACTACACTACACCACATAGGTACCTTAGGGATCACATATTGGAGATGGGTCATATATGATATGATAGTATTCAGATGAAGACCTTGGATTTAGGCACACCCATGGTATGATGATCAAGCTTATTTTTTTTATGCATGACATAATCGATGGTTGTTGGGATGAGAGCACCATATGATCAAGAGATATCTTCCTGATCGGGTCACCAAATAGTTTAGAGAGATTCAAGATGTTGTCCCCCATGAGTGCAAAGCAGTGTTTGCATAGATGACCAGAGAGATGCATTGGGGCCAACAGGTTGACCCATAGGATGTGATTGCTGATTTCAGACAATTAGCTACTTTTCCTTGGGCTTATGTAGGAGGAACACTTGATGCAGGTACTATGGTTGCATATGATGCATGGTTTAGATAGAATGCCCCTATGCGACTCACAGATCCCTTCAGAGGACAGGTCGGAGGGAGAGCATGAGGACAAGGATGGGGTAAGATTCCTTAGCAACCCCCACATCATGAAGGGCATGATGGTCAGGTGACTGGAGATAGACACTAATAGCAGCAGTAGTAGGATTAGGGTGTCAGCTAGTAGCCAAGGGTGGGATAGGTTCCAGGATAGGTTCCTTTGATATATCTATTAAGACAATCACTGCGACCACCACCACCACACTAGTAGCAGTATTAGTAGGAGCAACAATAGGGATAGGGTCCTGACCCACGAGATGCTCAAATTCAAGCATTAACGATCGAGAGGGACCAACTACTCCAGTAGTTGACTGGTGACTAGGATAGATATAGAGGGGAGCGCAACTAGGAGCACTAGTTGAAATAGCAGTTTGACCTATAGTTGGCATAGGAGATAGGTCGTCAACAACAGCTAGAAGCTGTTGCTCAGCAAACACGAGGCCAGGTTGTCTTAGAAAAGATATATGGATAGGCTATGACGGAGGCTGCCTATTATAGGACCCTTTATTACTAGGATGTTCCACCTCACTGGTGATAGTTGAATTTTTCATAGAGGAGTAGAGTTGCACTAAGTGGCTTGACATGACCTTCCGTTAGGTAGCCATCAGGGGGACACCGAGATCAGTCCCATCATGATGACCAATAGAGCAAAGGATAACTCTTATGCCTACATAGACACTTTTTTGATGTATAGCCCTGATATTGATATGTATATACATTCATTGACTGATTTTGACAGCCTCTTATATATCCATTTTTTATGACATTACACACTGATTCAAATTTTTGTATCATGATAGTCATATTTTGATGATGATATATGAGATGGTTCGATGCGATTATGATATGATCTTTTATTTTATGTTAATGCTCATGTATGGATGCATATGTTATGGATGCAGATGTTTATGTTATGGATGTGTACCTTTATTATGCATATGATGCGATGTGATGTATGATTTATGATGTGATGCTATACGATATGTAATGTATGATTTTATGTTATGAATGCAATGCGATGGATGATTTACTTTCTTTTTCAATATCTTTTGTACATGATATTCTATGAGATGGATGCATTTATTTTTGCATATTTTCTATGCAATGATGATATGCTATGATTATGATACATGTTGATGGTTTGTGGATGCAGGATGGATGCATTATTATTTTTGCTAATTGTCATGATACCATGTTAGCACGAAGAGAAGATAGAAGAATAGGATGAATGGATTAACCATTGATTTCAAGATTGATTCATAAGTCCACAAGTCTATGATTCTTCGAGACTTTATTAGATATGGTGACGATATTGATGATTTTCTTGTTTCAGGGATTGGGATACTTCATCATTTCATTCCTTATTTTTGATATACCACATAGACACAATGCATCACGGTATTGATAACCAGATGGCTTTGTATCTAGTGGGATGGAATTTGATTCTAAAAATAGATAGGATAATCCTTGCTTACACTTGACATACAAAAACCTTGTTGAAATGTAGTTTAGAAGTTTAGAACATTTCAGACCAAAGCATATGCAATAGTCAACAATTTATTCAAAACCACCTCCCTACATACAACAAAGAAAGTATTCGCCAAGGTTATTTTACAAGAACATTCCACAAGCACAACAAACGAAAGATAATGATCGATGCTTCATTCCTTTCTCTCTAAATAATTTTGATAGACATCATTGAGAGGTCCTTGGAATAGGTCAATAAGATAAATCATAAGAAAATATCAAAATGAACAAATAGTCAATGCTATTTATATCTCTTGCCAAAGTAACATAACTAAGGTGATTTATGCTGATGATGTCCATTGTAGGAAGGATGCATCCTAGAACATGTTTATTAGATGTTTTGACTAAGATTAATTGTTTGATAGGTCGTTGATAAAAATATTACCAACTTGTTTACTCATGATCTATACTTTAGATTTTTTTTATGTTTAGGTTCACACTTCACGAATTGCCACACTTATTTCCCCTTGTTTTTACCAAAGGTTGATTATGACGATCGATTTATTATGAATAGAATTTTATCATAGGTGAAAGTGAAATGGCATGGGTGGTTTTGAAAGTTTTGGAATATTTAAATGTTTTTGATGTTTTTGCAATGTTTTGAGGCTATTTTTGGTCTTCTTGAGTGTATTTGAATGGTTAGGTTTTTTAGGTTATTTGAGGTTGTTTAGGATTTTTTAAATTTTCAAATATTTTTTTTTCTTTTGAGATTAGACCAAGACCTAAGGGAAATTGACCTAGCACCTCGAGGGCTCATTAGTGATGGCCTTGTCTATGTTATACACACAAAGACAACATAGTTAAAAAGTCTCTAACCAGTAACAGTTTATTGATGAGATATGGAAATTGATGGATTGTTAGTTTATTGTGACAAACTCCTAAAAACTGACCTAATGCCTCGGGGGTGCATCAATGATGACCTTGCCTATGTTCAAGCTTAGAGACAATATAGTTTGACAACCATGCATTTGATTTTTTGACCTTTTTGACCTGTTTAGGGATTTTGATGTGATTTGGATGTGATTTGGTGTTTTTCAAGATGTTTTGGATGTTTTAAGTTTTTGAAGATATATGGATTTTTTTGGATTTTGAGATTTTCAAATGTCTTATATTGTTTGAAATAACCTTAAAGAGATATATAAGAACTTGATCCGATGTAAGTATAGACAAATTCCCCCAGTGTGATGTGATGGAATACCTCGATATAGGTAGAACAAACTGACCTTAGGAATGTACCAAGTAGTTTTTAAGGGGAATATGATACTTACACAATACCCAACTATGATACGAATGCGAATGGGTGATGGAATAATTAGGATAATAGGATGGAGGATGAATGTTATGGGTAGTGAAGTAGGATAAGCCGAAGAGCCAATGATGGATGGATAGTGCTTACTTATGCAAGGTGCCTGTTTGCTAGGTTTTCACCAAGGTACTTGCCCAAAGCTACTTTCCCAAAGCGCCATTGAAGTGGTTTTCACTAGAGGACAACTTTTTCTTTACTATTTTCAATCCTTTTTCTTATTTTTTTGGATTTTTGTTATATTTTGTTTGTTTTTGGATTTTTGGTGTTTATACCCTTCAAGCCTAGGCATAATTTTTTTTGAGATGCAAGCTATTGATAGGCTCCTACAATGGTTCTCCTTCAGGTGTTGATAACTGATATGCTCTTGAACCGTAACTAGCTGTGACAACAAATGGTCCTAACCAATTAGGCACAAACTTCCCTTTACTATCTGGATCTAGCATGTTCTTCTGGTTCATCTTTAGTACAAGATCTCCCTCTTGGAAGGATCAACTTTTTATTTTATAATTATAAATCCGTTTGAGTTAGTTTTGATAAGCATGCAAATGATTCAAAGTATCAAGATGACACCCATCCAGTAGTTCTAGCTCGTTTAATTGGGACACATTGTATTCTTCATCAGTAATGAGATTTTGTAGTGACACTCTTAGTGATGGGAACTCAACCTCGATGGGTAGGATAACTTCAATTCCATAGAATAGGGAAAAGGGTGTGGCACCTATAGGTGTACGGATACTAGTTCTATGGGACCATAAGGTAGGATTCAATTGCATATTCCAATCATGGTTAGCTTCATTAATTGTCTTCTTAAGAATTTTCAGGATGGTTTTGTTTGAAGCCTAAACTTGACCATTGCTCTGGGGATAGTAGGGAGTAGAGAACCGGTGTTGGATATTGAACCTTTGGCATAACTCATGAACATCCTAATTTTTGAAAGGTGTTCCATTATTTGAGATAAGGGCTTGTAGAACACTGTAGTGATGACTAAGGTAGTTCAGGATGAATTTAGAGATTTTTTTCCCAATGATGTAGGTCATAGGGATCCTTCAACCCACTTCGTAAAATACTTAGTGGCTTTAATGATAAACTTGTGACCACTGGATGAGGTAGGGGTGATATTTCCTATGAGGTCGAGTCCCCATTGTGAGAAAGGCCAAGGTGTAACAATTGGTTGGATTTCTTTAGTGGGCACATGGATAAGGTACCCATGTTGTTAACACTGCATGCACTTCTTGACATACTGATGAGTTTACCATTCCATGGTAGCCCAGTAGTACCCTGTCCTCAACAATTTCTTAGCTAAGGTCATACTACTTGAATGTGATCCACAAATGCCTTTTTGTACTTTTTTCAATGTAGTCAAAGCTTCCTCTTGGTTAATACATCGCAATAATGTCCCTTCGAGACTTTGATGGTAAAGGTTATCACCTAGGACAACAAATCAGGATGCTTTATTGAAAAAGGTTTTCTTTAGCTTTGGAGTAATGTCGTTTGGGAGGATACCTCTATTTAGGTAGGTAAAGATGTCATGATACCAAGGGGAACTTGGACCAACAATTTCGCATACGAATTTGAATTCTAGTACGTCAAATTCTAGTACAAGAAGATGCTCGATGAGGAATTCACATTTAAGAATGTTATGTGGCATGTCCAACAAGGACCCAATGGTTTCCATAGTATCAGCTGCTCAGTTGTCGACACGAGGTATTTGCTCAAATATGATGTCGATGAAGAAATCCTTGAGACTTTCTATCATCTTATTGTAAGGAGTGAACTTATCATTTTTGGTTTGATAGTCATAATTGACTTGATTTACAATTAGCTGTGAATCTTCATAGACCTTCAATTCTTGGATTGGCCACTATATTGTAATTCTCAATCATGTTATAAGAGCTTCATACTCAGCAATGTTATTGGTGCATGGGAAAGCTAGCCAATATGACTTAGGAATACATCACCTTATGGGGTGATGAAGAGAATTCCTGCTCTAGATCTGTGTTGTGTATGTGATCCATCAAAGTACATCTTCCGCTGATCCACTACATTGAGGACAAATATTGACTCATCAAGAAATTCAGATACCAATGGATTCCTGCATAGATAGGTGCTTCTTCCAGTTGATCTGTGATGACCCACCCCTTGATAGATTTTCGCTCTACGTACTCCATATCAAACTCTGTTAGGATCATCACCCACTTAGCCATTCATCTAGTGAGAGTTTCCTTGGATAATATATATTTCAATGCATCAATCTTACCGATGAGCTTTATTTGGTGCAAAATCATGTAGTGTCTAAATTTATGTGAAGTGAAGACCATTGCTAGGAAAGCCTTTTCAATGGGTGAGGAATTCATCTCCTACCAAACCAAAGTCCTACTGATATAGTAAATTTCTCTCTCCTTCTCTGTTTCGTCATGCTGAGCAAATAGAGCACCCAAAGCTACTGATATGGATGAGATATACATAATCAAAGGTTTATTTGGTATTGGTGGCATGAGGATAGGAGGTGTCAGTAGATAATCCTTGATTTTTTGGAAGGCTTTGTCACATATCTCATCCCACTTGTATGTAATCCCTTTGTGGAGAAGGTGAGAAAAGGGATGAATCTTATCTACCAACTGTGCTATAAACCTCCTGATAGACTGTAATCTCCCTTGTAAGCCTCACATTTGCTTCAATGTTTGTGGTGACTCCATATCCAAAATTGCTTTGACCTTGGCTAGATCTATCTCAATTCCTCTCTATGACACTGTGTACCCTAGGAGTTTGCCTAACGTGACACCAAAGATGCACATTTTTGGATTCAACCCCACCTTGTATTCTTCGAGTCTATCAAATATTGGTCCTAGTACTTCTATATGATCCTTCCTTGTTCTTGATTTGGCTAAAATGTCATCCACATAATCTTCAATAGTTTTGTGGATCATGTCATGAAAGATAAATGTCATTGTTCTCTGATAAGTAGCTCCAACATTCTTTAACCCAAATGGAATCATATTCCAACAATAGTTTCCCCTCAGATATGTAAATGTTGTTTCGTGTTGGTCTTCCTTGGAAATCATGATCTGGTTGTATCCTGAGAATCTGTTCATAAGTGACAACATCTCATGTCCAACAGTCAAATCTACAATGATGCCAATGTTCGAAAGAGGGAAGTTATCTTTGGGACATGCTTTAGTTAAATCCCTAAAGTCAGTACATATTCTAATGCCCCCAATGGGTTTTAATACTGGCACTATGTTTGAAACCCATTTAGGATAGTCTATCGGTCAGATAAATCCTACATCAAGGAGTTTCTGCAATTCTAGTTTGAGCAACAACACTATCTATGGATGCATCTTTCTCAACTTTTTCTTTATTGGTTTAGCTTCAGGATAAACTACAATATGGTGGAAAACCAATTTAGGATCAAGGCTAGGCATATCTATGTAGGACCATGCAACATTTTCCTTTCAATCTGTTAAGAAAGTTGCCAAGTTTGTTTGCTCTTTATCTAATAGCGATTCTGCATAGAAGGTGATTTGAGGTGTTTCATTTGTCCCTACATTTATTGGTTTATCTTTCTCTACAAGTACTGTTGAATTTTATGGATGTAACAAACTAAGGGGAAGACTGAATTCCTCATCCTTCAGTGCCTCAGAGAGGTTTTCACCATTGGATGTGTCCTTTGTTTTTACTATTTTATGATAAAAAAGTGCCATAGTGTGGTTTTCACTTAAGGATTGACACGTGATTCTCATATCATTTATTTTGTGACTGAGGGACTTAATCATTTCCCCATAGTAATCCTATGCATCAAGTTCTATTTCAAAACCTGCTTTGTGATCATCGTAAGGCATGTTGCCACGAAGCCCCATAAAATTGGAGACAACTTCATCATTTTTGAATGAATTTAGAATAGGTGGTCCTCGTTGGTCCCAGTTTATGAGTTGAGGGTAGACTATATTTAGTTAAGTGATTTAGCTGTTTGGAGCAAAGGATGTAGTGGTTATCATGAATATGGAGGTATCCTCAAATAAATCTGTGATATCGAGTGGAAATTCATCAATGGTATTATCACGTGATGTAAGTAACCAAGAGGAAGGTTCAACTCATTTATTAGAAGCACCCTTTCCAAGAATGGTCACTTTGCTTATGGTAATCTAAGACCAAGATTCTTGGGTCATTTCTCAGGAGCAAGGGGTTCTAGCAAACCATTTTTCATTCTACCCTAGCTTCTCATTATTATTGTATCCCCAACCCATCATTAGCTACAATTATTTGTTGTCATCTTCCATTGGAAGAACGGGCATGGGTCTGTTATCTTGGTATAACAACTTGGATATACTCTCCTCATTGATGAACTCTTTGTTCAAATTTCCCGACTTATTGAAAGTGATAGATGCTACCTTCATTGTCTCAGATATGTTATTAATAGGTTGAGGCTTCCTATGAGATTTAAGAGAAAGAGGCAACCCTCCAATTAGAAAAGAATCCCTCTTCAAGTTATAGTCTCCACAACTGTTATCTTTGATGATTGATTTGATATCCAGTATGTTCTGTATGATGGATGTTTTGGATTTGGAGGTGGAAGCTAGGGAAGATGGGCCAACGAATGAGGAGGACGCTAGCCCTTCATCATTTTTAGGCACTTGTAGGATCTTGTAGTATTTTGCTTCAAGGTTCTTGCAGTAATAGAATGGTTCGGGATCGCCATGGATTGTAATGTCTTTATCTTCATAGGGAAATTTAATGCATTGATGGTATGTGGAAGCTACAAATTTCATGGCATGGATCCATGGATGACCTAGAAGAATGTTATATGGAAGATGAAGATCAAGAACTTGGCAAGTAGTTTCAGCAATGGCAGGTCCTACTTGGATAGGGAGCTTGATTGTTCCTTGAGAAACCTATTCTTGATCATCATACACTCTTATAGTAACACCTTTTTTCTTTTCAATGGCATCTTCAGAGAAACCCAAGTTCTTGATTAGCTGAAGGGTACAAATGTTTAGACCAACACCTCTCTCCACCAAGAATCTTTTGACTTTGTTCTTGTGAATGACGACCTCAAAGTGTAATGTGCGATTGTGTGATGGCTGCATTAGGAGGTCTTGCTCAGAAAAGGTGAGAAGATGAGGAGTGGTGACATGTCCTATCATATCATGGAATTTCTTAGTATCAAGATTCTCAGGTATGAAAGAAGTTGACAAAGCCTTTTCTAAGATATCCTTATGTGTGGGGGATAGTTTCATTAACTCCAAGATGGAGGTTTGTCTAGGGGTCTTCTTCAATTGGTCTAAAAGACTATAATCACTAGGGTTTGAATTTGGAAGTGAGGGTTGTGCCCTAGGTTGTGATGGTGCTCCTTGGATTGTGACCTTTCCTTGACGTGTGGTGACTCCATACTCTGTACTAGGCCCTTTTATTGTAATAACAGATGTGAAATTATTGCAAGAGTCCACCACATTGTTATACACATGACCCATGTTGGTTTAATCCTTCCCCTTACCATTTTCATTTCCCTTGCTATTATCAAGCATCGAGTTCTTGTATATTTTGTTATCTTAGTTTCTCGACTATTGATCTACGGTTATGTCTCCATTATCGATAAGATATTGAATGATATTTTTTAGTTTCATGCAGGTTGTTGTCTTGTATCCCTTGATTTTATGGAAATCACAAAGATCCTTCTCATTGTACCATGGTGGTTTAACTTGAGGTTCTTGGTAATTTTGGTAGTTAAGGAGCATGATGAGATTGAATTGCATGAAATTTTGTATGATTTCCTCAATAGGCTCCCCCAAAGGTGTGTATTTATGTCATTGAGGGTAGTTGTTCCTAGGGGGTGGTCCTCTTTGAGTGTTAGCATTGTTGACTTGGTTGTCTTGGAGCACTTAGGACCACTTTTGCATCGACAACATCATCATTAGTAACATTCTTGTTCTTGGCCCAAATGCGGGGCTTGTCATTAGAACTAGTAGATGGGTGGTTGTCCTTGTATGCTCACATGTTCCCTTGTGCAATAAGGTATCTTTCAATGTTAAGAGCCCTAGGGATGAAATATTCATATGATTAGACACATTGTATTTTTAGTTGAAAGGATAAATCTATGTCTATGTTGGCAATAATGATACCTATTTGTTGCTCTTCAGGAATTGGCCATTTTATTTTGCTAGATCTATGCCTCGATCTTTGTAAGAAATTTGTGAAGGATTCACCCTTGTTCTATTTTAGGGTGTATAGTTCTTCCAAGCTTACATCCATGTCTAGGTTGTAGGAGAAGTGATCCACAAACTGATCGATTATGTCTTGGAAGGTTCAAATTCCAGGAGGTAAATGTGAGAACCATATTATTGTTGGGCCTCCCAAACTACGTGGGAAAAGGCGCATCAAATAGGAGTCATTGTATGCAACTTCCATACATGCCATGTAAAACTCTTTGATATGATCTTCTAGATTTCCTTTCCCTTTATATTTTTCAAATTTGGGGATTTTGAATCCGAGCAGGAATGGTATCATTGCAATGTTTCTATCAAAGGGGTATGGACACAAGTCCCATTGTGCATGCGATTTCTTTGTTTTTGTCCAAAACAAGCAACACTGAGAGGGGGGGTGAATCCATGTTGAGCAAAAAATCAGCTTTATTATTTTGTTATTTAACTTAACCATTCAACAAACGAAACATGCATCAACAGAAAGAAAATAATCTCAACACCATAACACCAAATTTTTTATGTGGAAACCCTATTAGGGGAAAAACCACGGTGGATGGCCAATCCACAATATAATATGAGTATACCCAAAATGAGAAATACAAAATGGGAATGCACTTGCATTCAGGCTCACTACCTAGAGCTCACTACTCAAAAGGGATGGGCTCACTGCCCTACAATGATTTGGAATAAATCCAAAAGAGTGAACTAATGAAATAGCATCCACAATGCCTAGTTACAGTTCTAATTAAGCTCTGTAGATAATATGTTGTCCTTCTGACTGATTCAACGATTCTTCTCTGCTCTACACTACTCGCACTACAAAGATATTAATTCACAAGTGAAACTGTGCATAATCACCTTATCGCTCTTCCTGATGATCACAACACACCACCACACTTCTCTTGCATTCCAAATGATATATCAAATCTCTTATATATATCTGCATCTAGAAATAAAATCGCTATAGGTTGGTCTTGATAAAACTTGGAAATACTATCAAATGTCGGCCCAAAATTACAATTGGATTTTCAATGTGGATCTAACACCATCGAATAGACTATAGGTGGGACCCATAATTAAAAATTTGAACATAAAAATATTTCAAATAATCTTGCTCTACACATCCACAATGCGACACATTCATTGAGTCGGCTACAATGAGCAAATTGATAGAAAACATCCTATCGGACCTTCAAGCTCATATTGCCACTAATGCAACACCACAAAATTTAGTAATAAGGTAATATACATGCTCACCAAGCAATCCTAGGGGTCCACAACACAAAACAATAATCCAGTGAAGTAGACAGATTGACTGATTGACTGACCGAATACCCTGTTCTTCAAATATTCTGCTGGAAACACAATATTGTACTTTATCTGCCAATATAACTAGATACAAATCTACGTACCATGAAGATGACTTCAGTTTCCATAAATGACAACACTAGAAGCCATATGCCAACAATCTCACCCTTTGGCATTGGTGGCAACACTTAGAAAAATGACTAAGTGTCAAAACTGATAAGTACACTGCCAAAATTCAGAATACTGCTCCCCCTCCGAATGATAAGGAATTTTTCATTGCACTCTCTCCCCCTTTGACATCAATGACAAAATTGGAAAAACCAAAATTGCAAAAACTGCTGGGACTTACAAAAATTTGAAGACGTCTGCAAAGAGATTCTTCAGCCCACTTAAGTTTGAGTCCCAAATACTTCTCAAACTCTCTAAAATGGTTATATGACCACAAAGAAAATATGACAAAGTTTTTGTTGCTTTGAGACTCACCGGATCAGGAGTGGTCATAACATCTTTAACTTCTTTCAGAGCATTTACCATCATCTCAATCTTTGGAATAATTAGTCTCCTTAGTTCACATACTCTACCAATGATCCTTTCATTTTCAAATTTCAGACTCTTTATCTGGTTTAACAATGACATTACCTGATTTTATTGACTACAAACACTTCTGGCTAAAGGGTTAAAAGTTTTGGAAATATTGACCAACTGTTGTTCAATGTCCTTCATCCTCTTTTCATTTTCTTCAGTAAATTTTGACAATACTAGGTAAGATTTGTATACTTTTCCTCCTTCAGACAGAGCACCTTGAATATTATTTATGCAAGTACTCAATAGAGCTTTGTCTTTGGCAATCAATTCATTTAGACTATCAGCTCTCTTCTCCTTGAACTCCTTTCTCACTTTAACCAAAGCTGATTTCTAAAAAGATTCAAAATGAGAACCTGCAAAACTTATTAGCTTCTTTAACTCACCGGAGGAGGAATCTGATGGGTCCACAACATAAGTAGGCATTATTTTTTGTAAGAATCCATATGCAAGCTTTAACAATTCACTGTCCTCTATGTGAGATTTTAGTATCTTCTCACTTGCTTTGGCTTGAGAAATTTGAGGGACCTTAATCATCTGAATTGGAGATAGAGTGGATAGGTTAATTGAGTTTTCATCCAACTTAGGATCTAACTCTTCTTGCTGCTCCAATAAAGATTCCTTCACTTCCTCTATTCTGATTTCTTGCTCCCTTTTCTTTTCAACCTTGGATTCTGCTTCAGGATTGACTTTAGGCATTTTAGCTTGTATAGTATGCACCTCCTTTTCCTCAGCTAGCATTTCAACAGGGACCTTAGTTACAATAGGTGTCTCTACATCTTTCACATCAGGAGAAGTCAGAATATCCTCAAACTCCGAAGGATCAGACACATTCATGTTTTCTTCATTCACATTCTCTTCTCCTAATTCATTTACCTCCGCATTCACTTCTTCATTTCTTTGAACATTTACTTCCTCAATGGTAACTTTGTCCCTTGACAAAAGCTCTTCCAGAATTTCCTTAGTTTCACTGACAACAACATCAGTTTCACCAATCATGAGTTTATTTACCCTTGTTTTGCTCCTAAATCCCTTTTTATCTTTTTCAAGAAATAAATCCATTTCTTCAATTGACATTTTGGGCACAGATCGACAAGAACTCTCTTCCTCATATTTTCTTCTTTTGATAAGGCATTCACTCTTCTAGACTCTAAAGCATTATACAGATTTGCAGGAAAACTAGAAATGATTTCAACAAGAACTTTATTGAAAAAATTCATATGCTTTATAGTTGCTTCTTCAAGAGTTCTCTTATCGGATTCATCAAAGGTCTCATACCAATCACAGAGTGGCTAGAGATTTCCATCTTTCACAGCTGCATTCTCAACTTCCTCAATAGACATATTGGGCTTGTCAACTTTGGCCTTTTTCTTTGCTTCATCTCCTTTTCCAGAAGATTTTATCTTATTCAATTTGATAGAATGAGTACCAGTAGCCTTTATCTCCCTTACTAATTCTTCTAAATTAGTTTATTCCTCTTCATCTGTAGACACAACTTTGTAAGCTCTTGTGCTTTTATTCTTCTGTCTTTTCCTGAAAGCCTCGACTTGATTTGATAGAGTTGCAGAGGAGCTTCTAGTGTGAGAAGGAGATGTTCCCAGATCGGCCGATTATACCTTTTCTTTCTCCATAGTTGCTTCAACTTATTCTCTTTGTCTCCTCACTTCTCTTAGTTGATGCACAAGGATGCCAAAACTCTTTGCAAGAGCTTTTGTTTCTTTTCTTACCCTTCTGATTGACTTAGGCTTTTTAAACTTTGAATGAACCTGAAGGATTTTCTCTGCTTAAGTACCAAACCTTTCTTCTCCCTGATCCAGTGGAGAATTCAGCAGGTGTTCAACATACATCCTCAGAATTTTCTCATCTACTTCACAACCCATAGGAATGATCCAAACAACTCTAGGATCAACAACTTCCATATGGCACTGGTTAATGTCTACCATGAAGCAAATAGTGTTCGCGTACTTTTCCACTATTGAAGAAGGAATTCTTTCTCTAGCGTGCATCAAGTTTTGAAAATTTTTAAAGTATCCCCACAAGATTGTATTGCGGGTTTGATGATCACCCAGTTCACATAACTTATTCCATATCTGAACTGCTACTGACATATCATTACACCACTGAACTTTACCAATTCCTGGTATCTCACCCAAGAAGTAGAAGAATAAACATATCAATAGGTTACTGTATTTGAATATGTTCTTCTTATCCTTCCCGATTTTACCCAAATTCTCCAATAACTGGCTTCTAAGTAGTTCACATAAATCATATTCTTCATTATGTTTGACCATTTCATATGTTGCGTAGATAGTTGTGCCAGATACTGAATTCTCCTGACTTGAGTGATAAATCTTATAGCCGATAACCATTGATGCAAATCTTACATCCACTGAGGAAATATCGTCTATCGTCATTTCCCTTTTGTCCCATTTCGAGCTTGTTGCATCAGTAACCTTATCATTCTTTACAAATTTCAAAACTGGAAGCTTACCGGTGGAATTTAGTCTAGTAACTGCACATATAGCTTCTTTTGTGATTTTGAATGGCACATTCAACCACATGAATTCATTATGTACACGACTCAACAAATATCAAACCCATTCATCTTCTTCAAATACAGGGAATTTCACAAATTGCGCAAGTTTCTTATCTTCTAGGGTTTTGAATTCCAATTTCATAGTATAATATTCTTGCATTATATGATGAGAGTATAAATTCATCAAATGAGAGGTTCCCAAATCTTCAATGTTTGCATGCACATAAGCCCTAATATCCTCAATATACAGGACTCCATATGACACAGATGAAAATGCACCTAAGGGCTCTGTATCTATGGAGTTATACGGATGCCATTTGAACTTTGGACGTGGCCTATCCTTAACTTTGACTACCAGAGGAGTAGACATGATTACAATCGGATAAATTTACAGGTTTTCAATAAATACCTTTCGAGGACGAAAACGAAATTTGATTACAAATTTTCCTTTATGCTTGAATCTCTTCCACAAATACGCAATGATCACCTTAAATCTCTTCAAAATGATTTTCTCCAAATGCAATATGACAAATGAGGGTTGATGTCGTTCCTTTTATTTTCCACATACCTAACTCCTTTATTTTGCAATAAATGCCCTTGCCCTAATACATCCGGTTTTATTCCTTTCAGGCACCGAGATAGATGATTTTTATGTGGATCTTCAATATGCTTCACTAATGCTTCTAATAGGTCGAACAACATCTAAAAGGCATCAAATATCCTACTGGACACACTCAGATTCCAGTATCATTCATTTTCTAGTGGGTTTAAGATTTTTTCTTGATAGCTCCCCCTAAGCCAGAGACCTAACATCAATTCCCTAAGGAATTTCCAGAAGTTGCTTCTAGAGCAAATCCATTTCCTTCTACAGAGGGATTCTTCCTTACCCATTTCTTCTGCATTTGCTTCTTGATCACATCAGTAGTGACTTTTCCCTTTCCTTTAACATCCTATTGCATGTTTTGATTTACCAGACCTCTTTTGTTCCAACAGAATCCAACAATATGCCCAATTTTGTTGCAATTGTAGCACACAACACTTCTATGTCTAGACCAACTGTTCCACTGGCTTTGACTTAATCTGCATTGATTAGCAATATGTCCAAGTCTATTGCATGCAAAGCATCTGCCATTTCTATGAAATTTATTCATCATAATTCTGCATTCACTTGATTTATGACCATACTTATAGCGGTTAAAACACTGACATGAGAATGATGGTCTACTTGTATTCACCCTACTTCTACATTGAGAAACCATATGACCAAATTTGTTGCAAACATAACAATAGCGATTAAATCTTTAAGAATTTGGTTGCCTTACCAGATTTCTTCTGCCTCCTTCCATCTATCTTCCTTGTCTGAATCTTCTTTGTATGGAATTCCTTTTTCTAGAGTTCCTTTGTCCAGATCCAAAACTTTCTCCTTCTTCATAACCAAGAATTCATCTGTCACCATCAGTCCTCTATCCTTTGATCAATTCATCAAGTTTGGCTGAGCTTGCTTTGAATTTTTCTTTATACTCATTTGCATTAGCAAGTTCATTTTTGAGATCATCAAGCTACTTTTCAAGCACTTCTTCATTGTTCTTGGATTGCTCCAATTAATTATCTAATCGGTTACATTGTTCAAACTTTTCTTTCAAAGATTGTGCAAGCTTCTCTTCATTCTTCTTTTTGTCCTCAATCTCCTTGGTCATTCTCATCATGATGGATTCCATCTCATGCTTCAAGACAACATTCTCTTTGGAAAACTTTTCACATTCTTCTATTTTATCTTTTAGAGCCAGACTGAGTTGTTCATCTTCTATGCTTTTGTTTTTCTACTTGAGTTGACCACATAATTCCTTTCTTTTCTCCCTTGATTCACTGATTTTGTCTTTTAGTGACTAAATGAACTTTTCTACATTCTCAATATTTTCTTGCAGTTCCCGGTTCTCAGATTTTGACTGGTCTAGATTATCAAGGGCCACCATAAGTTGTTGTTGAAGATTGCTTTTATCCATTGAAAAATACCTTCCAAAATCTCCCCAAGCTGTAACACTTCTTCTGAGGAACTAGATCTAATACCAATTTTTGGAAACAAGCAACACTGAGAGGGGGGGTGAATCAGTGTTGAGCAAAAATTCAGCTTTATTATTTTGTTATTTAACTTACTTAACCATTCAACAAAGGAAACATGCATCAAAAAAAAGAAAATAAGATCAACGCCATAACACCAGAATTTTTACATGGAAACCCTGTTAGGGGAAAAACCACAGTGGATGGCCAATCCACAATATAATATGAGTATACCCAAAATGAGAAATACAAAATGGGAATGCACTTGCATTTAGGCTCACTGTCGAGAGCTCATTGCTCAAAAGGGATGGGATCACTGCCCTACAATGATTTGGAATAAATCCAAAAGAGTGAACTAATGAATTAACATCCATAAAGCCTAGTTACAGTTCCAATTAAGCTCTGTAGATAATTTGTTGTCCTTTTGACTGATTCAACGATTCTGCTCTGCTCTGCACTACTTGCACTGCAAAGATATTAATGCACAAGTAAAACTATGCATAATCACCTTATCGCTCTTCCTGATGATCACAACACACCACCACACTTCTTCTCTCACATTCCAAATGATATATCAAATCTCTTATATATATACGCATTTAGAAATAAAATCACTATAGGTCGGTCTTGATAAAACTTGGAAATACTATCAACTGTCGGCCCAAAATTACAATTGGATTTTCAATGTGGATCTAACACCGTCAGCTAGAATAGTATAGTTGGGACCCATAATTAAATATTTGAACATATAAATATTTCAAATAATTCCGCTCTACACATCCACAATGCAACACATTCACTGAGTTGGCTATAATGAGCAAATTGACAGAAAACATCTTATTGGACCTTCAAGCTCGTACTGCCACTAATGCAACACCACAAAATTTAGTAATAAGATAATATACATGCTCACCAAGCAATTCCAGGGGTCCACAACACAAAATGATAATCCAGTGAAGTAGACAGATTGACTGACTGACCGGATACCTTGTTCTTCAGATATTCTGCTAGAAACATAGTATTGCACTTTATCTACTGGTATAACTAGATGCAGATCTGCAAACCATGAAGATGAATTCAATTGCCATCAATGACAACACTAGAAGCCATATGCCAATAATTTTCACCTCTTGGATGTCTTGGATTTGTTGTGTGAGCACCCTAATTCGTGAGGAAAAATCATCTTGAGGATTTGGTGGTGGAGCATACGTGTTATATTGTGGAATGGTAAATGAATTAAATGTGGGGTTTTGATAAGGGGTTGTGTTATATGGCATATATGGTGGATTTTGATATTGTGTATGTAATGGTGATAGTGGTGGAGGTGTGTTGTATGCTCCTTGAGTGTTTTGATTCAATACATTTTGTTGTGTGCTTTTGTATGATTGTTGGGGTTGTAGTAAGAGCCTTGTTGTTGTTGTTTTTGTTGCATAAGCACTTGTTGTTGAGAGTATTGTTGTGCTTGTAATTGGGATTGTTGTTGCACTATAAATTGCGCTTGTTATTGTTGATTCACAATAGGTTGTTGATAAGCCAATGTATCTTTTCCTTGTGATAATGGGATGGTGTTTTGGTTTGGGAAAAATTGATTGGCTTGAATGTATTGGCTTGAGATGTTTTGATTTTGTGAAATAATTGGTGGATTTCGAGGGACCATGTCATGACTGATTTGTGGGTTGAGTTGATTTTGGGGTGGTTGGTGTGTGATAAAAGGGTTGGAAATTTGATTTGGATTTGGTATATTTTGTCGCTGGTTTTGTGCTATCATTCCTTGTAAAATTTGGGATTGGGGTGGAGGAATGTAAGATTTAGGTCCCTTTTAATTTTGCATTACTTGGGGGACCAAAAGTTGAGATGGTGCCACTTGGTGTTGTAGTATTAGTGGCATATTGATTGGAGGAATTCCCTTGATTGATTTGATGTTGAGGGACCAATGGATTGGATGCATTTCCTTGATGTGTTTGATTTGGGACTAATAATTTTCCTTGATTTATGGGATTTGTGACCAATGGATTTGATGTGTTTCCTTGGTTGATTTGAGGGATTAGTGGAACCATTTGCCTTTGAGGGTCAAATGGATAATTTGATGAAGATGGACCTTGTTGTGTTGATAATTGACTTTACACTATGGTGTTCACTTGTCCTTGTTGATCTACTTGGTGTGTTTAACTCACTTGAATTTTTTGAATAGTAGGAATACTTTGGGAACTTGTTGTAGTGGAAGCATATGGTTGGGCAAAAAATATTTGTGTCCAATTTGTGTTTTGGGGAATGTTTTTGTTTTGTGTACCCAATGTTTTGTTGTTTCCTAGATTGGGAGTGAGACCAAGGTTGGTTCCTAGTCGAGTTGCAAGACTAGTAGTCAAAGGTTGACTTGGCACATGTAATGAAGATGGTTGAGTGACAGATTGGACAACACCTTGGACCAAAGGTTGTGTAATGTATGCTTGAGGAATAGAAGCCACATTTACCAAAGGTTGTTCCATAATTGTGTCCAAATCAAATGTTGAAGGGAGTTTTACTCATTTCACTGATAAAGCTAGCATGTATTGTGTGGGGTTCAATTTCATCAATGTGTTGATGAGATGGTGAGTTTTTGGATCTTGTTGTGCTTCAAGTAGTTCCTCTACAGTGATTTAAAGTGGATTTTTAGTAACATCTTCTACTTTATACCCCATTTCTAGTGAAGTTTGAGGTGGATTTTGTGATGGGGTTGAGTAGCTTCTAGGATCAAATTCTTGTTGGTTGGGATCACTCGTGGTAGATGAATTTTTGTTTTTCTCAATGTTTTTCTTGTATTGTGATCTTGTTGTTACCATAAATTTTGGATCAACTTTGGGAGTATTGTATTAGGATTTATATTATTGGAACTCTTGGGTTCATTCAAATTTTGGTAAAAGTGACCCTCTAAGGTGTTTAGGACCAATGATGTGAATGGATGATGAAAGGGTTGAGTGATATGGGGGATGAACTTCAAAATTTTGGATAACACTAGACTAAAGGTTTCATGTTTGTTATTTTGATAAGGATACTAATGAACTTGTCAATCATAAAAGTAGACTTGTGACTTTTTAGGATAAACTTGTTCTATAGGAGGTTGTTGTGTCCAAAGTTTAAAGTTGTTTGTGAGATGAGATGTCAAGTGTTTTGATGGTGAATGGGGAGGATTGATCCTAATGTTTTGAACCTAAAAGGGACTTGTTTACAAGATCAAGGTATTGAAAAACATGCTTTTCCCTTGGAGTGATAAACCTGAGAAATCAATGTTTGTTTGATGGTGGGACTTTGATATAATATTTTAGTGTGAATTTACTCACTTTCTCTTTGTTGTTTGGGAGTTTAGATGTTTTGGAAAATAAATCCAAGGTATACCTGCTTTGTGGGTTCAATTGAGTTAATCTTTGATTAATGCGATTTCTTTTACCACATCAAATGTATTGATTAAGTTTAAACTAAGAATGTATGTGATAAGGAAAATGTTTTCCATAAAAGCTTGACATTGTGAAAATCAAAGAGCTAAGCCATAGTTACCTAAGTTAACTTTGGTATAAGTGAGAAGAGATATGGTCAAATATATTGGGAAAGCACTAATATGTTTTTTTGAAAAAAACAAGATATGTTTAGGGGTACGCAACAATATATTGTCCTTGAAGTGCACTCACACATAAAAAAAGGGTTTGAAATTTTTGACCATGTTGATGTTTGTTTGTTTGATTCCAAGCAACGTGTTTGACTGACTCAATGGGTATGGGAGATATTTCGCAAGTCTTCTTCCATAATACTTATTAGTTGGTCTCAACAAAATCAATCACTTAACAAGATAGAGGAATAAAGGTATGCCACTCTTAGTAGGCTTACCTCACCCCTGAAGGAATGATTTTAAATCCAAAATTATAGAGGGGTAAAATAGGACATATTAAGGAAATATACCATCTTGATACACCTAGCTTTGTACAAGAGAATGAACTCTTAAGCTTTATGCCTCAACTATAAATCGAACGTGGTAAGTAACTTCTAAGAGTGGTGCGCCTCCCATGCACAACTTCAAAGGACGTTTTGGGAAACTTGGTTGGCCTCTAGAAAAAAGGTGTGTAGTGAAAACCATGAACACCAAAGGTACGCATCAAGCATGAGACACTTAAGTCTCTAGCCCTTCCTGTACAACCCATTACATTCGTACGTGGATTTAGGCACATCATGGCATTCATGCCCAAGATTTATGCTACTTTCTTTTGATTTCACATACTTTATATAGCCCATCAATAAATGTGCTTTTAGGGTCATTTATGAATTCTCCATTGTGGGATGTGTCTCATAGGTAGGCCCTTACCTAATAAAGGAAAGAAAATGCTATTTCTCTTCACCCAAGATCACACGAAGTGCAAAGGGAGTGGATATGTAGAAAATCCTTGGGGTGACACAAATTTTTTATAAACTTAGAGTGTTTCTCTTCACCCAAGATCACACGAAGTGCAAGGGGAGTGGATACACACAAAAAGGCTACACAAAAATGACAAACAAAGAAAAAAATGATTCGTTTTAGTGCACCAAAGTAGATGTTATGTTCATTTAATTGCACCAAAATTAAGTGTAAGTTTGTGTTGTTCAATTTTAAACCAAATTGTAATATGTGAGGATGTTTGGTTTCAATTTTAAGCCAACTTTGAAAAGACTCATAGAATTGTAAGTTTTAAAGCCCAAATTGAAAACTAGTTGTCCTAAAGCATGAAATAAAGTAGCAAGATGGGTTATATCATCCCATGAGTGTTTAAAAACACTCTTCCAATAAAAGATCAAATGATACTTTGCTCCTTCACTTCAAGATTTTATGCTCCAATCCAAACCTACAAATGAGTTAGCCTTACAAAACAAAAATAGCAGTCACTAAATGATGAAAGAACAAATTTAATTTGAAAAATTGAAAGTTAAACATGAAGATTTAATTCTCTGGTTTACCTTGCAATTTTGCGTTGCTCTGTCAGACCTCAATTGCACTGCAATTTTTACAATTGCATGGAAATTTATTAATTGCGCCTATCTACCCTCTAACAATTGTGATGATATTTAGCAATTGGACCTCTTTGCTTCATTGCAATAACACTTCTCTATTGAACCCACACAAAAATAGAATGATCAATTGTGCAACTCTTGTCAAAAAAAAATTTGCGCAAGAATGCAACAATTGTGCTCCAATGCAAAAATAGTGCTCCAATACAACAATTGTACTCCAATACAACAATTGTGCTCCAATACAATAATTGTGTTGCTATGGTAAATCACAATTGTGCTGTGTTGCCTTGCAACCTGAAACACACAAAAATATCAAGAAAATTTGATCAAATTTAGTTAGTAATGCCCTCCTTCTACTGCCAAAATGTGAGCATGATCCTAACCTAAGCTAAACATGATTAAACATACAAGATTTAACCAAGGTCTAATTAGTTAAGTCAAGTTCCCAATGAAATTCATGAAAACATTAAGCAAAGAAACCATTAAAACATGAAATAAATTAGAAATTCATAATGGAAACCTATTCTAATGCATCAAACCTCATCCCATTGGGGGATTGGTGTTGAATTGATGTGGAATGTTAGCCCTTTCCCAATCCCTTGGTTGAAACAAGATTGAAACTGGATGCCATTGATGAAAGATTAGCTGAAATGGATGTGAAAGCTTACTAAAATGGATGCTAAATGCTAAAATGCTTATGGAGAATGCTTTGAAATTCAGTATAGTATAGTTACTCTAAATGAAAGTGGATCCCTTTTTCATAGAAATGAGGACTATTTATAGGAGAACTAGTTGAATCAATGGATGAAAACCAATAAGAGGGGATGACATAGATCAAGGATTCCCATCAATGGATGAGAATGCAAGTTGACAAGGATCAATAATTTTAATCAATGGCTCACATTGATTTGATGAAGCACACTTCCTAAAAATTAGGAAGTTGTTACAAGATATTTCTCATTTTAGAGGAATGCAAATGGGAGAATATTCTAGGGAAATATTCCCTTGCAAGTGGGAGGGTGAGAGAAATTAGATAATTAGATAATTAAAACATTATCTAATTGTGCATGATGGATGAAATTAGGATTTTCATTAAATAATTAACTTATTTAATGAAATGGGGTTAATGATATTTAATTAAATACTTAGGATTATTTAATCAAATGAGAAGACTTAAGGGGTTCAATTTAAATAATTCACATTATCCAATTAAACAGGATAAAAATTAGCATGGCAGGGAATGAATTAACCTGATAAAATTGATTATCTGATTAATAGATGAAAGTGATGAACTCAATTAAACAATTTTGATTATTTAATTAAATGGTCGAAAAGAGGTGAATTAGGATGAAAATTGTGTTAATAATCAAATTCAGATGTGCAATATTGATCAGGATGATTTTAAGTGTCTACAATACTTTAAGTTATCTATACTACCATTGCCTATGATGACCTTACATCACTTGCCTCTAGATTTACTAAATAGATCTTTCCTTTGTGTTAGATGCTCCTCATAATCATGTTTTAATAGAGCTCTTCTTCAAATAATAAACTCACCATTTTCTAGTTCATCTTTGGAGTTGTATGACCTCTTATTCTCCTCATTATCATATGAAATTATCTCTTTCTTTTGGCCTTCTGCTAGTGATTCTTCAACCTTGGTGACATTCAAATGCTTGGTTTCCTTATCCACACTTGAAATATGTTCCTCTAAAGGGTCTGCCATCACATCTATCATATCTTCTTCTACCTCTCTAATTCCCATCTACAATATCATTGCAATATGATATTATATCATCTCTATCTTTGAGGTATGAATTGCAACTCACCCCTCCCTTGCGATGAGGTTTATCACTCTTAGGATCCTTCACATAGTCTGTAATGCCTCGCCAAGGAACCCATAGAACAACACATAAAGTAACAAAATAATCGAACAATTTTTTTTTAAAAGACATTCGTTTACAACAAGAGTAAAAAAGAAAAATATACACATACGTTCTCAGGGTTCCGTGACAACGCTACTTAAACATTCACAAGTGAGAACGTCACATCACAAAACCAAAAGACATAAAGCATAAGGATAAATTTCATATCATTAAAGAATGATCCAATCACATATTCATGTGTAGCCATGCTACATATTCAACTTACAACAAGTGAGATTATGACAAATCTCCTAACAACATAATAACATTACAATAAGTTCACTCATACAATTCAAGAGTGTATACAATATAGATGAAGATTGTAACACATCTGTCAACCTTGTTCATGAACACGCTCAACATCCAACATCACAAACTGTGTAGAAACAAGAACCTATCACAAGTACAATATTATCCACGCACAACAACACCTGCAAGGGGACCCAATGGAGGATATAGCACATTCCTCCCAACCACGTGGTACCCTAAAGTCCACTCCCCGTGCTAGGAGATAATATTAAGTCCACAAAGATAAACAAACATGAAGATAGAGCATAACATCACATGGCTTGGTGTACACATTACGACATAACAATATCTAAACCACATAAATTACAAACAAAGCTCCCAAAGGCAACAACATAAACAAGAGTAACTCTACACAAGAGACCACATAACATGCATTAGGAAAAGAGTGTCATCACATAGTTTATTATAGGTTACCCTGGTGAATCTTCCTAGATTACCGACCCTCATACTGAGTTACCTTGGCAATCTCTACCGATTCTCGGCCCCCAAACAAACTCATGTGGAATCAAACTACCTTTCAAGAAGACAAGGTAGATGATCATGCTATTCCAAGCCATCTCAACCTACCCTTAATCTTTACAAGCACTAAGACATTAGGCGAGGCATAAAATTATCTAATTTATTTAGTGAACTCTACCCAACCCCTAGTACATTTAATTAGGTTTTCACTGAATTATAAACTCACGATAGGTTACCCTGGTTACCTTTTAGGGTTTCAGCCCCTATTGAAAGCCACTCTTCCCAATAACATAACTCATTATCAATTACAAAGGATAGCCATCATACACATTAATCAAAACCAAGAATGAGCACATCTCAAACATGATGTAAACCATTTAATTTTCAAAATACCTCCAAAGTGACAACAAATCATGCGTGGATAAGTCCCAAATTAGATCATTGCAATTGAACAATAAAGTATAAACACAATAAGCTTAACAATACAAGTTTCCTTTCCTAGCCTTTGGAATACTAAGAATTCCATAACAAAGAAGTACACTCTTAAAATAAAAATAAAAATATAATTACCCATCATATACAACCACCAAAACTTCATGACTTAAATAGATCAAACAATTCATTCAAAGAGTTCCCTTACACAAACAAAATATTCTTCCACAAAAACTTTCCTTGACACCAAATCAATAATAAAAGAATAGTTCAAAGCAATAATATATTAATTCACAAGTTAAAAGCCATATTCATTTACAAATAAACAAACTAAATCTAAATTTAACATTCATTTAAAATTAAATAAACTAAAATTACTTCAACAAGTTTTTGAGATTACACCGATACTAGTAAACTCTTTCACCAATCTAAAAACAAACAATTTAAAATTAAACAATTTCTAATGTAAATATATTATCAAACAAAAATACACAGATCTGTTTTCTACAATTATCCTTAAGAATTGAAATCAGATTCTAATGCGTTTAGAAATTCATGCAAAATAGCGATCCCCCTCCCCAAGACCTATAGAAAACATCGATTAAAGTTTCTATAACGAGTGACAAAGTTTAAATCCCCACAAAACCTATCTATTAACATAAAGGGGTAAAAATATTATTAACAGAAACCTATCTATTATCTACCAAAATAAATAGAGAAACATCAAATGCTTAACTATTAAGCTCAAATACCAGCCTAAAAAGCCGAATTTATGGGGCTAACAAGAGAGGAGAATTTAATAAGAATACAATCATCAAGTCTTTATAAACTAAACTCACACAAAACTGGAGATGTAACAAGGGATCTCTACTTATTTGGAGAAAACTACAGTGCAAGATGAGCTGCGAATCAAATCATAGGGTGGCGGCCTGAGTCATGGTTAAGTTTTTATTTAAGGAATTCACATGTAATAAGGTGATCTATTAAGTTTTTTTTCTTTTTCTTTATTTGCCAAGGAATTTAAGGCTGCGACAAGAGGAATAGGTTGTCAGATTTCAACAAAGAATGAAATAGGGTTATCCAACCTATTCTCCTAACTGGCAACCAACGCTAAGGTTTAAGAGGAAGAACAAGAGCATGATTTGTTTGCCACACAACATCTAAATCCATCTCCCAAATCGTTGCAAGAGAAATTGTTCTGAGAGATGTGAACCATTTCCATTATTTAAGGCAGATTATTACTATAAAATGCTACACAGAGAGTTATTAGATATAACAAAAGAGATTTTTAAAAAGAAACATCGAAACTATGCTATGTCAGACCATGAATCGATATTGCAGAAAAGACATAAAATCCATTTAAAAATTGATCAAATCAAGCTCAAGGAATCGAACAAATGCAAACTAATCCTGAATAACCATTGGTGGCGCTGTTTTTAACGAAAGAATGGGATTAAAGTGTATTTCACAAGCTTCAGACAATGATGGACAAAACCCAGATTCAACAATCACTGGCGAATCTTCAAGACACTAAAATTCCAAATCAAATAGGATGAAAAATCACCATTACCATCATTCCAAAGCCAAGGGGATACTCAAAACATCCTACAGTAGCCATTGAGCATACCCAGACACTTCACAGGAAAATACATAAAAGCTCTCAATGCTGTTCATGACAATAGTCATACAATTATTGATATATAAAAAAAGATTAAACCCCTCCCATACCATATAATATAGTTATATCTTTTAAAACTATTCTCAACATTATTTCTCCCCAATTCCACACGCAACAAGCAAGACACGGAGAAGACAATCTTTTCCAAATGAAAATCTACAGAGAGAGGAAGTCGAACCAACTTGTAAATCGAAGCTAATGCAAATGAAATCTGAAGAAGAGCCAAGAACAAATTCCAAATCCAACAATCTTCAATCAATCGAAATCCAAGCTCAAGCAAACCAAAATCTCCAAATGCACAGAAAAACTCTCCCAGTAGCCAATTCGGCAAAACTTTTTAGAAAAATTGTCGTGAATCATATTTTCATAACTAAGGCTTTTAATTTTTTTCCAATTAACTCATAATCACAAAACTTAACTGACTGTCAGCATGCAATCAATATTGAACAGACAGTTCTAATTAAACAATTACCCAAGATAACACTTTCTAACTCCAAGTCAAGATTCTAGATATTTATCTATAATCTGTTGAAAACAAACCCTTCAAAATATCAACTTTTCATTTATTTAAGTTTGCACATTAAAATCAACAATTACATTTAAATAAATATCCTATTTTAATAATTCAAATTAATCAAACCTTTCCAAACGATATTTCCAATTTGATTATTAAATTAATTAAACACACATTTTAATTTACCATTTCGAATAACATTATGCTAAATCAAATAAATTATTAATAAACCATTTAACTATTTAATCAATTAATTTCCAATCATGACGAAAACATGAATGACATAACAGACTCGAACGACAATACAATGACGGGTGACAACAACTGATAATCGTCCTATAAGCGAACGATGGCCAGAGAAGGACCTATCATTATCTCCGAAACAACATGTTTCCATTGGGTCATGGCACACTCAAACCTGACGGAGTAGGTGGAGTCGATGCCCAATACCTGCAACTACATCAAACAACACTGTCAAACATATCTGCATAAATTGACAATCACATTGTGAAAGAGAGTCACAATGTAGCAGGGTATTCACGAGTGAGTAATGCTACACTGTCTCCTTCACCAAGACTAACATATAGTATTACATCATAAACAACATCAGATACATCATCATAAACACACTAATGCTCTGAAACAACATAAAACCATAACACACATAATATTTATCATAATGTCACCACACAAACATAATCAGATGATCAATAATGTATCTAATGTATCATAAACACAGTATAAAACCAACATAGCATCAAAAACAACTAAAACAACTATCAACCGAACAAAAACAAACTGAAATAAAGTGCAACAACCGAAGGGACATTACATAGTCTCTTGTCACCACAATGTGGCATATCTTCTTGGAATCTCCCTACTCTTCCTCTTTGTCAACTTCGTCTATCTTCAAACCTTCAAGTTAAATTTATTTTTATGGTTAAGGCCATCTAGTACACCTTCTCTAATGTCCAAAAATTTAACATGTTCAACTCTTCTTAGATTGAATCTCTCAAGACATTCATGTATCTTGTCATTTTCTACACTCCATCATGATGTCTTGAATAGATTCATAGTCTTTAGTACTCTTTAGTATAGTTCTTTTTAGTCATATTTTTGCTTGAGATTATGCAATTATTTTAGTACCTCTAATTTATAATTTATAGGACTAAACTTAGATTTTAAATTTTCACCATTTTGCCCCATCTAACAATACTAGGTTTAAATTTTCCATTCCTTTCTAGCTAGAATTCCTTCCAACAAATGATACCAATATCAATCAATTTATTCCTAAAAAAAATTAATATGTGTGAATCATCAATATATTCATGCTCAATATGTTCTTCTAAATAGTTTATCTAATCTATTGATTCTTTAGGATTTAGACTACCAAAATAATTTAGAATTTCTACTCTAGTTTTCTTACCGATGCTTGATATAGCATTCACATTATTTCATCTTTGTATTTCTATTTGTTTTCATTCTAATTGGTAGGACTAGCTTCTTATTCTTCATCACTTTCATCATTTCTAGGGTTAGGGTTTCTTTTGTAGTCTTAATCAAAAGCATCCATCTATATATTCATTTCCTTTACCATCTCAGTCATTTCTTCCATCCTTCCAGTGAATTTCACAGTACCATGTCCTCTCTATGGTAGCACCTTAGGTTTTGTGAAACTACCTTAGGTTGGTGGCTTGTCCACAATCACTCCTATAAATACCTCACAATTGAAACTCTATTTACAAGATTCTTGTAAGTTTCCTTAGTTCAGTGATATGTTTACAACCAGAACCTTACCACTATATTAGATACCTTATTTAATTTCTATAAAGTAGAAATAAACACATATCTTTTATGTGCATCATCTCAATACCAACAATTTGTACACAATGAACCTCTTAGTATCCTTTAATTAGAAATTTGACATCATGAGTCATGAATATGTGTTAGGTCAAATTAATTCTATAAAACTACACAAATAAACCACACTCTTATGCCATTTGATGTAGTCACATTTGAAGGGTCCAATGAAGGATTATCCAACCATACAACCAAACAATCAAACTCACAAATAATGTCTCTATTTTACTATAATCCCAGAAACATTATAGTCTACCACATTGGGCTTCTAACATGCTAGGCCTTAATCATTTGATTATAATGTGCAATTTATACAATTTGAATGGTATTGCAATATGATGCCATGCTTAATTTTTTCCTACTTTCATTGCTTTCTTCAATGAACTTTATGAGCACATAAAAATAATTAATTCTAATCATAGGAATAATCTTAGTTGGCTAGAAGGTGGCATAAAGCTCAATGCCACATGAAACACGAGGTTGGCTCTAGTTGTATAGTTGAATCTCCCAAATCAAATGGGGTGATGATGGATCTTCATGCAACACACACCATAAGCACTCCAAGGTCCAATGTACATTCATTCGTTGGTGGAAATTTTAGAGAGTTTTTACAAATCATAGATAGAGAATTGACTATAAACTTTTCAAGCTTGGCGAAGTTCATAGACCAATTAACGCCATTGTGTTGATCATAAACTTATAGAGAGTGAATATGGCATTAAGAGATCATCTAGTAGAACATATGTCTCTTGGCATGAAGTCAACTATGCAACTACAATGAAATGTGGTAGGATATTTAGAGATCGGTTAGTGACTAGAAAGTAATAAAATATACAAGCAAATAAAGGAAAATATTTTTGGTTGACGTAAGCTTGCTCTTACACCTTGTTATGCTCCTATATCATTTCAGAGCGAATTCCAAGATCTATGCCCTCCAAGGTACCATTGTCACAATAACATGAGACATCCCTTGAACAAAACATATTTCCGAAAGTATCACCTTGGTGATATTTCTCTTTCCTCTCTATTGTATAACAAACAACAAAATAAAATCAACAATATAAATTCAAAGATAGACCTTGAAACAATGCAACATGAATCCACTAGAAGAATTGTAGGCCCAAAAACATACATATTTAACTTTCCATTAAAATTAAGAGAAACACATAATCATTTAGATTTTTCTCATGACATGAATATTAGATATACAAAATTCTCAAATACAAAAGCTTAAATAAATGTAACTTGAGACTTACACCAATTTCAAAGCTTAGCAAGCAGAAAAAAATCTAAGACTATCTCCATCAAAAAATTCCTCAAGACTTATATCTAAAAACATTCTTCCGTAGATCTATGATCGACAAATTTTGAGTAAACATAAAATCTGCTAAACCATACAATCTATGTTTGTTGATACATCTTAAAATCCCCAAATTTGGAAAACACTAAATTCATGTTCCCAATGAATAGCTATCATAAATTTGCAACTAGTAGATCTAAAAGCATGAATCCACAACATATGTTTAGGGGTTATCTAGGAGCTCCAAGTTGTCACACGACCAACTCCACAACCTTTGAATTAAAAACTAGGGAGATAGTATAGGAGCTTAGATAGATCATTAAAAGATTAACTCCATAGCTTGCATACATGTAACAAGTTTCTTCAAATCAAAATCTCAAACTCCATCTTGTGTTTCCATTAGACAAGACCACCCATGTAGAGCTTCCCCTAAAACATAGATTGATATCACAAGGAGACAACCCTTGTACAACCAAAACCATTACTTTGATACCAAATGGAAAGAACTATTCACCTACATCAAGAGTATCAAAAGCTTGAAATTAAGCTCTAATATTGGAAAATAAATGAACTAATCTTGCAAAAAAAAAAACTAAATAGTTCCTACATTGACCCCATGAGAGAAGAAATGTAATAAACTATAGATCTAAATCTAATTGTAGAGAAAAACAAATTACAAAAGATAATATCCTAGGAAACCCATATAGTAAAAACCTAGCCTTCAAAGCACACTCAATGTATTATTCATCAACAAATATAACATTATCAGAGTTTCAATGCTCTATCAAGAGAAAGAGGATGCCTCCAACCACTAGCTTCATAAGGTCAATCTAGCAACATAACTCCATCTCTAATGCATGCTCTCCAACTTATGAACACTCCAGTAGCATTTTAGCCATAAATCAATAGTCATATTGTAATGTCATAACCACGAGCAACAAAGACAACTATAGAGGAAATCCAACAACATAACCTTGCAAATACATGTGTCATCCTCTTAATACCACCAACACATACATCTAATATATAAGAAAGTTCAAAACTAGAAATCAAGGATGGTTTTCACTACCATGTGCTAAAACCATGGGTGAATTCACCACCCAAATCAAACATAAAATTTTATACATATCATTTATGAATTCTATGACACTTAAGTGCTACTTACAATTCTTGCCAAGTACAAATTCCAATTTTATGTTTTTACATGTGGTGAACAATGCCACGTCAAATTGGATGCTTATTTCTATGTGGACACATAATTAATACAAATTACAAATATGAAAGGAAAGCAAGGTGGATGCCACCTAATCCGAACAAACATCACATCAACATATACATTGATATTGACATCATATTATTTGCTTGTCATGTCTTAAATATTGTGTGGTTTGATTTCTTATTAAGGACGTTGTAAACCTTTCCTCTATACAACAAACTCCATTATGCTTTTCGACACAACCCTTTACATTTCATATACAAGTGCAGACAACGTGAATGAAACACTAAAGATAACATTAGTTAAGGATTAGAGCTTTCTAAGACAAAGCGTATTTTGACCAAACGACATGTCTAACCTAGTCCTAGAGCAATCTATATTTATAATGTTGGTCCAATCCCATTTGTTTGATTCCAATCGTACGATAAAATCATCATCAACTACAACAAATTAAAAAAGATCAATTCTTTTAACTTCTTTCAATTTATTACATTTATTGTTACAATTTGATTGAACTTGTTATTTTAATACTCAATTATATGCATAAATTATTTATAAGGTGAGTTTATTTTCACCCAGCCAAACAAAACAGCTAGAATTATACAGCTAGAATTATCAGTTGCTTAATCCGATAATAATCCGATAATCATAAATAACAAAGAATATGCCTAAATAAAACCCTTTACACATGAATGATACATTCGTTAGAATGCATCCATTTATTGAAATATATAAAACTATAGCTTATTCAATTAGTCAATATTTTCCTCTATCAGCACCCAAAAGACTCAAAGAAGCATGTCATACAACTATTGCACTAGTGCTACATTAAACATTCTGTAGAGAACATTTTCCTGCAGCAGTAGGAGTAGAATTTCCATTTTTATTTTGATTCTTGGAGGAGGGTGAAAGAAACAGAATGTCTGGTAATGGTTCGGACTCTGAGAGATCAGATAAATCAACACTAAATACTGAAAGAAACAGAATGTCTGGTAATGGTTCAGATTCAGAGAGATCAGATGAATCAACACTCAATACTGAGTCCACACAAGCTGCCATGCTAAGGAAAAGAAAAGAAGAAATTGAATTTACAGGATGGGAACCCACATTAGAGCAGTTGGGCATTTTGGAATGGCACTACCAACAAGGCAATTGCTCTCTTTGTTTGGTTTTCAGGCAACTAAAAGCTTATGGACATGTAAAGTATAAGAACATTGGTCGCTGGTTCGGTAAGTTAACATGGATTTCATGCCCATATTTTTATTTCAATCAGTAGTCTAACAGCATATTATTCTTACATATCAGAATTCATTTATGTTTCTGCTGTTGTATGTGCAGCATGGCGGCGCAATGCTTCAGGACATGCCCCTGTTCCTCTGGATCCAATTCCAAAGGTAAACAAACTGCAAACATAATTTATGGCTTTCTTCTATGCAAATTTAACTTGGGATTGGAGTAGTGATATATGTTTGTTACATCTATAACCTATCAGGAGGACATGGGCCTGGAAATGTCAGTGTCCAGCAATTGCTCAAACAAAACTCTGGAGGAGAGCTCATGTCATCAAAGAAGCATATTCTGAGTTGGGGGTTATTCAATAGAGGCAGTTCAATCACAGTCTTGCTAGGGCCTGCAGATCTGATTTTTCTTCATGGCAATTGGGATACTTCTTTTCTCTTCTTGTTGGGTTTTGGTTGTTCTTGTAAGAGGCTAAGCAAGATTTGTGAACCATCTTTATCTAGACTTATCATCTCTTAGCTGGTATTCTTTTGTTTGATTTGGAAGATATTCCTTTTCAGGTGGGTCTCTATGACTATATTTTAAATTAAGAAACAAAGAAAGCTGAATTCAGTTTTTATTTATTCAAACGCTTTTAGATGGGTTATGAATGAAAGTGGATTTTGAAAGGATGTAGAACCCTGTACATCAAAATCTATTCAATCAGATGGTTAATGCTTGCATTTATCTTGATCTTTATTTTTGAAAAGAAGCCGGAGATAAGTAATCTTTAATGGAAATCAATGCAGTAATCAAGAAATGTGTCTGCCCATGGGAATTCTTCCAAGAATTTGGGGCCATGAAAGAATATGCAGAATCATTTCTAATACTATGGCATTGAATATAGTTGAATCCCCTGAACAAACCATTAATCCTGGTATCTCCTGGGCAAGAAATCCTTCATTTATTGGTACTAATTATTCCAGTGGGTAGTCGGAAAAACATCTGTAATTGCAAACATGAATCTGTCTGTACACAAAAAGAAATTATAACTGCGGATTAATGGTGTCTTAGATGAGAAGCATCAATTGTATTACTTCATTTTATCTTTGGTTCTTCATGAAATACTGTCGTATTAATCCAGAAATGGAGTCTTGGAATGAATTATAAGGAATAGTTCATGAGTGGGCACTGGGCAGTAATAGTCATAGACGCACTTATTTTCAATTTGAATTTATCTCTGTTCAAACGTTACTGGCTTGACTGATATGACAGTATCTCCATGAATGGGTTGTTTGAGGAACCAACAATGTGATCAGAAGAGGGTTAAATCTCTGTTTTACAAAAGAAAAGGAGCCGCAGAAGAGCCGCTTCTTGTTAATTCTTCCCATAATGTTTCAGATGTCTCACAGTGACCCTGCCCATCATAGAGATTCCCAATGCATTACAGGTGGTTTTCTTCAATAAGTCTTATTACAGTTTCTCACGGTTTTCTAGTTTACATTAGGGTGGTTCTTCTAGATATTACCTGGTTTTTCTATGAAGGATTTTATATCATTCACGAGTTCATTTTGTTATTCATTTTGTCAAAGTCACAAGCATAATTTTGGTCTCATCTCTTATATCCTACTTCCAGGGGTTTGATCCTTGGTGAATGGTGTTATCAAGGAACATACCATCACTCTCACCAATTGAACTCAACCAATTAAACTACAACCCTTTGATTTATCTATTTCTTATTACAACCTTGAGACCTTTTTTAACAGAACTTAATTACTGATTTATTGAAAATGATGGAGTTTATCTTACTTCAAATTTAGGTTTCACCTTCTAATATGAATATTTTCATATTGCAAGTAAGGTATGTTTAACAAAAATATAGCCGTTGCCAAATTAGTTAGCAAAAGGTTAAACAATAAATACAAATCTTTAAACTAATTTGGTTTCTAATAACAGCCATTGTTGGAGCACTTGAAAACATATGGAAAATCTCCTCTCCTTTAAGCCTTACTAAAATTCAAGTCTCTATATAATGGCATATCAAACATTCAGATTGCAAAGGAGCGTCTGGGTAATGCACTAGAATCAAATGCTAATATCAGGGCATGTATTATAACTAATTTCCATGGCTCTCAGGATGTCCTCTAGGGATGGCTCAAGACAATTCAATGCAATAATTGATGGTAGATAGGCTGTTATTTACAGAGAAAATCTATTGGTGGAGGTACAATCCATCATTTCCATGATGTGTATTCATTGCGTTGCATGGAAGACTCAATAAATATAGAACTCTGCCCATTTTGGAAATCGTAATGTGGTGTTGGTGGAGATGAGTGGGTTTTCTATTGGTTTTATTGGTTTATATTTTTTGAAGGGTTCTTACCAAGAAGACATAATAGGATGGCATTGAAAATGGAGTGCAAGTAGCAGAGACAGAGTCATGGGAGGATATCATACAGGCACCTGCCGGTAATATTTTTCCATGATGTGCCAGTAACCCTAGGGCTCATTAAGGGCATTCTCACTGAGAAGGATATAACAGTAGGTAGTGAGACAGTAATGTAGGGGTGACATAAGAGATGGCATAGAAGGTACAAACAGTTGGTGCAAAAGGAGAGAGATATACATCCACACTTGTACAAAATATGGCCAGTCTAGATGGGCTTGCAGAGCTGAGGAGAGAAGAGGTGTTCTTTGAGCCCTTTGTAGTGACATTGACAAAGTGCTGATGAGTTTGCATGTTCATCATCATTGAGGCAGGCTTGAAGTAGAAAGCAACTTTGCAATCCCTGTATTTTATGGCCCCTTATTTCATCAGTCATGCCATCATAGATAGATGTTTTCTTGTGTTCAGTTCCTGTTCCTTGCAGGCCATTAGAAAGACATATGGTGGTGGAGGAGCCATGGGTGGTAGAAATAGTGGTAGTGGACGTTGTAAATGTTTCTCTAGTAGTTTAGAAATGTTGGGGGATATTTAGTTATGTTTAGAGGTTTGTTGGTATGGTACTATGCCTTTAGTTGGGTTATGGGGTGATGTTTAGCTTGATAATGGGTTTGGTTGGTTGTAAATGGTATTATGCTTTTAGTTGGGTTATGGGGTGATGTTTAGTTTGATAATGGGTTTGGTTGGTTGTAAATACACAGTTTCTTGTATTATTTTGTATTCAAATGTATATTTGGTTTGCATTCTTGTAGCTTATATTATGTTCTCTTTATTAAGGGTGGAGTTGTAGAGAACCCCTACTTATCTATCTAAAAAAAATCTATATTGAATGAAATATAAATAACAAAATGAATTCTTCATAATATTATTTTTTTATTTCAATTGTTGAAAATGAAGATATTTAAGTCATCTAAATTATTATAAGGTTTATAAGTTTTCAATATTATTTGAGTTATGAAATTAGTTAAATTTACTTCTCGCATTATTAAGGGTAGTCAAGTTTGAAGGAAATAGTGTTTAAAGTGTCATGGTTTTTATAAATACATTCCCTCCCAAAAGTTAGGTAATTTCATTATGCAAGTCAACGACACAAGTACTTTTATTAACAATATTTATTTAAGTTTAGAGTTTTGGAAGAATAATTTTCACCATTCTATGATTAATAAAGTCTTTGTAATTGTATAGATGAATAATGCACATTTCTTTCTTTTTCCACTCATTTTACACTCAATTTAACATTTGTTTACAAATAAGTTTGATGTGGGCTAATTTTAACCCCCTTGTTAGTGTAGTTTTTATTTTCCTATATATTTTTCTCCACACTTTATTTAAGCTTTCTTAGGTTGATAAGAGTGGGTAGTTAATGTGAGTGGAGTGAGGTGTTAACATCTTCCATGAGAGCTACTCTTTCCTATTTTGGGAGGTTTGGAGTTATATTTCCTATTGGTTGGACTTGCCACCTCCCCCCTCACACATTACTTGTAAATACTCTCACCTAGCTTGTATTGTTACATAATCATTTAGTTGATCTTTTTTTATTTTGCATCTTTGAATAAAATAGCATTAATCATTTTTTATTTTTTTGTGTGTGCTTTCTTTTAGCTTTCTTGATCTTTGGTGACTGTCTCCATAGTCAAATCTAACATGGTATTAGAGTGGGTGAATGCATAGGGCTAGTAATTTAGAAGATTTGGGATTAGAGATCAAGGTTGCTATTGAAAAGTTGAGTATGTGCTTCTCTTGTATTGAATGTCGATTTAGAGAATTAGAAAAACTTGATAGAAAAACCAAATTATGGGGGGCAGGGGTTGTTTATAATATTTTTGCATAGGTAGCCACAAGTAATTCTCAGAGTAAATCTAAGCTCTCCATTGAGTTCACAATATCTAAGAAAGTCAATTTTGTCTTTTATTTCACCCAAATCGAACATCAAAGGCCAAATTCATAAGGTTTTGAAGTTGGGAAGTGCATTTCAGATCTAGCGGGTACTTAATATTTTGGGTTATGTCTAGCACTACCATCACATCTACAAGGCCCAAGAACCTATATATCAACCATCAAATCCCCAAAATCAGAGCAATTTACTTGTGGGCCTTAAATTTTTTCCTCCTCCACTATATGGATTGTACAATCATAAAAATTAAAAACTATACAAAGCATAGTGCTCATTGTAGTGATGACATGGTAGCAGTGCCATCTACACCATTGCCAATAGCAGCAATAGCAACCGCCACGACCACCAAGGAAATTTGGCCCTCAACCCTGCCACCTCCTTCCTAGTGGAAACAATAGGCCCATACCCATCCTTTGCCTTTGTTGAATATTTGGTGGATATTTGCCAGCAAAATAGCTTATTTATGATAGGCAATTTCATACCTGAAATAGATAGTTTTGGATTCAAATTAGGTGGTTTTGTTGTATGAAGGTGGTTTCTATCCATATGAAGGGTCATATTGGAATTTTTGGTAGAATCAAAAGATATGTAACTTCAAAATTTGCATACCCTTATAATTTCATGCTATATTTTGCACTCAATTAGTGTTCATTTCCCTAGTCATTTTAGCCCATTGTCCTAGTCTTCTCCCACTTGGTTCCAAAGGCTTAGCATTTGTGTTGTTATTTTTCTTTGATATTGTGTTCCAAGTTTCATCCTTGTGTTGTTTCTTAGTCTTTTGATCTTTGTCTACCTAGAAATGTTTGAACACTAGTGCAACACACTAATGTTCATGTCTCATAACATTTTGTCAATCATTGATTGTTCCTAAACATTTCAACCTCTACCACATTTGCAGTCAATAGGTAATTGTGTAGTCATGATATGGGGATAAGCCGAATCATGCAACCCAATCAACATTGAATTGCAGATATAGCACCATCAATAATAGTTTCATCACATTGCAAGAAAATAAAACACTTCAGAATAGGAATACAAAAATCCCAAACAACATTAACAAGCTTACAATGTTCACAATAGCAATAATTGTAGGAAACAACTCACTCAACACTCATATAGACCTTCATTTTGGTTTCCACTGCTTTGTTCAATTAAAAAAAAATCTTATTCTGTTAACAATCATCTATAATCACCACCAGATCGAAACCTCCACATTCCACCATCAACCTCACATTTAGAACATACAACCTTCGAATAACAAACCACTTCCTCATCCCCCTCTTCTGTTTTTTAGTTCGATCCATCCTAGAAGTTGAACAGTTGCAAAGAACTTATGGAACTTTCAAATGGTCTAGTTATCTTTTACAACGTGGCATCATCTATCTAGTTGTTATTCTTGTCACCTTCCTTCGTTGAACATCATCTTTGATCGGGGTTTCAATTGTCAGCATATTGGACTTGTATGTTTTCAAGAACAAAGTTGGGGAGAGATCGAAGACTTTTTAAAACTTTGAAAGCTCACGACAAGGGCTTGGTGATCAAGCCATAACCCTTGCTTCCAATCTTCTTCATCATCGGACAAATAATTTATCAAAGGTTCGACAAAACATTTTCAAGTGGTCTTTGTCAATATGTCTGAGGGTTGGAAGGCCCTATGTATATCCTTCACTAGCAGGATATCGGGGTTTGGGAAAAATCTGAAATCGGTACGAAAATAACTATTGGGATGAAGTTTCATCGATAGCAGGATATCGGGGTTTGGGAAAAACCCGAAATCGATACAAAAATAACTATTGGGATGAAGTTTCATCAATAGCATGATGCTTGCCATATTTATCGAGAATCGAAGTTTGCAAAGATCTCTTACTTCTCTTGCAGGGGGTAGGGTATGTACATCTCATTTGTAGCACAATTAGGTGCCTCCCGCATGGAGTACGGGGTACTCCCATATTACTATAAACCATATGTAGACCAAAACACAGATCGCTTGGTATCATGGACTATAAAAGGATCCATTTCCATTCCATTTGGGCATCAGGGTTATGAATTGGCATAAAACTCGATTCATTGGGGTATGAGTTAATTTGACACTCCAAAGTCAGTCTTGCTTATCGGGTTTTGACTCACCTCTTTGCTTAATGATATCCCTAAATTTCCTTAGCTTCTTCCTTTAGACCATTGGGTTCCTTGGAAAAAATAAACTCTTGATTCAACAAAAAATGATGAAATTCCATGTACACCACACTAAAAGATCAAAACCAAACAAAATAGAAAATTTGGAACCAGAAATATTTTTGGCGATATAAGATTTCCCATACACCTGGATGCTCTTGCATCAAACATGCCAAGTAAATGAAATGTTCCATGAGTTTGGAACTCATGAACGTTCTAGCAAGTTGGGAATCAAGATCCCATACTTAACCAATTATGTAGCTTTCAACCAAGATGCCTCATTTGCAGTTTTATTCTTCCAATGGACCAAGTACTCCATGTAATCTTTCCCTCTAGTCTTCTTTACCACATGGAAGCCAATCACTCTATCAAATTCCTCATATTTATTTTCAAGCATTTGATCTATCCATCTTGCTATGTCCTACAAATTTTCATGTGTGTCCCCTTGTGCACTTGTCTCCCCTTCATGATACTTATAAAGATAAACAATATTAAAGATGTGAGATATCAATACCTACTAGAAGGTCAATCTCATAAACATTGGCTGAAAACTTCCTTAAGACCCTACAAGGGCCTATCTTCTTTTATTTTAGTTTGTTATATGTTCCTTGTGGGAACTCTCCTTCCTCAAATGTGCCAAAACCAAGTCTCCAACTTGAAATTATTGCTCTCTTCAGTGTGTATCAACATGACTCTTATATTTGGTGGCACTTTTCTCCAAAATCTCTCTTACTTATTTATGTAAATCATGGATGTACTTAGCAAAATCCTCAACTACAACACTTTTCCTCACCAAATCTACACTATCCCTTAGTTAATCTACACCCATTGGGTTGTACCCATACACAATGCAAAAGGGGATATTTCCCACACTCATGTTTATTGAGTTTTTGTAGGAAAATTCTATTAGTTTGAAAAGTGTATGTATACATCTAGTTATCATTTATATATTTCTTACACCTAGTAGTCCTATTTACACTAGCTTAAGTTCACTTAGCAGTTTATTTACCTCACCTAATAGACACTTGACACATGCCTTCACACTTGTAACAAGTTTTCTACATGTGTCACATCACTTGGAGGGTTACTCAGTCTTTCTATTTCACCTTCATACCTCCTCCTGGTCCTATATAAACAAGGAGTGATCATTGTATTCTACGCATATTCTATGATAGTTATTGGCTTATGCATTATGCTTAATTCATTTTATGGTAGTTTCAATATTGCATTCATTATTTGTTGCTAGAACAAATTCTTCTTGGGATAATGTTAAATCCCACTGGGTAGGCTCATTACCTACTAGGAACCTCAACAAATTACTCAAACTTCTATTTACAACCTTAGTTTGACCATCAGTCTAAGGATGGTGCCAGGTTGAACTAAAACCTAAATATGTCCCTAATTTCTTCCACAAGGTGTGAAAAAAAGTTCCTACAAACTTTGTATCTCTATCTAAAACAATGCTCTTAGGCAACCCATGCAACCTAATTACCTCTTTGAAAAATAACATGGTCATCACTACTTTTCTGACATGGGATGAAATGTGTCATTTTATAAAATATATATCCACTACAAAAACATAATCATTACCTATTTGTCTCCGAGGAAGTCCCAAGGAAAAATCCATACTAATGTTTTCCCATGACCTCTCCTGGGTATTGGTAAAGGTTGATACATTTGAAAAATCAAAATTTTGCACCTTTGTACCATCCTCTTCACATCAACATTCATTCTTGGCCAATAGCATCATTCATTCAATAGTTTTGTTGTCTTTTCTACACCAAAAAATTCACTTAGACCTCCACTATTCTTCTCTCATTAGTTTTTCCCTTATTAACCCTTGAGGTATACATAACTTCTTCCCCTTGAACAACAATCCTTCTTGGATGAAGTATTCTAGGCATGAAGTCCCATTTTTTTAATGGAATCTTACAAGTAGTCCAAGCCTCTTTGAAATCAACATCTCCTTCATGTACAATTACCTCATAACATCAAAACCCACAACATTCATACATAGTTCATTCAACAACAAACATATTATATTAAATGCATTTGTTACCCATCTAGATTGTCCACTGCTATGTTTTGAAACAAAATAATAGCTTTGCATGAATTTAACTCACTTTTTGTGTTTGTGAATTAGCTTATCTTTTTTATTAATGAATTGTAGGGCATAATGGTTTGTGTCCAACACAAACTCCTTGGGAAGAAAATAATGTATCCACCTCTTCAACACTTGCACAATGACATAAAACTCTTGATCATATATTGAGTATTTTTTCCCTTATTCAATTTTTCGCTAAAGTATATTAAATAGGTCAATTTTTGTAATCAACACACCTCCAATGGCTATCCCACTTGTGTCACAATCAACTTGATTTTTTTCTTCCAAAATTTGGAAGTGATAGCACCAGATGTGGAATCACTTTCTCCTTCAACAGATGAGAACTCCTCTCTATTGCAGCTGTCCAAATAAAATATTTTCTACTTCCCCTCATTTTCTATGGGATTGGAGCACAAATCCCATTGAAATTTTGTATGAACTTAATTCCTATAGAAGCTCACTAAACCATGAATTTTTTTGGCTTCAAACATACTCTTCGGTGAAGGCCAATCCATAATAGTCTTAACCTTCTTAGGATCCATTTTTAACCCATCCTCTAACACCAAAAAACTAGATACACAAACTCTATCTTCATGAAACTACACTTTTTTAGATTTACCATTTAACCTCTGCAAAACCACCCTTATGTGCAATTTACATGTTCTTCTTTTTTCCTACTGAAAATCAAAATATCATCTAGATATACTATTAAAATCTTTCCAAGAAAAGGTTTTAGTACCTCATTCATCTATCACATGAACATACTTGGGGCATTTGTCAACTTGAATGACATCACCAGCTACTCATACAAACCATCTTTTGTCTTAAACATTGTCTTCCTATCATCTCCTTTGTGAATTCACATTTGATGTTGCCCACTCTTCAATTCTATCTTCATGGAGTACTTAGCTCCACTCAAGTAGTCCATCATGTCATCCATCCAGGGTAATGAGAATCTATATTTGATTGTGATCTTATTTATGGCTCTATAGTCTATACACATACACCATTCTCCATACTTCTTAGGTGTGATTATTAATGGTACAACACATGAACTCAAGCTTTCTTTTAGCAAACCTTTATCAAGAAGCTTATGTACTTGTCTATTGATCTCCTCATTCTCCATTGGTGTCATCCTATAGGGAGCCTTGTTTGGAAAACTCACCCTTGATATAAAGTCCATGCAATGGCCGGTGCTTCTCATTAGCGATAACCCATCCAACAAATCCTTCATCAAGATTTTTGAGAACTCTTCCAATATCTCAAGTACCTCCATTAGAATCTCCTCTTTCTTCTTTGTTGTCCAAATCGTTGCAAGCATGGAAATTAAATAATAGCGGGATTTCTTCTTTATTTCCTTCAAGAATAATTTCCCCATCACCAAGAAAACTTGAGGACTATTTTTTACTTCTTCCTCTCTATCTTACATGGGGTTTAGAGTGTACTCCTTCCCACCTTTATTGATTATATAACAATTTGTCTTTCCATCATGAATGGATTGTCTATCGTATGGACAAGGTATAATAAGCAAGACATGGCATGCATCTATTGGCATAAAATCACAATATTTCATTCTTATAAATTCCTATATGAAATTTCACAAGACATTGCTCACTTACCAATAATTGGTGTCCCTTTTGTAGTCTTGACACTTTGTAGGGACTGGGATGCTTCATCTTCTTTAACTACAAATTTTCTACCATCTCCTCTTATACTAAATTATTAGTACTACCATTTTCTATGATAACCTTACAACACTTGCCTCCAAACTTACATTTGGTACGAAACAAATTTCTTTGTTGTGTTGGTTCCTCCTTATCTTTCTTTGGTTTTAGTAAAATTATTCTTATCATTAAATATTCTCCATCTTCTATGTCTTCTCCATGCTTAGGTGAAGCCACACTCTCCTCTTCTACTTGGGCCACATGAATTTTGGCCTCTTTACCCTTACTGCTATTTTGTTGTATTTGTGGACACTCAAATGTTCAGTGCCCTATTTCTCCACATTGGTAACATGTACTAGTAAAACCTTTGCCTCTCCCTCTTCCAAAGTTTCCTCTTCCTATAGAATAATCATCTCTTCCTCTAAAGTAACCTCCTCTACCTCTAGTCTCTTGAGTGTAATATCTAGTTTGAGAAGTGTTGTCCTCTTCTTGCTTCATGGGATAATCTCTCCCACTACTTGACTATCCTCTTATATGGGAATTCCTTCCTCATCCTCTAGCATTATTATGTTTTTTTCCTATTTAATTTTTCCTTTTCCTTCAAGGCATATTGGTAGGTTTCCTCTACATTGTGCAACCTAATAATTCTTATTTCATCTTGGATTGACAAACGTAGACCATTTATAAACCTTGATACTTGCTCAACATCATCTTCCACATGTTCCACTCTTATGCTCAAATGGTAAAACTCCTCAATGTAATCCTCGACACTTGTTTCTCATTGCTTCATTTTTTGCAATTTGAAACAAACTAATATGATAGTTTGGTGACAAGAATTTGGCTTTCATCTTCATCACCATTTGATCCCATGACTTAATATTTTCTTTCCCTAAATCCTTTATTAGTTTGTCTACATGTGGTCCCATGATAGAGATGTGTGTTCTTTCAGTTTTGTGCAGAAATATTTAACCTTTTTGTCATCTTAGTACCTTCAAATTCAAAGTATTCCATTTTCGATATCTAATCAACAAGATCTTTAGGATTTAGGATTCCATTATAACTTGAGGGTCAATTCTTGGTTTATTATTTATTCTTGTGATGTTCCTCATGAATCTTTCTTATCCTTGGTCCAAACAACCTTGGTTGGCTTCATTTCCTTCTTTGACCACTTCTTCTTCATATTCCTCATTGACATCCTCGATGTGTACTCCTCTTCTCTATTTTGTTTCTATTGCCTCCATGATGAGAAATAAATAGGTTCTTATACCAATTATTGGAAAATTCAATATCTATCCAAATATGAGTTCAATGGATGAGATATAAGGATTGGACTACAACAACATGAAAATTACGTTTCCTTAATATGGAATTATCACATGATTAGGTCCATATTATTTGTTATGCCAAAAATTAACCAACAAAACATGCTTATAAACAATACCTTATGTGATCTTATAATAGAAATATATAAAGAATAACATCACCATAAGATAGCAGCAATGAGGCACAAATCAACAACACAAGAGCATCACATAACACAAGATTTACATGGAGAAACCCTTGCGGGAAAAAACTCCACCAAGAAGAGAGGCCAAGTCTGCATAATTTTCAAATAAATGAGATTACAATACATTCTCTTCCATTCTCCTCTTTCCTCCACCATGGCATCACCTATGCACCTGTGAACAACCTCCTTATGCCTCAATCTATCCTTGTACCTGTAATGAAACTCTACATTTAGTTGTTTCTCATATTTTGTACATACAAAGAATTGATTTTATAGATGTGTGAAGAGGTCTTATGCCCAAAGCAAGGCTTCCAAAGATGAATATTCAATCCAAACATCCCCAACCCTTGGAATACCTCCTCAAAATGTGAAAGGACAATGGTTTTGGCTTCAATACTTTCCCTCCAACTTGGGCACCCAAAATTGGGAGGTAAACATTACGTTAAATGTAATAAATGATGGAATACCAAGAGACATATTTTTCCTCATTCCAAGACCCCACTTGGAGAATCCCAAAAGTCACTCTATAGAGTCCCTACTAATGTCTAGTAAACTTGGTGGCAATCACAATTCAGAGGGGAAACCTAGTTGAACAATCCACTTGAACCTTTGGAAAGATATTCATTGAATTATCGACCAGGGCTAGTAAGCTTGTGATGACATTGGCACTGTATGTGCTTTCAAATAATTAAGACTATCTAAATCATCCTAGTACCAGTTTTACACTTGCCGAGAAATCATAAAAATGCATAACAGTAAAGGAAGTAATGCTGGCACTATTGCTACGAGTACCTACAGTATAAGACTATAACTAATTATTGTCAAGAAATGAATGTTGGAATTTAACTGATATTGATAACTAAACCTACACTTTGGAGTACAATAAGCTTAAGCAAACTAAGTCATAAATGTGAAACAAGAATTGCTCATGAATAACACAAGGAACCTAATTAACATGAATTTATGAAATAACTACTACAACAGAAGTAGTACATAAAATGAAGTGAGGAATAGTTACCTTGAGTGGCCCTTGTTAAAGTGACTACCTCCACTGATCTTACTCAAATCTAGCTTCTTAGATTAACACAACCATAATAACTCCAAAACCATTCATTGCACAACTCTAGAATATCATATAAGATTCTGCTGGGATATCTTATTCATGAAATCATGATTGAACAATAAGCATTTTATGTATAAGAACAACAACTAACTAAAAACATCTAATAAATATATATATGTTATTGAACAAATTAACTTAACTCATAATTCCTCAACCACCAAGCCATACATATAGGCACATGAGAGTTTATTAAAAAAATGACTCTAAACTGAAATCATAAATCACCACCCCCTTTATATTAGAGCATGATAAAGACTAAGCAATCTATGAGTTAGAAAGGAAGAAGAGTCCAAGTAGAACTGAGACTCTGCTATAATAGAATTGGAACGTGGATTGTTTGAATCAGTCACGTTATATTCCTAACTGCAAGAGGGTTCTTCTCCTTCAGTATCTTTATTAAATTTCATAATGATGCACAATCATCTTCATTAAACTTGCCTCCATGTTGTAGTTGATACGCTCAATTTATTCTGGAACCTCCCCTACTCTACTGTTTGGAAACTCCTTTGGCTGCGGGTTGCACCTCACAATTGTTGCGGGCTACATTCTACCTCCTCTAGGCTACAAAGAGTTAGTTCATAAAACATGTACACAATACTAACAACCATAGCTAAGCATAGATATCAATTACAATTCATGCATATTCACACATTAGTCATGCAATGATCATCACATCATAATCATATTTCCATATACTTTAAATCGGGTTCAAGGTTGCATAATAAGAATAAAAGATAGCATAGTGTAGGAATATGTATAAGATAAGTGTCTGGGAATATCTATGAAATTGCATAAAAAATAACAAAACTATCTAATGACTAGACTCATCACACTCAGTTGTCCTTTTCCTTGTCATTTATTGTCCTATTATCCCATTCTAGGTGTCCACATGTGGGGAAAGCAATATTAAATATTTATGTCCACAAGTCACCTTTACCAATGCTAGTGGACCCAACACCCTTATGAATTTATTACAAACAATGGTGAGAATTAATAGTACATAACATTTTACCAATACACCCTAAGTACGTAGAGACACTTTCCAAGGATGTTGGAACCATGACATAGGATTTACAAGGTGGATGACACCTTGATCCTAACACTCCAATCTTGTCATTATTCCTCTACATATTTATATAATTTTTGCATCACCACCTCATGGTGCTTGTCATGTGTAACTACAACCTCTCTATGCCTTATCTGTGCAAGTTCTCTATAGTTTCAAGTCTATATATTCACTCTCCTTCGCCCACAAAAAAATCTTATAATCTCACTTCTTGAAACTCACACAATCACTCGGTACCCACTCTGATACCAATTGGTACAATCTTGATATGTGGAGAAGACCAATCATGCAGTCTAATCAACATTCAATTATAGATATTTGCAACAACAATAATAGTTTCTTCACATTGCAAGAAAATAAAACAATTCAGAATAGGAATATAGTAGTCCAAAACACCATTATAGCCTTGCAATGTTCACAATAGCAATAATTATAAGAAATAACTCACTTAGCACTCATACAAACCTCCGTTTTGGCGTCGACTAATTTGTTCGACCAACAAAATCCTTCTCTATTAACAATCATATATAATCACCACCAGATTGACACCTCCATGTTCCACCATCAACCTCATTGTTCAACACATAAAACTTTTGAATGGCCAACCACTTCCTCATACCCCTTCCTCATACCCCTCTTTTGATTTTCAATTTGATCCACCCTAGAATTTGACCAATTGTAAATAAATTCAATGGAACTTCCAAAAAGTCTAATTATATTTCACCAAATGGCATAATCTATTTTTTTGCTATTCTTGTCACTTTCCTTCATTGAACATCATCTTGTAGTCAAGCTTTCCATTATCAACATATTGGATAGTTTCTATATGTTCAAGATCAGTTAGGAGTTGGAATTGGGGAGAGATCAAAGCTCGTGGTGAGGTCTTGGTGATCGGGTGTCAGCCATTGGCCATAACCCTTGCCTCCAATATTCTTTATCATGGGTAAAATAATTTACCAAAATTCTAACAAACCATCACCAAGTGGTCTTCATCAACATGTCTTGGGGTTGGAGGTGTAACATACTCAACTTTCAAAACTGGAATTACTTAATGAATTAACTAGAAAGTAAATAACTGCATGCTAAAAATTGATAGTAAAGTTTTTTGAATTTCATATAACATTCATTTTACATGCAATAAATAAGTGGAAACTATAATCATTTGAATTTGAAATGTAACAATTTTAATAAGGAAAATTATGATATTCTTCTTTTTATCATTACACAAATGAAATGCATCTAATACAAACATGTTTACAATTACACCAGAAGTGTTATAAATTTTTCCATATTTGGAATTTTGCATCTGTCTCACAAGTTTCGACAATGTTTTCTACAAGAGGGAGAGCATCACCCAAGCGCTTTACCTCCAACCACAGACCAATAGTCCCTCGCACACCTTCCATTTGGAAGTGGCCCTACCCTTCACGAAGAGTATAGACAAAGGAAACCAACAAATTTATGCCATCTGAGTTCTAGTGTTGCATCCTACATAACCCAATCAACCATACAAATTTAGACAATCCTCCAAGTATGACTAATCTGACTAGATTATGAAATCTAGAACATTGTGAACCGACTAAATGCAAGCAATTTAAAATTTTGTATTACTTTGGCCAAAGTTTTTAATAAAATAAACACTTCCTTAGGAAATATAATTGTGATTTCATATACCTCTAACTCGACTTGGAAATGATATTTCACCTATGGTTTAACACACAGTTGACTCATTTAACTATTTATCTAACTTTTCAACAGGATTTAAAACCAATCATGCATATACTTCTATAATCGGTGAATGACTAAGGTTATAGAAAAATACTCCTGACAATGAACATCAGTATTGTGTACTTACAATTTCTCGGATCTTGGCTACTGGCATGTGTTCATATGTTTTTTCAATCATTTCAAGAGTGTAATACTCCTATTTTTTTAAAAAAGACTTTTAAAACTCTTTTACAAGTTATAATACATTTAGATAATGACATTGACTCATGACTCTTTATCTATCACTTGAGGTCTTAACAACTTGAAACACAGGTAAATAAGAGTTTTATTCACTAATATCAAAATAAATTCTTCATAAATATTTCTAATTTTTCTATGTTTTCTCATTTGAATATTCATTCAAGAACACATTTTAAAAGGATAATGAATGTATAACATATTATCTTCTTCTTTATGCAAGAATAAGTATATTTTTACGAACTCTAAGCCATATTAATAACTCTAAATAATAATAATAATATGATTACTTATAGACAAAATAACCAGTTTAAGCTTCAATCTTATCATACAAATTTATAAATGTATTTAGAATAATCTTTGCATACTCTTATATATATGTATATATCCAAATATATATAGAGGTATTATATATATATATATATATATATATATATATATCAATTTGCAATTTATTTTCATGAGTGAATTAAAATATTTCTATTCAGCTTACATTAGTAGGGTAATAAAAATCTTGTTCTAAATCATACTATCTCTATTATCTTACACAAAATTAAATAAAGATTTTAAAATATTTCATTTACATGTTTGCATATTCAGACTCAATTCTTTCACTATTGTTTCACATATATTCAATATATAAACTCTTAATATCTTTTTAAATCTGAAACGTCATCTTTATATTACCAAAAATAAAAGAAAGAAAACATAATTTGAAATCATGCTTGTAATATTTATTTTCTTCTCCACTTTCAAATCCTCTAAGCACAACTTTAAAACTCCTATCAGCCTTTTCAAATATCCACAACTTTCTCACAACATGAATCCTCCTCTGCTCTTCCACGTATAAACTCCACTATCAATATTATGCACTCTAAACACAATAATAATGAACTGACTCCTTCTATTGTATACTCTTCTGCTCTGTCAAATAAAAACACTTTTCTCCCTAAAAAAAATGACTATTGTTATCTCTCAATAATAGATAATACTCCTTTCATACATGCGACCCCTCTAATAAAAGCAAATAACCCCCCTTAATGACACACGACGAAATTATATAGCCATTGATGGTGACATAAAGCCTCCACGTGAGGGCTAAGGAGGTTAACATTTTTAGACTTTATTCCCTTCCTTTTAATTTGCACTTAAGACAAGCTAACTATATTTTAATAGTCCTAGCTTCCCATAATGCAGGCCATTGGTATATATATATATACCTAGCTTCCCATAATGCAGGCCATTGGTATATATATATGCATTTGAATAATAATAAAATAAAAAATTATTTATAGGGACGATGATAAAATCATAATATCAACTCACAGTCAATATTTAAAATGAGTCTAAAGACTGAAAATAATTTCAACCTATCTTTATGACCGAAACACACAAGTATTAACACTTTGACAACATGGGTTAGAACTTGACAGCTTACTTAGGCTTTGACGCAAAACCTATGTGAGTGTGTGATCAACTCAAAATGACATTTACCCGTTTGTTTACCAATGACTATACTCAAGTCTCTCTAGTGATACTCTCCCTCTCCATCTTGGAGGTAAAATTTTCTCCTGCATTCAACTTAGAATGTCATCAAAATGTTTAATCTATTAATAATCATGATAGCATACTCATTAATTAAAAATAATAATCATTAGAATCAAAATATTTATATTGCATTTTAATTTCATCTAATCATCAATTGAAATAAAATTATAAATTCATGTCAAAAACACATACTTAACGTAAAATTTAAAATTAATTACAAGTCAAAATTTGGGGAGTGACATATCTCCCCCATAAGGATCATCGTCCCTGATGATTCGGTGTATCATAATAGGATAGTAAAACAAGTTTTCTCTTAACTATTGAAAAGAAACAAATAAATGAGTAAAATTCTGATAAAATTTGTTAGAATCTTTCCAAGTGGCACCATCCTCAACATATTGGTCCCACTTGACCTTGCATTGAGTAACCTCTCTTTTATGCAAGCAAAGTTTTTGTACTTCAAGATCCTTGAGGGGCTCAATCGTTACCACTCCTATATCATGTACCTTAGTGCATTCTAGTCAAGTATATGATTAAAACTAGTTATATACTTCTTTAGATATGAAACAAGAAAAATATTATGCATCTGGTCAAGAGCTAGAGGTAGAGCGATTCTATAGAAAACCAAGTTAATCACTTCAAGAACTTCAAAGGGACCCACAAATCTAGGGTCTAGTTTGGATGATTTTCCAAACTTTATGGAACTTTTTTGAGGTTTGACCCTCAAAATAACTTTTTCTCCAATTGAGAATTATCTTGGTGTATGCTTGGCATTAGCATAACTTTTTTGTCTATCATTTGCTTTCTCCAATATTTTTCTAATCAACTTGATCTACTCTTCCATTTCTGATTACATTTCCGAACCAAGGCTAATCATATATATCTTCTAGCTTATCCTAGCTTATAGGAGTTCAACACTTTCTTCCATATAATTCTACAAATAGAGCCATCTTTATTACAAAATGATAGGAGTTATTGTATGCAAATTCCACAAGCGGAAGATATTCCTCCCTCTTGTATTGTTGATCCATGCAATACATCCTCAACAAATCTTCAAGAAATTGGTTCACCCTTTTTGTTTGACCATCTATCTCAAGGTGATAGGTTGAGCTTATATTAAGCCAAGTTCTAAGTGTTGAAAGCAAGGTTTTCCAAAAGCTTGATGTCATGCGTGCATCTCTATCAAAAATAATCTTCTCAAGAACTCCTTGCAATCTAAGCACTTTCTTGAACTCACGAGCTATTATCGGTGCTCCATCCATTAAATTTCCAAGTATAAAATGGGATACCTTGGTGACTTTATCTACCACTACTAAAATAGAATTATATCTATTTCAAGATCACATACGAAGTCCTTGCACAAATTCCATACTCATGAATTGCCATTTCCACTTTCGAATTTCATGAGGGTACAAAATTCCTACTGGGTGTTGATGTTTAGCCTTTACTCTAGCATTCTAGACATTCTACCACAAATTTTGTAGTGTCATTATTCATTCCTTTCCAAAAATAAAGTGGTTTTACATCTACTAAGGGTTTTTTCACTTCCGAGTGTCATAAATATGGTGCAAAATGAACCTCTTTCCACACAATACTTCTTAACTCCTCAAAGTATGGAACATGTACATTCTTCCTTTATACCTTAAAATTTCATCTAGTTCTAAATAGAACCCGTCATACCTCAAATCTTTAGGATTGACTAAGAGAGCTTGCTTAACCTATTCATATTATTCATCTCCCACAAACTTTTGTAAAACTTGTTCCTTGAAGTCTGAATGAATGGAGACTATTGATGAAATATGTCTCCTCTTACTCAAGGCATTTGCCACTCAATTTTCTTTGCCTTTGATTTAACTTATCTCAAATTCATAGTCAGATATCAATTCCAACCATCTTCTTTGTTGAGCATTGAGATGTGGTTGGGAGAATAAGTACTTAAGACCCTGATGGTCTAACTTAAGCTCAAAAGGCTTTCCCAACAAGTAGTGTCGCCACATTTGCAAAGCATGAACAATTGTTGCTAATTATAGGTCATGAGGAGCATAGTTTTGTTCATATAACTTAACTTTATCAACTCATAAGATATCACTCACCATTCTTGCATAAGCACACCACCTAGTCCTTCTCCTGAGGAATCGGTGATTACAACAAACTGACCTAAATCAAATCAGGAACCTTCAATATCGGATCTGTAGTCAACTTCTCTTTAAGCTAATCAAATACCTCCTGAAATTTTTTTGACCAGTCAAATCACTTTCCTTTTCTCTAAAGAGAAGTGATAGGATGCACGATCTTAGAAAATTTTAACATAAGTTTTCTATAATGGCCTGCTAACCCCATAAAACTACGCACTTCATGCACATTTTTTGGCATTGGCCATTCAAGAATGGCTTTGATCTTTGATAGATCTATTGCAATTTCTTATGTTAAGATTATATGACTTAGATATTATATTTATTTTTGAAATTGTAGAGGTTTATTCTCTACAAGTGTTAAGTTGCTTTCCTTTTTTCTATTTGTTTATGTTCTACTATCAAATTTGCATCACTAAGGGATTTCCTTCCCTTTTTCCTTTTTTGTCTCCTCCATCAGGCTCAGACACACATCATGTGGGTGCAAATTTTTAAAGGTTTTGGATTTCTCTATGCTTAAAGGTGCACGATGGTGCCATGTGGTGGTCACACGACCTTTTTCACATCATTTAATTTTTGAGAATGGGGAGTGACATGTGGATCTATGGTGGGGTTTTTAGCAACAGCTCGACAGGAGGTTCAAAAAATGCATACCCATTTGCCAAGTGTCTCTTTTGGTTTTTTGTCGGGAGGAGTATAATTGTTGGAGGGAATTTCTCAAGTGCACTATCAATAGGATAACACTTAAGAAACACCAAAAATTCCACAAGATTTGTGAATGCCATCTCCTAAATTGCCAAATTCTTGCAAGCAATCCAATTTTGTGTCAGATGAGGTTTTATGATGTCATAATGCACCTGCCAAGGAGGTTCTTTTCCACTACTCACCAGACTCCAACTCAACGATTTTCACATATTTTAATGAAGAGATACAACTTGAATAGTTTGAGTTGTGTTTCAATTGGTAATCAAGCAGCTTAAACTTTATTACTCAGTGTATTCGTCGAACAAAAATCTGATTTTGGAACGAGATTTTAGGGCGATGGATTTAATGCCACCTTTTGTTTTTTGTCTTATAAATTTTGTCGTAGTGAAGAGTGCTCTATGATTTTTTGCTTCCCTTGTTCTATAAAAGGGAATTTTCAAGCCTCTTCCCAAGAGACAGTGGGCAATAATAGTAGTAGTGGTTAAAAAGGTAGAAGTGTAAAAAATCAATTATAGAATTGCTTGTAATAATATTTGATTAGTTTATTGGATAGTGGCCCATTTAGATCCCAACCTTAGTATTTTGTATTGTTTTCTAAGATAAAGTAAATACAAAGAAGAAGCATATCAGACTGAGCCTATTTGGCCTTTATCATATGTCTTATTTTCTGCTTACATAAAAACTTGTGCTCTATGTCATTCTTATTGTCAGACATATCTTTGATAATTGGTCATTATTTATTTCTAGCTTTTATGTTTTCTTAACTTGGATTTGTGATAATTTGGATCATGTTTTTATAACTCTTTCATTTTCTATAATTTTTTTGTTAGATTTCATATTATGCTCATAAGAAAATAAGAAAATAATTTATGTAAGGGTTTGAAGTACAAATTAGTTGTTCTTTGGTTTATCAACTTTCTATTGAATCTTAGTGGTTGCTTCCTACTAGAGGATCTGAATGTTTACTCTATATTTTCACAAACCTTTGTAGTTCATTCTCCCCTCAAAAATGAAGGGTTTGTGGCACTACATTCATTTTATCAGAGTTGATATCCTGATAGGGTATTTTGAAATGTTAGAAAAAAATTCAGCACATTGTCATAGTTAGTTTTATTTCCTGCATTTCTTCCTCCCTTTTCCCCAAACCAAGAATGAAGAGCTGACTTCTAAAATCTTGAAGGTCATTCAGTGGAGTACAATTGGTCCCCATCTACTAAATTTCCCATAAGGTTGTTTGGAGAGGTGTAAGCTTTGATGATCAACAGTTATTTTTTTGGCACGCCTAGTGGGACCTAAAGATATTGCACAACATCTGATGCTCAACCTTTTGAAGGCACTCAATTTAGATTGGTAGAATCCATTACAAACTGAACCCACATATTCATGCCTAAGGTCCAAATAAGAGCATCTCCTAAAGGTAATTTTTGATACTCTGAACTATCATCTTTTACTCCTCGAAGGAGAAGAACTACAAGTTATGTATTACCTATTAGGATAAATAGGGTTAGAAGTACAAGCCCCAAATCTATAGGTCTATCTACTCTACTAGTTGATAGATATTTCCAGATTAGAATACCTATTTTTCGTATTCATAGAAATATGTTTCCCATGGCCCTTCAACCCCCAAGGAATTTTGTAACATGGAATAGTGGAAGTCCACTTGTTCCTCCTACCCCTCCAGATGTATGGACTGCTATCCTTCCTCATGCTCTAAAGTAGTTCCAAAGTTTACTAGAGAAGACTTGAAGACACCATCATAACATCTCCAATATGTTGCTAATGTTTGCATGGTCCACAACATTATAAAATATAATGTAGCCCTCAAACTGTTGGTTGCATCCTTTAAAGGAAAGGCTCAAGACTAGTATAGGTCTTTGGCTTCCAATACCATTCATACTATGGATGATCTTAGAGATAAACTCTTTGAGCTCTTTGTAGAAAAAGGAGACCACTCATCCCTACTGCAATAGTTAATAATGATCAAGAGAGTGCCTCAAGAGGCCATGACATATTTCAACACTAGGTTCCATAAAACTTGGTAGAGAATTCTCATAATGGTTAGACCCCCACTAGCCATGGCCTTCATGTTTTACTTAAAATATTTTAATTTGGACATTGTATTCATGGTACAGTCACTTGGAGGTGACACTTTTCCTAATGCATATGATCTAGCCATAAGAGCGGAAAATAGTTTGATTGATGCCAAGAAACTCCCACCTTGAGTGACAATGCCAATGTTTGTAGAAATATCTAGGAAAACATAAGTAGTCCTTGGTACATCTTCTGCACCTCCTCCATCGATGTATGTGTTTCCTAATACATAAGCAAACACATTGGGTTCTTCTTCATTATCCGCAAAGATGAAAGACATTAAAAATTGGCTAAGGAATGTTTGAAATGAGCTTGTTAGCATAAAGCGCTAACAAGCAACACCTCCAAAGCCTCATCCTCAAAATTACCAAGGAGGAAGATCACCCTTCCAACACAATTCATACCAGGGAGCTTCGAGAGGGAAAAACCAGTTGTAGTCATCTGGCTAGGTAGTCTTGATACCAACTCCACTGCAGACCACAACACCTAGCAAGAGCAAGGACCTAGTCCCCAGCTAGAATAACATGGTAGAAGATGTGAACACTTGGTTTTTCCCGTGTAACAACACCCACATGCCTCAAAATTTTCTGAGAGGAAATCTCCAACAAAAGGTGGCAAAGTAGAGAAGTAAAGGCATCCCATCGGATACCAAAAGTTATCAGTCCTTAGGAATAGAAATCGCTAGACTCAATGCTTAGATGCAAGGCATGTCTCTAGAACAAGAGACATAAATGTCCCCTGACCAAGCGCTCTTTTCTTGGATGGAGGGAGAAGAATCAGTATTTGCAAATTAATTTTTGACATCGGGAGCCCCACAGGTTCAATCAAATTACAACAATCGTTCAAAATGGAGATTGAATGGGGAGTATGTGTCACAATTGCAACCACAAGCACAATAGTCACACCAATAGCTACAACAACCACAACCATAGAAAAAGGTCACAGATAAAGTAGTTAGTCTACTGATAGTAAATCAACCTGTTCCAAGGCCAAGGGAGGTACCTCTGTTTAAACCAAAGGTACCCTCGATCAGATTACTCAATGTAGTGGACCAACTGAAGAAAGCTCTTTCCAACATGTCCTTATGGGAAATTTTAGCTATTCCAGAGCAAAAGACCTTATTAGATGATGCTTTACATAAAGAGGAGAAAGCTCCACAACTAGACTTAGTCTCGGTGCACAACCAAGAAAGAGGAAAAGTGCCCGATCAAGAGCCTTAGTCTTCAAAGGCCACAACATTAATAAACACCAAAGAGAAAATGGATGAAAAAGAGGTATGCAAACCAAAACCTACCCCATTTTTCTTGACCCTCATTGTACGGGATAAATTATTGCATAATAACATGATAGATTTAGGTGCTAGTACCACATTAATGCCTAAATTGGTGGTTGATGCCTTGAAATTAAAATATGAGCCCCTAGATAGGGGAATTATGTAATTGGATGAGAAAAGGGTTCATGCCATAGGCTTGATCAAAAGTCTCCCATTGACCCTATATTCATGTCCAAGTTAGACCATCACCCAAGAGGTGGTTGTAATTGACATTCCTTCCATTTTTGAGATGTTCCTGTCAAGATATTTCACAACTAAGATCGAGGGGTACATATCTCTCAACTGGTCTCACTTAATATTGAGAACCAATCATGGCGCAAAAATGAAGGTATTATCTGAACCTCTACATTTTGAGCATATTGTTGAGGATGTGGTAATGGGCTTTGAGGCCACACATGCATCTATCTCTAAAAATGAGATTTACTATATCAAGATGCTAGAAGATAGGAAAGCCATGAATGATCAGAGTGTGGAAGAAGAAGTCTTGCTGAATCAATTTATAGAGTCTAACCCTTTTGGAAACTTTCATGCTATTGGTCTAGGAATGTATGTAATTTGTGAAGAAGACCAGGTCATTCCAAAAGTATCCAAAGATAAAGAGGTTCAAAGGGAGGATTCAAAATAAATGGGTTTATGGACACCACACTTCGACGAAATGAGATGCAGAGTTGGATCGAGAGTAGGGACTTGACTATTATCCCCTATTGAAACTGAAACTCTTAGATCTTTCCATTTCCAGTTCCTGTGCACAAAAATGAGGCAGAATACGAAGGCCTGATTCATGATTTACATCTAGTAGAGCACATAGGAATCAAAAGGCTACAAGTAGTCAGGTATTTTGAACTAGTGGTTAAGAAGATCAGAGGGCAATCGGTTGTGAAGAATGTGTAGATGCAATCTTACTGACACGGGGTATGGGAATTGATCGAGGGTTTTGATGCTTTCAATACTCAAGTGGCTCCAAGATCACAAAATGTCGTAGAAGATGGGATGGATTCGATCGACTCCATATTTGATCCAGTGTCCAACCTATTAGAAAATTAGCATCCAGTGCGAGTCATGGTCCAATCCAAAATCCTTGACAACGATCAAAATTGGAAAGTCTTTGAGAATGATGCTCAAATTACCACATTCAGACAACAATCAAGTGAGTTTGCATATCAACTCCAACCAAAATTTGAAGAGGCCTAAGAAGGCCAAATAATCCAACTAAAAAGCAACAAGCTTCCAAAGGGGTTAATAACCTTATAAAATCTATTCGATTGTGATGATGCAAAAAATGGAAAGTGGATGTTTGAGGCCAACAAAGGAGATTATTCTGACATAGATGTTGGAAAAGGTCATAAATTTAAAGTAGGGAAGGATGTCCCACGAGAAGACAAGGATAGGTTGAGATCTTTCTGCACCATATATGACGGGGTAATAGCCTAGACTTATGATGATTTAAAATGGTATGACCCCAGTGTCACCTAGCATACCTTTTACCTAGTTGAAGGAGTAAAGACGATCCAACAAAAAAAAAGGCTGATCAATCCAAAAGTAGATTCCTTGATGGCACAAGAACTAAAGAGGTTGATCAAGTTGAGAATTATCTATTTGATCAAGCATTCCACTTGGGTACCCAATCTAGTGTCGGTCTGAAAGAACAACGACATTCAACTTTGTGTGGAATTTTGAGATTTAAACAAAACATCCCTAAAAGACCACTATTCATTGCTTTCAATGGAGCAAATCCTACAAAGTGTGGCTAGATTGGAGATGTCTTCCCTATTGGATGGTTTTTTGGGCTATAGCCAAGTTAATATCAAAGATGAAAACCAACACAAGATAGCGTTCACCACTAAGTGGGGAATGTTCATATATGCAAAGATTCCTTTTGGCCTATCTAATGTGGGGGCTACCTTCTAGCACATGATGGAAATTCATTTCAAGGATTTGATCAACAAGATTATCCATATCTATCTGGATAACTTGACCATTTTCTCTAAATCTAAGAATGATCATTTTGATCATTTGGAAAAGGTCTTCCTAAAGTGTCAAGAGTTCAAGATTTCTTTAAATCCCAAGAAATGTGTATTTGGAGTTCCATAGAGAAAGATTCTTGGCTATGTGGTCTCTAAGGAGGGGATCTCAATCAATCCCAAAATAATTAAATCTATAAGGGAATTACCCTTACTGGTTAATAAAAAGGGGGTCCAATCTTTCTTAGGAAAGATTAATTTTGTTAGCAGATTCATTTCTGACTTCACTAGGCTTCCAAGGCCTATTACACTCATGTTGAAGAAGGAACCGATTTTTAAATGGGCCCTAGAGGGAAAAGATGCATTTGAAAAGATAAAAGAAGCCATTTCCACAGCTCTAGTGTTAGCAAACCCAAATTTTTCAAAAGGATTTTCCATGTACATCTACAGTAGCAAACACAACATTGTCATCATACTCACGCAAAAAGACAAAGAAGAAAAGGGAGAGCATCCCATTTCTTTGCACTTGAGGACCCTCAAAGATTATGATACTATATAGGCGTGAATTTGCACCCCTTACGCAAATTCCCCTTTTACACTTCCTCACCTTAGAAAACCAAATCCAAAGGAGAAAATCCACATAAGCCCGCTTCCTTCATTCCACTTGGCGTCTGTCTTTCGTGTCAATAGAAGAATAACTATCAGGGACACCCGTGCAGTGAGCAGATGTCTGTGCGGTGCGCTTACGTCCCTAATGGATTCTTGTGTCTAAAGCTGGAAAAGGTGTTACACTTCCCATTGGGGTCGGTTTGTAACGCCCCTCTTCGACCAACTGACTCGAATATTCCCATTTTTCTCATCCCACCTTAAAAAACACTCTTCCTTCATGCATTTCATCTTTTTCACAAGCTCTAGCAATCTCTCTTAGCATTCTCTTAGCATCCATCACTCCCAAGCAACACTTTGGCACTCCATAGTAGTAGCAACAACACTCCATCAACTCTATAGAGAAAGTTTGGAACAACACCATTGCAGCAAGGGCTTGAGTCCTCTCTTTTTCTCCTCCATTATCTAGTGAGCTCTTGGTGGAGGTGGTAAGAATTTTCACTCCTCTCCTCTATGATTTGGTTCAGTAGCACATCACTATTTTGTAGTGTTTATTTTGTTCTTTACTGCCTTTCCTCCTTTATCATACTTTTCTCAATTGTTGCTATCTTGGTTGTTCGTGGAGGTGGAAACACCAAAACAAGGGTCTGACTGAGGAAGACCCCTATACAGCCCCCCAAAAATTTTCCTCCTTGTGTGTAGGTGGACGTGCATGTGGAGCTAGCTGGTGAACAAGCTCTTTTGTGAGATCATCTTTGTCACCCTAGCTTTAATATATTTGCTTTATCATATTCGTTTGTACTTCTCTTACTTTATAGTTTTGTTTTTCTTCCTTAGAAACCATTAGCTAGGCTGTCAGCTTGTTTTCTGGTAGTTCCCATTGTATTTTTGGTCCTCTGGTCGTACGAACGCCAGCGCACCTAAGATACACCAACGCGTTGCGTTGTCATCTCAGAACCACACGTTTGTCCTTGGGAAGAGAGCTACCTGAGGCACAGTGTTGAACCCGAAAACTGGCTCGCCTAGCCCCATTCCGAGTTTTGGGTTTGTAGATTGATTGGAGGACCTTATAGTCCTCATCATTCTTGTCCCTCATTTCAAGACAACCCTTTAGAGTGAGGTAAGTTAGGGCAGCCTTCCACTCTTGGCTCTCCATGACCTGGGGCCTTGAACATGGTTGGTCCCCCTCTCTTACATTTTTGGTGAACCTGACGTGAACCAACGTCTGCTCATCCATTAGTGTTGAGACCTTTCCCTTATATCATTTGATTTTTGTGCCCCTGAGTGTTGTGAAGGTTTATGAGCATCACAAACTATTCCACAACCTTCGGGTATATTGTTAGGAGAAGTGTACGACACCTTCTGATGGAAAGGACGAATGTCACTACTGGTTTCTCTATAGGCCTTTTTGTTGGATCCATCGTTGGTCTCGCTACAAAGGAGTAGTTGTCAAGGGGTGAGGTAGGATTCTCTGATGATATTGACCATATCCCCACTCGTCTTGCATCCCCCACACCATCGTCAGTTAAGGAGCATGAGGTTGTTCACATTCCTTCAGAATATGTCTCCACCCTCAGCAAAGGGTTGGTTGACTTGGAACTTCACTTGGAAAGAGACCTGAAGTTGGCTAGGGCTGCCTAGGTTATCAGCGAACTAAAGTATATGGTGGGAAAACACCAAATAGGCATAGAGCTCTTGGCTATTCTCTCTAGTCTGACTGATGCATGTACTCCAAAAAATCCTAGCATTGTATGAGGAGTCACTTTTGAAGACCATGACAGACGGCTAGCAATGTCGATGCCTCCTATGTCTATGTACATGGCTGATGTTGTACCTTCAATCAACATTCCCTCTGCCTCTAAGGGATCCAAAACTATCAAAGTGAACAAGATCCCCTTGGGTTTTAGCTTCACCCCTCCTGTCACCTCTAGAAATGGAGGTTTGGGCGGGATGAGTAGTGGGGGCTTTAGTAGTGGCAATGGCTTCAGTAGCAAGGGTGGTGCTGGTGGAAGTGGTTTTGGTGGAGGTCATGGTGGTGGCTTTGGAAGCGAAGATGGCTCCGGTGGAGGTCATACTGGTGGCGGTGGCTCCGACAGTGGTTCCGGTGGAGGTCACACTGGTGGGTCTGGTGGTGGCTCCAGTGGTGGTTCTAGTGGAGGTTCCTCTGGCCCTATATCTTCTAATGATCCTATTTTGAACACTCTTCTTCAGAATATGGGTAAGATGTAGAGCTAGTTGGCAAGTCTCCCCCAAGCCTCTTCCCAACCTATCTTCCAACCCTTCTTCTAGCATAGCCCATTTTCGGTCACAATTTTGAACACTCCCTTCCCTCAAGGAGTGGAGATTCCTAAATTCAAAAAATATGGCAATAAAGGGGACCCACAAATGCATGTGTCTGCCTTTAATGCCCTATGTAAAGATTTCTTCCATCACGATGCATTGATGGAAAAAATATTCCCTTGAACTCTCAAGGATACAACACTTGATTGGTATTGTTCCTTGCTCGATAATTCCATTTTCTCATTTGACCAACTTGTAAACCAATTATTACGACAATTCCAAGCCATCATCGGGTCGAAGATGACCTTTTCAGATCTTGTCTGATGCAAACAAGGTGATAATGAAAAGATTACTGACTTCATCACATGGTATCAAGCGCGCTTCTCACAAATCTCGTATCCATTTCCTGATTCTGACGTGTAGAAGGTATTCATAGGGAACTTGCAAAGGCCTTGGCAGGAAAAGTTTTCCCTTATGAAATACCCTTCTTTCGTACATTTGTGTGCAGCCTTATGAGAGTACCAACAGACGGTAGTTCAGTTCGGGGGATCCTCCTCATGCTCCCGTTCTAGGAAAGGTAAATTTTTTGTGAATGTAGTAGCCGCTGTAGATGACAATGGCCTCAAATGCAACCGAAAGTTCACAAAGTTAATGAAATCTTATTCTTCCATCTTGCAAAAGTTAGTGAAGGATAAGATCATGACCTTGCCAAACCCTAAACCCCTTAAGGAACCATACCCTAGTTGGTATAATGTGAATACCTATTGTCAGTACCATCGAGTTAACAGACATGATACCAAACGTTGTATGTACATGCATCATGAGATACAGAACCGCATCGAGGATGATACTATTCGTCTTGATGGAAGTAAGAAAAATATGAATAAATTGGTGGCAAAAGTGAATAGTGAATTGTAGATGTACACAAACTCATTTCCATTGCATTCTACTAACATGATTGTCAACCCCACCTATTCTATCACTCAGCCCGAGGCCCATGTTAACATGGTCACGATTACCCCTACTACACAGCCTGCGGCCGGTTTATTGGATGTGACATTCACTTCACAGGGCTCACCCTTAAATAACAAGCCCTTTCCCCTCTATATTCCCACTCACCTCAATGGTAACATTGTGACAAGAGTCTTAGTAAACCCCGCGAGTTGAGTGAATGTTATTACAGAAGAGACATTGCGGCTTAACTCACTACATAGAAAAGAGTATGAAGAAACAAAATCCACCATTTGTACACATGATGGTATTTTTCTAAAGCCATATGGATTGATAACTTTTTCCATCCTATTTGGACCTAGGGCTATTGACACTATTTTGAATGTCATTCCAGAGTTGGATTTATTTAGGATGAAGTTAGGCATACCTTGGCTAGCTTCTATGAATGGAATCGCCTCCGTTATTCACAAGTGTTTAAAGTTCTCCCATGAAGGTGTTGTGCACGTAGTGCATGACACTTGATACCATCCTTTGGTGTCCCGTGGGGGATATTCATTAGACCATCTTTGTCTCGCCCTGGTTGGTCTGCGTCCTCCAAGTACATACCTACTTTACAAAATCTATGTGAAGTATAAGATCAGGGGCAAGGGATAGCCAAAATTGGCTCTTCCTATAGCACAACAGCCAACTTCCTCCTCTTTCCGAAAAGGAAAGGAGAAGCTTGCCTCCTCTCAAGTTGACTTGTTTGCTCCCCTTTCTTGGGAGGAGTATTGGATGAGCAAGCCTGGATTTTACCCATTAAGTCTGATGATCCCTCCTTGGCGTAGACCCAAGATTAGGATATTAGACCTCCTTACTAAACCACCTAGACCTTGGTACTATTTGTATGGTAGAGGAAAAGGTACCTATGGGGAATCCTCTATGTCTCATCCTTTGTGGCCTCCTACCGCCTTTTCTCCAAAAGCAGTAAACGAGAAGAGGCCCACTGCCGAGGCAATAGAGCTAACTCCCCCCACTGCTTCTCAACTTGATCCTCCTACTCCTGTTCAGGAGTCTGTTCCTCCACTAGAGACGGCTGTAGTGGACACTCCCATCGCCGAACAGGAGCCTTCTATTCCTTAGTAGCCTCTGGGATCCGGTTCAAAGAGTCATAGAAACTGCCTTGCGCATGAGCGCAAGCGCAAGCGCTGACAAAAGGCTCTCATGGCTGAGCAAGCCACCTTATATAGGAAGGAAGAGGATATGAACGCCCCTGTATCAGGACCTCCTACCACATCTTCCTCTCTCCTCCCCTCTACTTTTGTTCAAACTAGCTCCATATCACTTATGGCTTCCACAGTGAGTACAAATGCACCTTACCCTAAAAAGGTGTAGGTTTTCATCGCTCCTTTGGTGGAGCCGCCTTTTTTGATGTTTCTTCCAAATGTCCCGCCTTTCCCAAAACCCATAGATATGACAAACACTTCAGTAGTATCTACTGCATTTTTCTCTTCCTCCACACCTCTCGCCTCATATGTGGGGAGTTCACATCCCCCGATGAAGCAGAAGGTGGAGTGGTCCTTCTAGCAATGGAGGATGTAAGAGGAGCCCACCTTCTCTGAAAGGTGGTCCCGCGTTGACTTGTTCTATCCTAGTAACGGAACCAGTCCCGACTTCCCCTGAATTCGTCACCGCTCTTGAAATACTTGGTGAGATTAACAGTGAATCTCAGGTGTAGCCTTCTCCATTTGTTGAGGTGAAACATGACACTCCTATGGAGTGCATGTTTAACTCTTTGGATGAGGTTTCGGCCTTGTCGACGATCTTTGTGAAATCATTGACCTTAGCTCCACAAGAGCTCGGTGGAGGGGACCTTATGGGGCCCTCTTCCTTGGCCCTTGTTGTGGGAGGGTCAAATGCTCCTCCTCTTAACATTCCACCATTGCAGCCTCATCCTCCTTCCCCCTACGATGATCTAGAGTGGGAAGCGGACAACCTCTTGGTTGATCAGTGTTAGGGAGAGGCCCCTTCTTTATCTTTAGAATAGATATGTGTGTGTTGTGATGTGTTCCCCCGTGATCATGCTATGTGTTCCTGGATGACCCTTGTCACCCTTGTTGGTGCTTGGATGTAGGCATGGTTTTTGTGTTGTGAACCTTCTTCTATTTGTATCATCATTCTTCTATGTTTGTGATTGATTTTTGGAAAATTGGGGATGATGCAAAGAATTAGGGGCATTTAGGCTTCCCTTCCATCTTGACCTGATTTTTATTTTTACTTTGTCTTCTCGTGCATTCTTCACATGGCCTGATATAGTAGGGGTTGGTGACAATTCATTTTATATACTATTATTATACTTATATATATATGAGTAGTTTTGACTCTGAAATATTAGGCTACCCTTGTGCCCTGTGTTTGTATTCATTGCTCTTTTGCTTTTTTATTTATATTTCTCTCTTCTTTGCTTGAGTTGTCCTTTCATGTGTGGCAATGCCATTTCTATAACACTTCAATTTTCAAAAAATGCATGTCACCAGTGAATCTTTTCTCGATAATCTTCACAAACTTCTTTTTAGGAATCGCATTCTCGACTTGAAACCCTAATGGAACGTGTTTCCTTCATCATGGGTTCACAAAGAAAGAACTTGAGAACCTTCCTCCAAGGTGGGAACAACTTCAACCTTCCCCTTGCATGGCAGCATCTTCTTCCTTTCGAATTCCTTGATGAAGTGAACATCTTTCAAAAGGATTCCTTGATGATGAATCGATTCGAGAAAGAAACATCTCCTTCATACTTTCAAACAACGCGTCCCTTGAGTGGACCCCTTCTTTCACGCCGGGTTCCCAAGGGACCTATTTGAAATATTTCCAATCTATTGATGGTCTGCGAGACTACCCGCTTACTTGTCTGTGTGGCTGCTTTCTGACTTGTTTTCTCTATGGGTAAACATGTTGCTTTGAAGGTGCACCAGTAAAGCCACTTTTCTACTCTACGGAGTCCCCTTTCTTTGGGTTTCCTCCATGTGAGAGATCTTGGGGGTTACCTCCCTACAAGTCTGTGGGTCTGTAGGGTGCTTCTTTTGAGCTTCCTCCATGCGAGAGATCTTGGGGCTGGCTCCCCTGTAGGTCTGCGGGTCTGTAGGGCACTTTCTTTAGGTTTCCTCCATGTGATAGATCTTGGGAGATACCTCCCTACAGGTCTGCAGGTCTATATGGCACTTTCCTGGGTTTTCTTCATGCGAGAGATCTTGAAGGACACCTTCCCTGCAGGTCTGCGGGTCTGTAGGGCACTTTCTCGGCTTCCTCCATGTGAGAGATCTTCGGGGATGCTTCCTTGTAGGTTTGCGGGTTTGTAAGGAACTTTTTTGGGTTTCCTTCATGCGAGAGATCTTGGGGGACACCTTCCTTACAAGTTTGTGGACTTGTGAGGCACTTTCTTCTTGGGGCTTCCTTCATGTGAGATATCTTGGGGGCCACCTCCTTGTAGGTCCGAGGGCCTATAAGATGCTTTCATTCTTTGACTTCATAGTTATGCGGGGCTATGAAGTCCTTTACTTGTCCTGCACTCTCGAGTTCGCCAGATCATGGTCTAATTCCTGGACGGTTCAGGTATACATTTCTAACCCTACTACCTTTCTGATCTACTTTATCGAAGAACTCATTAGTATTCGTGCTCGCTAAAGGGGGAAAAATTTATAGGCATGAATTTGCACCCCTTACACAAATTCCCCTTTTACACTTCATCACCTTAGAAAACCAAATCCAAAGGCAAAAATCCACATCAACTCGTTGCCTTTGTTCCACTTGGCATTTGTCTTTCGTTTCGGTAGAAGAATAACTATCAGGGACGCCCGCGTAGCACACAGACATCCACACGGTGCACTTATGTCCCTGACGGATTCCTGTGTCTGAAGCTAGCAGAGGCATTACACTTCCCATTGGGGCCAGTTTGTAACACCCCTCTTCGACCAACCGACTCGAATATGGCCATTTTTCTCATCCCACCTTCAAAAAAACTCTTCATGCATTTCATCTTCTTCACAAGCTCTAGTAATCTCTCTTAGCATTCTCAAGCATTCTCTTAGCATCCATCACTCCCAAGCAACACTTTGGCACTCCATAGCAGTAGCAACAACACTCCATCAACTTTGTAGAGCAAGTGTGGAACAACACCATTGTAGCAAGGGCTTGAGTCCTCTCTTTTTCTCCTTCATTAGCTAGTGAGCTCTTGGTGGAGGTGGTAAGAATTTTCACTCCTCTTCTCTACGATTTTGTTGAGTAGCACATCACTATTTTGTAGTGTTTATTGTGGTCTTTATTGCCTTTCCTCCTTTATCATACTTTTCTCTATCATTGCTATCTTGGCTGTTCGTGGAGGTAGAAACACCAAAATGGGGGTTTGACTGAGGCAAACCCCTATATAGCCCCCCAATAATTTTCCTCCTTCTTGTGTGTAGGTGGACGTGCATTTGGAGCTAGCTAGCGAATAAGCTCTTTTGTGAGATCATCTTTGTCACCCTAGCTTTAATATATTTGCTTTATTATATCCGTGTGTACTTATCTTACTTTATAGTTTTTTTTTGCTCCCTTAGAAACCATTAGCTAGGCTGTTAGCTTGTTTTCTGGCAATTCCCACTGTATTTTCGGTCCTCTAGTTGTACGAACGCCATCACACCTGAGAGACGCTAGCGCGCCATGCTATTATCCCGGAACCGTGCTTTCATCTTTGGCAGAGAGCTACTTGAGGCACAGTGTTGAACCCAAAAACTGGCTCGCCTAGCCCCATTTCGAGTTTTGGGTCTACAAAGTGATTGGAGGACCATATAGTCCTCATCATTCTCGTACCTCATTTTGAGACAACCCTTTAGAGTGAGGTAAGTTAGGGCAGCCTTCTGCTCTTGGCTCTTTGTGACCTGGGGACTTGAACATGGTTGGTACCCCTCTCTTACATATACAAAGTATAAATTTTTCGATAAACAAGCATTTTCCATCGTCAAAGGGATTAAAAAGTTTCGACACCTAATATTGGAACATAAAATCATGGTCCTGGTAGCCCACCCTAGCGTGAGGGAGTACATAATGGAAGAAGAAATCACCGAGATCTTGGAGTATGACATAGATGTTCAACTGAAAAATATGGTTAGAGGTAGAGGCTTATGCAAATACCTTGCCGAGGAGCTTTAACCCTAGATGGAAGAAGCATTTACTGATGAAGTTTTTGTCAACCAATTTGAATCGGAAGAGTCTTGGGTACTCAACAGGATAAGGTTTATGTGGAGAGGAAGATACCCAACCAACATCCTCCTACATAAGAGACAATTCTACAGGTTGTATGGAGTCAAATACATCATGATTGAAGGCATGATTTTTAAAAGGAATTTTGATGGCATCCTCCTTCGTTGCTTGGATCAAGAGCAAGCCAAAAGGGTTTTAAGCGAACTCCAAAACAACCCAGTGCGTGGGCATTTTTCTACTAAAACTATCATCCTTAAGATAATGTGGGTGGGTTATTACTAGCCTACCCTATTCTCAGAATGTCATAGCCTAGTTAAAAGGTGCCCGCAATGTCAGTGTTTTATTGGCAAGCAAAGGAATTCGACTATGCCTTTACAACCAGTTGTGGTAGAAGAACCCTTCACCCAATGAGGCCTAGAGTTCATAGGTATGATTAATCCTATCTCCAGCTCAAGGCACAAATGGATATTAATGGTAATAAATTATTTCATTAGGTGGATGGAGGCAACCCTATAAAAGAATGCTACCGCAGCTAAAATAGTAAATTTCCTTGAAGAGCTAGTATCAAGATTTAGCTCCTTGAAGACCCTCATTTTTTATAATGCATGGGATGTTGCTGGGATTGGAATGTTGGAGTTCTCCCTAAGGTACAAATTCTATCTCAAGAATTCTTCTAACTATTACTCGCAAGGAAATGGACTCGCGGAGTCCATGAATAAAAACTTGATTTGGCTGATAAAGTGGATTAGTTCAGAGCATCAAAGAGATTGGCATAAACACTTGAGGGTGGAATTATGGGTACACCGTATTACCACCCCAAAGTGAATCCTCAAGGATTCTCGATATTAATTGGTATATGCAAAAGAAGTGGTCTTACCTATCTCAATGGAGATACCGACATTGCAGCTTCTCAAGTCTCTAGAAGTTGAGGAAAATGGTAGCATGGAGGTGAGATTAGCTGAATTGCTAAGCATCCAGGAAGCTCATCAAAAGGCTTTTGATGCCATGACCAACCCCTAGTAGGTAGTTAAAAAATGGTTTAACAAAAAAGCGTCTAACCCAGGTTTCAAAGAAGGGGACTTAGTTCTAAAATATGATGAGCACATTGTCAAGCCAAGATGACATGCTAAATTTGACTCCCTATGGAAGGGGCCCTTTCGTATCATAAAATTCAAAGAGAGCAATGCGTTTGAGTTAGAAGACATGGAGGGAAATGTTGTTGGAATCTCGGTGAATGGTATTCACCTAAATATTTTCAGTTAAAATATGTAGTCCATATTCTTGTAAATTTTATGCATTATGTACCATATGTACAAATTTATAAAATTAAGATATTTAATGATGAACCCACAAAGTTGAAAAAGAAAAAATTATATTTTATTATATGAAAAATCATTTACATATAGCATTAAGGCACTTAGGCCTTTTTTTTAAGAGATCTTTGTAAGATCTAGTTACAAAATATGTTGCAGAGGGGAACTGTCTTAGCAAAACAACCCAAAAGTTGTCGAGGGTGTCAACCCAAAAAAAGTAAGCCATGGCACATAGGCTATGGTGAAGACACAAGATGACAGAAGGCCAAAAAATTCAAGATATAACATGCAAAGTTTTGGTCACAATAAAAGAAATAGGCATCTCCAAAGAATCTGACAGTGAATTATTCTTCATTGTCATCCCCGATAAGCCCCGACCGAGGAAGATAGACCAGGTCACAGAAGTCTGTGCACCACTCCATGTCATAGATTGGCTCCACGTTCATTAGCCAAAGCAGGAAGGTGTTGGTAGACCTCGCCCACTGGTGATGCCTCTCTAGCAATGTTGTACGAAAATATGAGAGCAAAGGAAGCTAAGGCACCAGTTCACCATTATCAACGTGATGTCGAAGGTCCATGGTCGCAGGTATGCCAAACCTAGGAATCACCACATCGATAATCTCCTCAAGTACCACAAAATAATCTCTACAAAATAGACACATGGAAAGCTTTACGACGTAGGATTTGGGCACATTCAAGTCTAGCAGCGAGGTCACAAACTGGGACATGATATGCGTGTTCACGCAGTAATGGTTTGATCCGCCAAAAAATCTGCCCCCAAGATGCATTTGAAGGCAATTACTGTCAAGTGGCACTTTATTTTTATCAATCACTTGACTCTTTCATCAGAGACCTCGCTTGCAAAAGCTATTTTATGCTTATTGCTATGTAGTCTAATAGGAGTACCCAACTCGCCTAAGACTATAAAGTAGACAATTTTCTAAAATGAGAAGTTATTTTTGCACTAAGGCTGAGCATAATTTATAGAAAAATGAAGCTAGAAATTTGTAAATGAAAAATATTTTCTTTGTCATAAAGACAACAAGAAAATTAACTAGTTGGAAATTCGACATAAGATGAAATCGTATGAAGCTAGATTCAGATGCTCTCAACATTCAATCCAAGTGCTTGCATTTATGTAGATTGTGCAGTTTTTTTCCATGTGTCCTGCCACCCCTAGGCTTATCGTATGGTGTCATCACATGAGGTGACCTTTAATAAGCCACCTCCTTCCTACGTAAATGCTAACGTCTTGTCAAAATTATGCCACCCCTTTTCTTGAGGCTTCATTCTTGCAAAAGGAAAAAATATCGATTGTGCCTTCATTCCTTCCCAAAGCGAAGGTTTGCATTCCCAAAAAGGAAGGTGATTAATTGGCATGTATTCACCTCATTGGGAGCATCTCAAAAGGCTAATTATACTATTATTTTTATTTATTCCAAGTATGTCTTGAGCAAGAGGGGTAAATAAGGTCAAGTGTTGGAAAACGAGAATTTTTCTAATTCTAGGCTCTCAAAGCAGAAGTGAAGGTTTTTCTATGCAAAAGCATTCTTCAAGTGAGGGTTCTCTAAGTTATCAGAAAATGGTTGTGGAAGCATCATCATCTGGTAGGAGTGTCGAAGTATCTTCACCATCTTTGGGCTATGTCAATGTCTTTAGCGATAAATATTATGCCAACACGACCATGCCAAAAGTACAAAATTTCTTGAATATTAAATTCATAAAACCTAAAGGCATTGTCGACCCAGAATTGGTTAAGGACTTTGCAGAAAATATGTATGAGCCTTAAATGCATGCAAACCTAAGAGCCTCAAAGAGGGAGCTTTCTAGAGAAGGGAAAATAAATTGAAGAGTGAAGATGTCGAATCTCTAGGATTATGGCTTTGGGAGTGTGGTCTTCCACAATACTTGGTGCCTCGAGTGCATTTGTGTCATGAATTGGTGGATATGTGCACAAAAAAATTAGACAAGGAGACTGGGGTTATTAGAGGTTAGAAGCTCAAGGTTGTCATCAATGAAGTGACCATCAGAGCTATTTTGTACACCCCTTTCGACCCCACAATAAAGGTTTTCTCAAGAAATCGAATGGAGAAATATTGGGTTGAGCGCAAGGACTAGTTAAGTTTTTATAATCATGACATGAACGGTTAGAAAAAGATTGTGGTGCCTTTGCTCCCCTTAACACACAATGAATTCGACTCAGACCTGCAAGATGTCTTCTCAATGTTGGATTTTATTTTTGGCATGGACTATGATGATGATATGCATGTGTTCTAGATCAATGTGGCTTTCAGACTCTAGAAGCATAAAGGGTTTTTCCGATATGACTTTGTGAAGATTATCATGGAGAAAATGCTCAAGCAAATAAGGGAATACAACAATACTTACAAATTCAAGTATTCCTCTTTTCTTGCACATCTGATTTTACATCAGAACCCTAGGTTTTTCATAAATTGCATAGCTTTAGATATTGAGGATACCTTAGGCCTAGTAAACCTAGTTTCTATATGCATTCATTCTTTCTAGCTCAGAAGATTATTATGAGTTTGCTAACTATTTCTTGTCATCTATCCTTCGAGATTTTTTCTTGTTAGATTGTTGCATTATGTTTTTACTTGAGTACCTTACCTGGATGAGTGAGCACCAACCTCCATATGACTATTTTTTGGGGCCAAATTATACTTTCATAAGGATGCATTGATTCACAGAGGAGTCTTTAAGGATACCTACTTGTGTGACAGACAAGAATCTTGCTCTTGATATGTTCCAACAATTTTCACTTTCTGATGACATTTATGGGGCAGGAAGAAAGAAGGCATGTATTTTTAAACCCCCTATCACAGTGAATAATTGTATGGTGGTGCTTGTGAAGAGAGACACACATGAGCTATTGGCTAGTAAGTTATCCCATCTTGGCCTTGGTCTCATTTGTGATAAATTGAAGTATAATATGAGTGGGTCAATACCTTTAAAACATGAGCCACATCCATATTGGGAAGAAAAGAGAAATCCACCAGAAGATATGGATGCTTACCATGTCGACCTATCTCATTTACCATCCACCAAGCTGCCATGTCTTTCTTTTTACCAGATTGAAGGGAAGGTTAATCTAAAGGAAGCCATTGATAAGAACTTGAGTCATGAGCTGAAGAAGAAAGGGTGGTTAGAGAGGAAAATAACCAAGTTCTAGAAGTATCGGTAGGAGATCAAATAGTTGAGCGCCTTACATGAGGACATCCCTATGGATGAAATTTTTGATAGTGTATGATGTGAAGGTAGGATAAGTTTCTGATGAAGGCTTCGACTCACTGCCTCTGCATGAGGAGGTGGGAAAGTGCAAGGAAAAGGATCCATCGTAGCCTAGAGGGTGGTGTCGATCATCCTCCACTAGTGCTTCAACCAGGTCAATGTAGATCTGTAGGTCTACAAGGATGACCCTGAATACTCAGGAAGCTCAAGGATCATCATAATTGGCGATGGAAGAATCTATGAAAATGGACCAACTACCAACAAAGAGAAGGATAACCACAACATCAAATTTTGGGAAGTCTAGGGAAAAGGATGATGATGACGTGATCTTTATTTTGCAAGCTCCCATGGTTACTGTGACGTAGGTAAGTTTTTCACTTGCTATTCTTTCTTCCTCTTCTTGTCTAGTACGGTTAGTTCCTCTACATCTTTCCTAGATTTTTGCTGTGACCACTATTGTGCAGTCCATACTTTTTGCACCCCTTATCATTTCTACTATGGTTACTTCTACTGCTTCAGAACCCCCACACATGGAATGTGCATCTTCCATCGCCTATACAATTGATGTCTTGATTTACCTATCTGAGGCACAAGCTCTAGTCTCCAACCAACCTATTTTACAATTTTATTCACTCTTTCCAGTCACTCAACCAATGACCCATGTTTCCACTACTACCCCTTTGACCCCAATGAGTATCGCATACCCTTTGCAGAGTTGGTAGGGAATCTCGCCTTTTTCACCAATCACTTCAAATGTTTTGATGGCTTCCCCATTGGGCAAACCGGGTGCCCCTTTTTCCATCCATTTTGTCTTCTCCTTGGTACCCCTATAGATGCACAAATCATTGAGTCCCCTAAATATTTTTGAACTCACATGGATATTTTCAAACGAGCCTAAAAGGAGAGAAAGAAAAAATAGAGGGTGAAAGTTGCACTAGCTCTAGCTGCCCCCAAAATAGAGACATGCTATGATGAGAAGCGAGATGCTCTACTAATCACTTCTATGAGGCCTCTCGCTTCCAAGCCAGAGGGGGAAATGCAATATGAGGACTACAATATTTAGGCAGTTGGCCTCAATCTTGGTGATACCCTCCCTCATGACAAAGTAGGCCTGATGAAAGTCACACAAAAGGTAGTATATTCTGACTACCTGAAGACAACGAATAAGCTGAAGAAAAGGGATGAGGATTTGGAGGTAGTAAAGGCCATAGTCACAAGGTAGAAAACTAAAATTACAACACAAGAAGCAAATATCACTCGCTTGAGGTAGGAGCAGTGAGACAAAATTGTAGAGGCAATTCAGACAGTGCAAGCAGAGATATATTAGCTTCAAGATCAACTAAGAGATATGTTTCTCAAAGTCGAATTTGAGAAGAAAGAAAGTGTTGGCTTAAAGTCTAAACTGTAAGAGATGAGGCAAGAGTTGTAGCGAATGTGGATAGAGCTCTCTGACATGTCAGATCAGTAAAAACATGAATGTGGAGTGATGGAACAACTACTATAGATGCAGACCAAATTCTCTGAGTTTTTGGATTGGCAGAGCCAACTGTGTGATAAATTTAAAAAGGAAAAGAATGAAGTTGAAAAGGAGTTTGATAGTTCCTAGGCCCAAGCTGCAAATGAGAAGAGCACCAAAGAGCTGGTAGAGATGTAAATTGACCAAAAAATGGAGGAGCTATAGAAAGTGCAACAAGAATTATCCGCCGCCTCTAGCATGTAGGTGCAGAACCCACAATATTTTTAGTAAAAGGAGAATTAGTTCCAAGAAGAGATTCATTGGGCCTAGGTAGTGGTTGAAACTAAGAAGGAGAGGCAGGCCATTGAATCCAATCTATAGGCCTAGGATAAGGAGTTAGAGCAATTGCACCTTGAACTTTCAGGTGCCTCAAAAATGATGAGTTAGTTGAAGGAGTCTCAGGCCTAAAAGGAGAAAAGTATGTCAGAATCACAAGCACACCAATCTAAATTCCTCCCTGTTTGCAAGAGTTATATATCTCCTATTTGGAGAAGATAAAGAATGAAATAACATCCTTATGGATGAATTTAAGATTTATGGCTAATGCACAAGATCTGAGCGCCAAGGTTAGCCTGATCACGCAACAAGTTTTACAATCAGTTACTCCTAGGGCTATTGAATTAAAAAAAAAAATTGTCAAGATTTATAAGGCTATAGAAGATACCTTGGTGAATGCAGGTATTCCCAATAGGAGAGTGGTTGTCAAGAAAGCTAATGAATTCATGAACTACAACAAGGTAGCCCAAAAGGGGAAAAATTGTGTGGACGCCTTAAAGCTTAGGGTCAATAAGATGAAGGAGGATTCTGAAGGAGTCGTTTAGTTGGGATTACCTTCCCATTTCTTTCCTGATGGAATGGTATTTATTGAAGAGCTAATCAGGAAAGCTCTAGAAGCCAAGCAACATGATCAGTCAGCCTTCTAGGCTTTAGGCCCATCCCTGAGCGCCAAATAAATTGAAAGTGTCATGCATCGCCTAGCTTGTCTTTGTTTTCACATCGGAGCCACATAAGAGAAATTTGGCAATATCTCGTTTAAGGATATATTCGATTATGATCAGGCCTCCAAAGAATTACACACATTATTTTAGCCTTTAGACATGGATTGGGAGTTTCTATACTCAACCTTTCTCAAGCTTTGAGGCCTTGGGCCTATCTTTTCTTTGTTTTGCTTTGTTTCAAAATTTTGTTGGGTTCATGCCTCTGTGGGTGAAGACCCCCTTTTGAGTTGCTAGGACTATAGAGGTTTTTTCTCTACAAGCGTTAAGTTTCTTTCCTTGTTTCTCTTTGTTTATGTTTTGCCATCAACTTTACATTACTAAGGGACTTCCCTCCCTTTTTCCTTTTTATCTCTTTTATCTGGCTCAGAAATGCATCACGTGGGCACAAATTTTTAGACGTTTTGGCTTGCTCTTTGCTTAAAGGCACGTGATGGAACCATGTGGTGGATGCATGTCCTTTTGCACATCATTTACTTTTCGAGTGCAGGGAATGACATGTGGCTACATGGTAGGGGTTTTAGCAGCAACTCAAGAGGAGGTTCAGGAAACGCCTGCCCATTTTCCAAGAATCTCTTTTGGTTTTTTATCGAGAGGAGTATAAGTGTCAGATGGACTGTTTCAGGTGCACTATCAATAGGAGAAAAATTTAAGAAACACCAGACATTCCCCAAGAGGCATGAACACCATCTCCTAAATCACCCAGTTCTTACAAGCAATTGAATTTTGTGTTAGACGAGGTTTTATGACACCACAATGCACCTACCAAGGAGGTTCTTTTCCACTACTCACCAGCCTCTAACTCAACGAATTTTTATATATTTTAATGAAAATAACCAGCTTGAATGGATTGAGTTGCATTTCAATTGGTAATCAAGTAGCTTAAACTTTATTACTTAGTGGATTTATTTGACAAAAATTCAATTTCAGAATGGGATTTTAGGGTGGTGGATTTAATGCCACCATTTTTTTTGTCTTATACATTTTGTGGCAATGGAGAGTGCTCTCTGCTTGTTTGCTTCCCTTTTTCTATAAAAGAGAATTTTTGAGCCTCTTCCCAAGAGACAGTGGTGCAGGAGCACCAAGGTAACATTGGGAAACACTAGGCAATTTTGGAAGCCTAGGAAGAAATTTTGTGTCTTGATACTTCAAGGTCATGTTGACCATTTAATTTTGAGTTAGTGGTGTTAGAAGATGTTAGGATGAAGGTTGATCAATAGCATATGGTAGATGGTAAGAATTGCACAATTTGTTTTCACTAGGACTCACTAGAATTTGGGAAATAAAGCCAAAATGTTGCAATTATGCAATTTTGGCTTAATAGGGTGGTTATGTCTGACCAAGGGGAGATGTAACCACTTATGAACCCTTAAAATAGGAACCTCAAACTAGATTTTGGGTTGGAAAAAAGCTTTGTACTATTGGAGTTTACGGATCATATGAAAAAGGAATGAGTTTCTTGAAATTTTTTGGTTTTTAGTGCTTATTTGTGTGTTAATGGAGGGTTCTAGACACTGAACAGTGTGTGGCACATGTGGTATTTTTTTTCCAAGCTTTTTGTAGTCAGTAGTTGGTTTGTCTTATCGAATTCTAGCCTTGTTCTTTGTTAGTTTTGTTTCTTTCATTGTTGATCAGACCGGTTAGCTGTTAATCATGGAGTCTTAGAAAACTCTTTTCCACTGTACCTGGTGTATAGTATGTGGGGAAATGAGGCTAAGCTCCATTCCTATACATATTTTAGGTTTAGAAGTTAGTAGGTGTCAAGGAAGCATGGTGAATATCTTTCCCTAGGCGAGCTGACAGTGCCCGGCTAGGAAAGAATAGTGAAAACCAAGCCATAACGTTGCAGGGGTGTCAATCCCTTAGCAACCCAAGGTGTGTGGTGGATGCAGGAGTCCTTGCAAAGGTTTGGAAAGGAGGCAGAGTCTTCACCAATCCATTTGGTGGTTAAAAGAAGCAAACAGATCACTGCCTGGTCAAGAAATGGCCTAAAAAGCCCTAAATCTAGCAAAGTAAGGGTTACGCTTGTGTACGGCCTGTGAAGGCCTATAACCTCTAAAATCCTTGAGAGGTTGGAAAATGAGCTAGGGTCTCAGAAGGGAGTTTGTGATGTTCTTCAGGGAATTTGGGAGATTAAACCTACTTTCTCGGGTTAGGAGGCCTAATTGGGGCTCAAGGGCTACTAGCCCTTTTTAAACCCTAGAATAGGGTTTGGTGAAAGCGATGGAGAAATGGAGTATGGTGGATGACCGGGAACCCTAGGTGGATATATTTGAAGCTATGGAAGTCAACACACACCCCGGAAACAAGTTGGTAAAGCTTGGAGGTTAAGTGGCCTTTAGGGAAGAGTAAGGGCCAAAGGTGAGATAGTGGCAAGGCACCAAGATTGGCTTGGTTAGGAGAATGTAGATGATAGTAGGGTTGGCCAGGAGAACCAGGGGTGCCTAGTAAGCACTAGGGCCTATAGGTTAAGAAGGTGGAGAGTGACACCAAAGGGGTTTGCCAAGGTGAAACCCATAGCATGGGACAGTGAGTGTCTCATCCAACCCAACCCTATCAGACAGTGGACAGTTGTAGTAGTGGTTAAAAGGGAAAGTATAAAAATCAATTACAGAATTGCTTGTAATAATATTTTGATCATTTTTTTTGGATAGTGTCCCATTTAGATCCCAACCTTAGTATTTGTATTGTTTTCTGAGATAAAGTAAATACAAAGAAGAAGCATATCGGACTATTCCTATTTGGCCTTTATCATATGTCTTATTCTCTACTTACATAAAAACTTGTGCTCTATGTCATTCTTATTGTCGGGCATATGTTTGATAATTGATCATTATTTATTTCCCACTTTTATGTTTTCTTAACTCAAGATTTTCAATAATCTGGATCATGTTTTTATAACTCTTTCATCTTCTATAAAATTTATGTTAGATCTCATATTATGCTCATAAGAAAAGCATTTCGATAATTCTTTTCAACACAAATTAGTTGTTCTTTGGTTTATCAACTTCTATCAAACCTTAGTGGGTGCTTCCTATGAGAGGATTTGAATGTTTACTTTGTGTTTGCACAAACCTTAGTAGTTCATTCTCCCCTCAACAATGAAGGGCCTATGGCACTATGTGTTCATTTTATCAAAGTTGATATTTTGGTAGGGTATTTTGAAATGTTGTAAAACCTTTTAGCGCATTGCCATAGTTTTATTTCCTGCATTTCTTCATCCCTTTTCCCCAAACCAAGAATGAAGAGCCAACTTCTAAAATCTCAAAGGTCATTCAGTGGAGCGCAATTGGTCCCCCATCTACTGAATTTCCCATAAGGCTATTCAGAGATTTATAATCTTTGATCAATAGAAATAAAGTTATTTAGAAAGCTTTCCATACAATTTGTGTTCCCTTAGGCATTGGAGAACAAATTGAAGATGCTAGTAGTGTTCTTCCTCCTTCTTAGAGTATATAAGAATGCCATCTAAAATAACTAGAAAAAAATTATCCAATCAATCTCTAAAGACACTATTCATCAAGTTCATGAATGATGTTGGGGCATTCATAAGTCCAAAAGGAAAAACTATGAATTCATAGTGTCCATACCTTTGTTCTGAAAGTTGTTTTATGAATTTCTTCATCTTTCAATCTTAATTGATGATAACCAGATCATAAATTAATCTTTGAGAATATTGTTGCCCCATGAATCTGATAAAAAAGATCATCAATACATGGTAAATGATACTTATTATTTATCATTTCCTTATTAAGAATATGATAATTTATGCATAGATACAAGGTACCATCCTTATTTTTGACAATGATTATTGGTACTCCCCAAGGTGAAACACTGGGTCTAATTAATCCTTTTGCCAATTTTTCTTCTAAATGAACCTTAAGTTCCATAACTTTGTAGTGGTCATACAATATGGTGCTTTTTATATTGGTTTAGAACTGAGAATTATGTCAAAGGAGAAATTGGAAGCTCTTTTTGGGGGTAAACTAGGGAGTTCATCTGGAAATACATCACGAAAATATCGAAGGAAGGGATAGTTCTCCACAATGGGTTCTCTTTTATCCTTTAGATATTATTCTTCAATCCCTTGGATCTTTTGAGATTCATAATACATCAATTCATTTAGAATGACAAGCTCTTTGATTTCTTCTAGTTTCTCCATTTTGACCACAAAGAGATGACATCCTTTCCACTTAACCCTTTTGATTTGCATGACGGATATCTATCTAATCTTGGCTTATCTTTGAGTGCCTTTGAAGGAAGACCTTGTTTCCTAAGTCATCTAGACACTACTATTTTTGCAAAATAGTCCACCTTCGTCCTATGCTTCCATAACTAATTTATCCCTAGGACATCATAGGAAGCTAAAGGTCAACTTGTAAGGTCAACTTTGGCTTCAAACATGCATTGCTCTACCTAAGCCTTTATTTGGCTAGCATATTCAACTGACTTGGGTTTAGCCATAAATCCATCTCTTCTATGAAATTTACTTAACACTCTTGGTGTAATAATTTTTTTTGTTGCACCAATATCAATCAAAATAGAAATAGGAACTCCAAATAAAGTACCTGTTGTCTCTATAGGAGTAATCTAGTACTCATCTTGACGTTTGTCCAAGGCTACATGAATCTTTTGTTGGAAGGTTTCTTGCTAGGTAGGTAAAGGATTTCCTCACTCTTGAGCTCCTTGGTTCTTGTTCGAGCACTAGTTTTCATAGTGATCACCCCCACAAGAGAAACATCCTCCAAGAGATCCTCACTTTTTAAAAGGTTTACCAGAATTATCACCATTCCTCCTAGGACTATTGTTATTTTTCTTCTCATTTTTGGACTCATTCTAATTATTTTTTAATCCCTTGTCATTTTTCCTTCTTTCTTCCTGCTTATTGTTGCTCTTCTTAAAAGGTTGATAAGATTGTGACCAATTATACTTTTTATGATTCTTCTCGTCATAAGTGGAGATTGACTTCAATCTTTACTCCTACTTTATAGCTTTCTAAAATACTTGATCCATAGTGATTGGACCATGCATATCAAATGAGATGGGTTGAGCCCTCCTATTGTTGGGTGGGTGGGTCCCTACAAATAATCTACCTCACCTAAGGAAAATAGGGTTGGGGGTAGAATTTTAGGGTCCCTCCCACTCAAGTGGGAGGGAATCAATTGGCCAACCCTACCACCCAAGGTGGAACCTACTGACCATATTCATATTTTGGATGGTGGGGTTGGTCGTTATGAGTGGGATAAGTAGTTGGGTGGGAAGCTAATATTGTGGGAGGGGTTGGACCATGCACATCAACTTCTCCACCTATCTGGGCATTCAGTCCCGTGATGAATTTCCTAATTTTGAACCTTTCATCCTTCCGGTACTGAGGTACATACTTCAAAAGACGTGTAAAATTCTCCTAGTACTCTACCATAGACATGTCTCCTTGACAAAAATTCTAAAATTCTATGAGCTTTTGGTCAAAGAATAGTTGAGGTAACCACCTTTATCTAAAAATGACCACAAACTAGTTCCATCTTAAACTTAAATATCGTAACCCTAATTCCATTTTCTTATTCATTCATCATGTGAATGCTTCACCCACCAAATAATAGTTATCCCAAACTACCTTAGTTACGTTTGAGTAGTTTATGATTTCAAAGTACTTTTCCATCTATGTGATCCAAGATTCCACAACATCTCCACTCATCGTCCCAACGAACTTAGGTGGTGTTACCTTTTTCATATCTCTTGACAGCTCAAGAGCTAGTTGATTCTTCCTTTCATTATTAATTCTAGTGGTAGTATTATCTTCCCCTTGGTCACTATGAGTGTTGCGATCATGCCTATTTTCATCTTCCCCTTCTTGGATGCGTTATTTTCTCCTTCTAATTTACTTTGGACCCTCACTTCTTGCTCCAAGGTACCAATCCTTTCCTTTGTTTCATATAACATAGACAAAATTTGATCCCATTTAGCCATTGGATTTTCAGAAGGATTTGACACCTGACTTCCTCCAGGGTTTACTCAAGTTCACACCATATTGGATTTCTTTCTCACACCTAGAATTCATTTGAAGTGTTTAATTAGATCTTCTAAATTTTAACATTGTGCTTAACTAAAATAATCATTTATAACAATTTCTACCTCAATACATAAATTTGGCGAAATAGTAAAACTTTATTATATTTTATTTAGTGGATTTTTAGTACATCCTTATTCAATACAAAACTTCTTTGATTTTATGCTACAAGTCACTATCAGACAAAGGTATTTCTTTGAGTTCTTCCCTGTCAAAATATACCAAGAAAAATTTGGAGGGTGGGTGTACTTGTAGGTACTCCACCATCACCTCCTTTCCTACTCTAGGTGCATCATGACCATAACTAAATGGCATATCATGATGGGCATATGGTTTACTCAGTTTAATAGAGGGGATATGAGCTATGATCTTCTTTGTCATCTTTTCTCGTCATTTTCTTTCTCCTCGAATGCACTTAAGAGCATTGGAAAGGGTTTTAGAATCAAAAATCCATGCACCTCCTGATTAAATGATATCCTCATGGATTTTTACCTCCAGAGATGGTTCTTTCTTGGCCACTAAGCTAGGTAAGTTCCTGTTAATTCTTGAGAAAATTTCTTCCAATGAGGTCCTAGGTCCATGTGTTGAACCCAATAGCTCTGATACCATATGTAACATACTCAAATTTCAAAACTATAATTACTTAATGAATTAACTAGAAAGTAAATATTTACATGCTAAAAATCAATAGTAAATTTTTTTTACTTTATAACATTAATTTTACATGAACAATAAATAAGTGGAAACTATAATCATTTGAATTTGAAATACAACAATTTCACTAAGGAAAATTATGATATTCTTCTCTTTATCATTACATAAATGAATTGCATTTAAAACAAACATGTTTACAATACACGAAAAGTGATAATTTTCTCCATATTTGAAATTTTTAATTTGTCTCACAAGTCTTGGTGAATTCATCTACAAGAGGGAGAGCATCACCCAAGTGATTTACCTCCAACCATAGATTGGCGGTCCCCCGCACACCTTCCATATTGAAGTGTCCCTACCCTTCACAAAGAGTATACACAAAAGAAACCAACAAATTTATGCCATCTAAGTTCTAGTGGTGTGTCATACATAACCCAATCTACCATACAACTTTAGATCATCCTCTAACTAAGTATGACCAATCTAACTGGATTATGAAATTTACAACATTGTGAACTAACTAAATGCAAGAAAATACTTTTGCATTACTTTGGTCAAAGTTTCTAATAAAATAAACACTTAGAAAAATACTCTTAACAATGAGCATTTGTATTGCGTACTTGCAATTTCTTAGATCTTGGCTACTACCACGTGTTCATATGTTTTTTCAATTATTTCAAGAGTGTAATACTCTCCTATTTTTTAAACAAAAGACTCTTAAAACTATTTTACAAGTTATAGTACATTCAGTTAATGACACTGACTCATGACTCTGTATCTATTACAAGTCTACAATTTTTCTCTTGCCCCCACTATGCTATCAATGAAGAGCATTATAAACTCTTTTTATGCAAAGTATATAACCATTGATGGTGGCATAAAGCCTCCACGTGAGGGCTAAGGAGGTTAACATTGTTAGACTTTATTCCCTTTCATTTAATTTTCACTTAAGGAAAGTTAACTATCTTTTATCAACCTCAACTTCCCATAATGTAGGTCGTTGACAATAATATAAATAATATATATTATATTATATATATTTATATATTTATGTATATATATATATATATATCATTTGAATAATAATCAAATAAACCGTTAACAATAATAGGTAAATTATAAGGACAATGATAAAACCATAATTTCACCTCACGATCAATACTTAAAATGAGGCCAAAGATTGAAAATGATTTCAACCTATCTTTACAACCTGACCACACAAGTATTAACTCTTTGAAAACATGGGTTAGAACTTGATGACTTACTCCGGCTTTGACGCAAAACCTACGTGAGTGTGTGATCGGCTTAAAATGGCATTTGCTTGTTTATTTACCAATGTATATACTCTTCTCTCTGATGATACTCTCCCTCTCCATTTGTGAGGGTAAAATTTCCTCCTGTATTCAACTTAGGTCATCAAAATAGTTAGTCCATTAATAACCATGATATCATAATCATTAATTAAAAATAATAATCATTACAATTGAAACATTTATATTGTATTTTAATTTCATCTAATCATCAATTGAAATAAATCACCCATTCATGTCAAAAACACATATTTAACGTTGTTAAAAGTAATTGAAAGTCAAAATTTGGGGTGCAACAAGAGGGCCTTGAATATCCTTCACTTGCAAGATGTTAGGGTTCAGAAAAAACTTGAACTCCATACCAAAATAACTATCAGGATGAAGTTTCATTGGTAGCCTGATGCCCACCATACTTATTGGGTATAAGAGTTTGAAAATATCACTTAATCCTCTTACATTCTAGTGTCAAGTTTATGAGTTGGCTTGAAACTCTACTCATTGGGGTATGAGTTAATTTGACACTCTAAAGTCCCTTGTGCTTATCAGGGTTTGACTAACTTCTTTGTTTAATGATATCCCCAAAATTCCTTAGCTTCTTCCTTTAGACCATTAGGTTCCTTGGAAAAAATAAACTCCTAACTAATCCAGAAATGATGAACTTCCACCTGTACCACACCAAAAGCTCAAAACCAAACATAATAGAAACACTAAAATCAAAAATATTTTTGGTGACACAGAATTTCCCTTACACCTGGATACTCCTACATTAGGTAGCCACTTTGAAGATAATTTTAAAATTTACCCACCTCCTTCTTCCTTCTATTTGACCCATTTTCTAACCAATTCTTGGCATTCTATCCCTCCCTTGAAAATTTTAAACTCTCTTGCAAGCTATTCTTCATTGTTAATATCATTGAGAACTCTTACAAGCAATCTATTTGATGTAAAGGCTATCTTATGTAATCAAATTTGTGGAAGTGTGGTAGCAATCCTAAAACAAGAATTATAATCTCCATTGGATCCTACAAAGCATTGATTAGGTGATATTGTTTTGTGTTATTTTCCAAACATTCTTCTCATTTTCTCATTGTTGCCACTATTGAATCCCTTTTTTCTATTTTCTTTGTCATTTTGGGATCACACTCACTCACTAGAATTATCATATTTAATCTATTACATTTATTGTAGCACTATTATTCTTACTATACTCCATTTAGCCTTTCTACTATTATTATAAAAAAAAATTGGTTTTCTGTGGAGGTTAGAAAGCTAACCTACACACTTCATTTAAAGGTAAGATCCATACATCCACAAAAAAATCATGTTTTTCTTTAGCTACAAGTTTCCTTTAAGGAAAGGATATTCAAATTATTAAGAGTTTGTTAATATCTTTCTCTCTTCTTCTTTGGAAATATTTTTATTTCCGTTGTAATTAGATAGTTTAATCTTAGGTATTTTATTTATTCTTCCACTAGTGATTTACTTGTCATATTTTAGTTTCATTAAATATATAGAACCAAGTGTTTTTTCCAAGAAAAACTTTGGACTTTGGTAATAATCAACTAAATATTAATTAATTATTATCTAATACATGATTACTCTAACACCCTCCCTTAAGTGAAAACTTAGGGAGTAGCTAAAAAATCTAAAAAGTGAATGCATAAAAAATAAAGAATGTGTGATGGGTCTTGAAAAACAAGGCCTAATGAGGCACCATGTACAAAAAATTTAATCTCTCACTATTGGATAGAAGGAGAAAACCTCATGGGAAAATACCTCTCCAAAAGAGAGAAAGGTGAATGAAGGACTAAGAATCCTCTAAAATAATGTCCCAAAAAGAATAGGAACATGAAGAACATCGTTGAAGCATGAAGAATTTGTAAACAATTATTGAGTGATGACTGTTATAGTACTTAAATGAAGAACCTCCTTTGAAACATATGATGATCAAGATCAAGAAGACAAGAATCTGTATGAGTAGCCCCAACAATACTACTCGAATCAGATGGAAAACAAAGGAAAACATCTAGAAGTCAAAGATACAAATGGCACAAGTAACAATATTCTGAAGAACACTAATCAAGTGAAAATAGGTCACCTCCAAAAATAGGAATCCGAGAGTTTTCATATGGTAAATGCTCCATCTCACTAAAATGCATGAATAACCAACTACTACATATGTTTAGTACATAGGAACAAAAATTGAATACATAGCTTACTCCAAAATGAAACCAAGGAATCATTAGTACCAATAGTAGAAAGCCCCCATAATGTGGAAAAGGGGGGGCCAATACAGGTGCACTAAAACTGTGTGTCACCATGAAGTGCATGTAGGAGAACAAATAACATATGAATGTGCACATGAAAGTACCTACAAATAAAAAGGGTGTGCAAACTAAGGCACACGTGCATGAGGCAAGAATCACTGGGATTTAATGTTGTTGTGGAAGGAACACTCACTTGAAAAAGATGTGATGGTAAAACAAAGGCACTCACAACCCACCCATGACACTTTATACCATAGTGAAATTAAAAAAGGCACAACAAGATGTGTGAAAATCCCCAAAAAGACATCCAAAATGATACTTTATCCTCGTGCATCTACAAAAGAGAAATTACATGCAAAAGATACTCAAAATGCTCAAATAGGATATAATGCTATAAATACATGTGGAACAACCTTAAACAAGTCATCTCATGCAAACAAAAAGTTTTCAAGAGTTAAAACGCCCAAGTAATTCACTAGAATGTGAAAACATAAAAAAATGAATAAAATATACCTAGAGTAAAATCTAGAAAAATTACATGGATAGTTTGAAGAGATCTATAATACCATTCCAATCTTGTTGGAATCATGAAAAAAAAAGAAAAGATTCAAAAATTGTGAGCTTGGGAGTGAAAAACAACACTTCAGACTTTGACAAGTGATGAAATATACCAACAACAAAATCAAAGAAAAAACAACACTATTGGATAGTGCTCAAAACCTACTTTCTGACAATATCTCGTTCGCCCAATTTCGATAACCGAGCAAAAAGTTATCACTATTTTCCAATCTTTCTAAAATTGCAAAAAAAGAAAAAAATTATCCCCTAAGAGTTGGGCACTAGTTTCCCATGTGACCTTGGGGTAGTTGGTGACTTTTAAAAAAAAAAAAAATTAAAAAATATGGGGCCCCACATCACTGGCTGAGTGATGAACAGGAGGCCTCGCCACCTAACAACTCAATGGTGTTGAAGCTGCTAATGAAAAACAACTAAGTTGCTATCATTGAGCAATTAGTGACCACTGGTTGGGTCATGAGAAGTGGCTAGTGGGTGTTATGTATAGCGTTGGCCACTATATATAGTGAGCCACTATATTTTTTATTTTATTTTCAAATCTGTACATGGGGCCATACAAGGGTTGTATAGGCCCTGATATAAAAAAAAATGCCTCCTAGACTCTTGTCACCAAAATTAGGAAAATTTTATATCAAAATTCATTTGTTCAACCTTCTAAGCACAATGGTGAGGTCCTTTTCATGCCAAAATGTACCAAAAATTCACCCAACTCCAAAAATTACAAAAAATAATAATAATGAAGATTCTAGATTTTCTTTTGTAATCCCAGTTGAGAAAAAAAACTCAAAAATGGAGAAGGGGGTCATTGAATCCATGTTGTGATACCATGTTAGAATTTTGAATAACACAAGATGCGTGATTGAATACAATGAACAAAAACACATTCCATGCAAGAGACCTGTAAACAATAATTTGTTATATCATCAAAAAGAAAAACTTACAAAATGAACCTCAAGAGTCTTCAAAGATAATATAATGAGGGAGAGAGCTTTATAAGAGAAACCCTAAATGATAAAGGGATTAGATCATGAAAAGTGTTGTCATCCTATGAGATGAGACATAATGATCTAATAATAGACCACTCTAGTTAATAGAAAAGAGCACTCGCAACTTTAGCTTAAGTGCATGAAATGAATTAGATTAATAATTAATTATTAGCTAATGCATGATTACTCTAAGATGCCTTGATGTCTAAGAGTTGTGACATTTAGTATTGAAGCATCAACAATCCATTTAACACTTTGAATCACACTCATGGACTCTACAAAGGTAGAAGGAACCAAACTCATAAGTTGCCAAGAAAAAATTGACACATAAATTATATATTGATTGATGAAATGAGCCTCACCACACAAAGTTAGCTATAAAGCGTAAACTCATGGCTTCATTGGGCATTTTTTTGAAAAAGAAAGAATGATTTTTGGAGGTATATCAATCACATTGGTAAGAAGTTTGAGTATATTACCTCATATTAGTAATAAACCATCATATGATAGTAATAGATGTGAAACACTATTATGAGAAGTATTTAAAATAATTGCTAATTTGGACAAGGTGTTTAGATGGGAAGGAGAAGGTGAGAACCAACAAAGGTTCATTAACTTATAATAGATCTTAGAGACACACATTCAACAATTGGAGTTTGGGATTTATTGAGGAGAAAAACAAATTGAATATTATATCCAAAATTTTGAGAAGAAACTGATAATAATGATAATAAATTCATGACAAATGATTATTTGTAAAACCATAACTGAAAGAAATTGTACTCATTAAAATAATTGATAATTGTAGCATTGTAACAAAGGAGGTAAGTAAAAATAGTCGAAATGATGAACTTGGTACCGAGCTATTAATTTATAATGATGCAAGATTGTGTTAACCTTTAGTCAACGGATAGAAGTAGGACTAGTAAATGGATCTTTTAAATATATTTGAGATATAACATGCAAACATGGGAGTGCCCCACAAAAACAAACAACATAAGTGATGGTGAATTTTTGATTAAGATAAATTGGGAAGGGTTTGAACCCAAAATAGAACAACCATAGAGGCAAAAGAGACTAGAAAAAATAAACAAATCTCACAAGTAGATAGAAAGACACAGCCAACCAAGCACATACATCCCAAGAAGAGAGACAAGAACCAACAACAAAATGATCAATACCAGGAATTCTTTTTACTGAAGAAAGGAATCAAAAAATGGTTTTGAAAGGACCCAAAAGCAACAAAAGATAGTCAAGAACGTTTGAACCCAAACTTCAAAAAATCCCTCAAATGAGGGGCTGGATGCAAATAAAATTTCCTTCCATTGTTTGAGGGAGCAATATTCTTCGATGGGATACCGATCTCATCATCAAGGTTATGCTTAACCTTGCAATAAGCAGCAACATTAGTGAAGGGACCACGCTCAACATGATCCATATCCTTCCCCTTATCAATAGGAGCATTCAGACAAGGTATGCACATTGGAAATCATCTTATCATGAACATCTTGGCACATCGAGGAAAAGTGTCCAATATTATGGAAGTGGTACAACCATGAAGGAACATAATGCAGTTTGTGGTTCTGAACACCAAGCCTGGAGCACAAATAGACATTGTTGGGCAACTTCTGACCAATCTCAACATAAACACTAAATCTAGCATACTGGAAACTTGTTCTATTTTTTTATAATATTATCAATGGTAATGAACTAACCTATAGAATTAGCTATACCCTAAAATATACTTTCATACTAGAACTCCAACGGGAACTTTGGGAGACAAACCCAAGTAGGAGTGAAGTTTTTCTTAGTAGCATCAAATTTAATAATCCAAATTTGAAGGAAAATAGAAGCCTTACCAAGAAACCAGGGGCCTCCCAAAAGAACCCAAGAGAAATCTTTGATAAAATTGAAAGAAAATAGGAGGAAACCATTCAACAAAGCCTTAACATTCAACAGACTAGAACCAGACCATTAGTTGGAAGCCCAGCTGCGAACAATACCAATATTAGGTCTATTCCCCAAAAATATACAAATAAGAGTGTGTTGCAAGCTTACAGTTTAGTGGCTCTGTCCACACACACATCAGATATAAAAATAATAGGGGTTTAAAGAAAAGAAGACGGTTCTTTCACTAGACCGAAACCAAGCCTCACATTACTAAGAGAATGCTCACTCTAAGCAATAGTAGAGATAGAATTGGGGACCTCCCCCCTTGGAAGGGACCCCAAACTGACTCCCTTAATAGGAGGGAGTGGGGGCACAACCTCTGGAGTACACCTGCTAGTACTAGTTGGAGGATAAACCTTCTGAGGTGGAAGAAAACCCTTCTTTAAAGAGTTCCCTAGGTCACATTTCTTGTTAACATCAATTTTAGAAGGCATCTTGGCTTCCAGCTACAACTGAGTAGCACATTGGGCCTCCAACCATATGGCCAAAATTGAATCATCATCATCAGAGGGCATAGGTTTTACCTACATTCCTCAATAAGAAGATCTAGGAGTGATTCGTCCTCCCCAACATCCTAGGAAGACACCGTAGGATTCAAATCCTCAGGAAAATACTAATTGATGTGATGGTGAAGTTGACACTTACTCTAGAATTTCCTTTGAAGATGCATACCCAAATGCTAATTGAATTGTACTAATACAAAATGGGTAGAAAAAATAACTACCCTTACAATTAGATTGGTCACTAATGATAAATAAATCAAAAGGTTTGACTGTACCTATTGATGGTCAAAATAACACAACAAATATTAAGCAGAATATTTCTATCCTACTTCTCCTGAAAAAGATAGTTAACATTAAATCACCTATCTTCCAAGGTCTCGGTAGTTGGTTCTCAACTATGTTGGATCACCTAGTGGTCAACATGACTATAATTTTCAAGGGGCCTTTGCTGGTAAAAAGTAACAAACTGAGTATTTCAAAATATTCTAACAGGGGGTTTTAAATAAACGAAAAAAGATAGATCATAGTTTTTGGAAAAGAAAAATGTGAACAAACATTCTTCCCAAATTTGGAAAAGCAACTTTTGTAACAAGCATTTTTTGTAAATTCTAAAACAAATAAATGGAATAACTCATGAATATTCATGCAATTATACCCATTCACAGTGTAGATTTAATAAATGCACTTGCAATTCATTTTTTAGAATCAATTTAATAACGAACATTATTAACTTGCCACAAAATTTTGTAGATCAACAAACAATAAGAAAATAGCATTCACAGATAATCCAACGTATGGTTTTATATTTTGCCTCTTCTATTGATTTTTCACCTATTAAGAAACATTTACACACAACAAGATCCATTGGTGTATGGAAAACCATTGTTTATTGTCATCATCTTAAAACTAAGAAATCTCCGAATTTTAACTAATTGCATAAAAGTTGTAAAAATGCCTAACTTTTTACATAAAATATTCAAAAATATAACTTAGGCTGCAAATCTAACTTCAATTTCCTGGCCCTTACAATGAGGAGAGTTTTTAAACTTATAGAAAGAAATAAAACACTAGTCTCTCCTTTCAAAAATCATGATCCATAAAATGGGCGCCCAGACCCACAATTATAGGGGGCGCCTAAGTTGAGTTGAAGTGACCACAACCCCAAATATGCATGTACATAAGAAGTAACCCTTCTTCCTTGATATGTTGGGGATTCCCTTGATTAATTGCAATGATCTTTCTACAAAATAAGACTGCCAAATTTGGACCCCTGTTGACCAAATTTCAATTCAAAAAGGAATATTCTCTTTTCACTTAGTTGCCTTAGCTTGTCATAGATATTTTTCAAAATTACAAAAGACTTGTTGCAAGACATATTTGTCAGGTCTGCCCACCCAAATCTACTTTTAACGGTGTTCTTTCAAACTCTTTTGTGGCTGCAAAAACTGTATCTCGCAATTTACTAACATTTGTGGCAGCACACCTTGTGTCAAATCTGATTTCCATTAATTTTTCAAGGATATTTTCTTTAGATTCATCCCCTTCCTTCAACAATCCTTCCATCTGGGTGTTCCATTGATCCTTTATTTCTTGTTGTGTGAGGGGGAAAAAACATTAGATGGAAACAAGATAAAAACATGATTGAAATCAGAAATCTATGCTAAGATCAAACACATTAATCTAAGATCTAATCCTACACATACGAAATGAAACTAAGCTATTGAAAGCATATTAAAGAAATATATGATTACCAAATTGAAAGCAAACAATAAGCATAGTGTTACCATCCTGTATTAGAGTGTATTTTCCTGATGTTGGATTGTTCTTATCACCACGAAGCCTCCATTGTTCATGAAAAGCTTGATGAATGATGCTTGATATTGGTTGACTGAAGAAATGATGAAGCTCTATCAATGGTGATATTGACATCACTTCGTTGCATAAGGTATGTTGAATCCTTATTTGTGAGGAGAGAGGTTTGTTATATAGAAAAAGAGATTTTGAATCGACAATCAGGATCGCGTTGGAGAATATCCATATCAACGGTCAAAAGGTGTTGAAAGAATTTAGACATGAGAAGATTGTGCAAAGTTAATTGCACAATTTATGTCATTGAGGACTAGATTGGCTAGTCAGGGTTTAGATTGATTAGTTAGGATTTGATTGATTAGTCAGGGTTTAGTTAGAAAATTGATGACTTAGTTAGCAAATTAGATGGTTGAGTTAGAAAATTGGATTGCTTAGTTAGCAAGAATAATTTGCTCAATCAGAAAGTGGGTGAGGAATTATGAATTAATTGATTTAACTAATAATTATTTTTTGGAGTTGAATGTGCAAATCAAGTTTGACTTTTGCAAACAAAGTTGTATTAGTTTGATTTGATTTTTGATAAATGTGTTGGCCTCCTACAATGATTTAACAACTAAGCCCATAAAGTCGTGATTTAGAGATTGAACATCTAACTTGAATAGTTGTCTTAATCACCATGAAGGTGCATTTAACTTCTCAACCCAGGGACGTAGACTTGAAATGGGTATGCATAGTATGTGCACTAGGAATCCATAGTAGCCATATTCATCCTACAGCTAAGAAAGACATAATGCTGAAAGTAAATTGCTTGGAAAGAAGTAATGTAAATGTTGAACATCAACCAACAAGTATACTAAGCTGAAATGCATGACATAGATGAAAATTTGAGCTAAAAAGTAGGAAACTACTCTGTCTACTTTGGCTGCAGGAACAGTCACAAAATGGAATTCTAGTGGCTACAAGAACAGACAGTGCCAAATTATTAACTAATTGCTGAACATAAACTATTAACTAAACTAAAGGATGGAATGCTCACCAAGTGGGGCCCCTTGGATGAGTATCTCTTTAAAAAAATGTAAACTCAAATGCACGAACTTATAACTTCATTTTATTCATTGGAAAACATGAGTACATTTGAGCAACATAACTGTATTACTGAAAAACTAAGAATGTGAATACAATCATCAAATTAAGCAACCTTCTAAAAAAGGAGCATCTGAGTCTTATTTATATGAAGAAAGGCTATGAACTAACTACCTAGCAAGGTGGTCAACTCAAACAGATTAGGAGGATGCCACTTTAGGGAAAGCATGAAAAGTGGAGAGGCAGTTACACATGTGCAGAATCTGGTCAAGCATGCATGCCTTAACACAGATTTAGCACAACAGTAACACCTATATTCCCTCAATAGATAATTAAGACCATTTACAAGGCAGTTACAATTTTGATTTGAATGAGGAATATCTCACTGTAGAGAGTCTTCCCTCCAGTAACCTTTGAATGATCACCTTGTTGACCATTATGGCGCATGACCAGCTGGAAGAATCTTCCTTAATTTTGTAGGCCTCTAATTATATCTGCATGACAATATTAGTACGTACAAAAATTGCATATCTGCAACTATCTTAAAGTGACATTCAGTAATCCACATGTAAAATTAACATAGATAGTTCATGTAGCATGTCAATATCATTTATAAACTTATGCCCAATGTCTATGGTTTTGAGGAAATATCATAAAAAAGGTCAATATCCAAGTATCAAAGTCTATGACAACTACAACAAATGGATAATAAACTCTATCAAAATTAAGCCATAAACTGGACTCATCAAAATGATTGGAATAGTTTGATTTGATTATTCAAATTTTGGAGGGAAAGTGTCATAATTAAATTATTATGATTTAATAATTTAATCAACTTAGGGGAATAAAGTGATTTAGCGACATAATTAAATATTTGGTGCCATTTAATTAATTAGGATGAAATAAAGTGGGATTAGGACTTTATTAAATAAATTTAATTTATTTAATTGGTAAAAATGATGAAACATGAATTAATCAAATAATGTTTTATTTAATTAATAGTAGAATTAGAGTTTTTAAGACTTTATTAAATAAATGAAATTTATTTAATTTGTCGAGAATGATGAAAACATGGATTAATTAAATAACGTTGTATTATTCAATTAATAGAGGAAATTAAGGTTTCAGATGATGTTTGATGTTGTGTGATGTTTTGGGATGTTGCAGGATGATTCTGGGATGTTGCAGGATTATTTCAAGGTGTTTCAAGATGTTCCAGAGATGTTCTGAGTCTGAGATGTTCCGAGTTGATTCTGAGATGTTTCGAGATGTTTCAAGTTAATTTTGAGATGTTCTGAGACATTTTGAGTTGATTTCGAGATGTTTCGAGACATTTTGAGTTGATTCTGATATGTTCCAGGTTGATTCTTAGATGTTTCAAGATGTTTTGATTTGATTCCAAGATGCGATAGGTGTTAAGTCAATTTTACATGTCTACATTTTTTCCCTCTTTGATACAAATTATTGGTTGCTTTGTTTCAAATATTTTGTTTTTAAGATCAATTTTTTGAAAAAAAATTGTGCCCCACTGTGCCCTGGTGTTTTGTGGAATGATGGTAGAACTCTCTATTGCCCCCTCGAGAGGTTGGCCAAAAATTTCAAGTTTTGAGGTCAAGTTCACGATTTTATTTTATTTTAGTTCCAATGTGTTTAGGTCAAAGAATTAAGTCTATATGTCCTTATTTTCTCATTCTGATGTTTCTCTGAGCTTCTAATTTCAAAGTAGGAAGGTTCCCTAAGTAGAAATTAGGGTTTCCTAGGTGAAATTAGGGTTTCTTGAGGTTTAATATAGGCAATTAGTCCCCTAGTTAGCTCATTTGTGATTTGACCCTATACCTAATTCTTGTCTTTGGATTTTCCATTTTGTTAGTTTTCGAGGAGCAATGTTGAGATTTGAAGGAGCCCCACATCGTTCTGAGCTTGTTCGGGAGGTTCGATGGCCTTTAAGCGTCAGTGGCCCGGTATGTACCTTCTCGCTTTTCGTTTTCGTCTTGTTTCATTCTCATTATGCATGTACATAGTTTCCTGAGTCAAAAGAAAAGTTTTTGTGATTTCTGAGCATCTACCTCATTTTCCTTGCACTTGCTAGGTGAAAACCTCACATTTGACAGTGAAACCCTCACCTTTGACTGAAACCCTCACCTTTGATTTAAGCACTTGACCTAAGAGCTCACCTTTGACTGAAAAGCTAGCTTTTGATTGCTTTAGGTCCTGAAACCTCACCTTTGACCAAGATCCTCGCCCTTGTTTCCTCACCTTTGACTGAAAATCTCACACTTGTCGGAAAAGCTTACTTTTGCTTGGTGTTTTCTGAGCATTTGCTCAAAACCCTTGCATTTGACTTTTCCTATTGTATTTAACTTTAGCATTTTCTTGAAACATGGCATGTGTTTGTTTTTCATCCTAAATGTCATTTTTCATATTTTTTTGTGTCATTTCATGTCACTTAACCTATTTAGAGTGAAACCCTAACATTGTGGGTTTAAAATGATTGTAGGTTGGCCTCAAAGCATTGCAACCGAGGGAGAGACGTCCTCTACACTTGTTTGATCTGATTACCCATTTTGGTGTGTTGGAGCGAAACTTTATTGGTGTTGTTAGACTACATTACATTTGCTACATGCCTCCTATCAGTACTGATACCACGATGATGACTGCACTTGTGGAACGGTGGCATTCAAAGACGTCCTCATTTCATTTTCCTATAGGAGAGGCAACTATTATTCTTGAGGATGTTTGAAGGATACTTCGCCTTCCTATTCATGGGGAGATTGTTACATATCATATTCGACATAGTACCCATGCCATGTAGTGGGTGTTAGATGTTAGACACTTGGAGGTCCATCAGTCAGAGATTGATCTGTCTGACTTTTCTAACAGTGTAGATCCTATTTCATTGGTCTTATGCGGTTTGATTTCAAGACTAGTTGTTCCTGATAGATGAGGTTGATAGTTTCCCATGGGTTGGGGTGTATGTATCGAGAGTATGCTTGAACATGGGATGAGGTATGCTTGGGGTGTGTGTCTTCTCGCCCACCTGTATAGAGATATGCACGAGGTCGTGTATCAGGGCAAGAAATCTATTTCCACAAGTGTTTTGCTCTTGCATGTTTGGGCATGGGAGCACATTGCAGTTACTCAAATGGATGGGATATAGGATCATTACCCTGATGATCCGTACTCCTATCGTCATGGGGATTTCATGCACTATACCTTGCTTGGGGATCTTTCTTATTGGCACCGAGTTTTTGATGATCTGCCCAGTTTTGTGTGGAGACCTTATATGGGTTGTGAGGCTTGGCCAGAGGATTTGGATCATCTTGTTTATTGTTAACAGACCCGTTGGTTGATTGGTCATTCTCATTCTGTGCTAGAGCATTACTTACCAGACCGAGTATGTCACCAATTTGGAGAGAGATAGGGTTGAGTTCCTAATGCTTATGAGGCTCATTTTCGTCAGACCACTCGGGAGGTTCGTGTATGGGGTCTCTAGGTAGATATAGATGTTTCCATTGCTAAGTTCAGAGCACTTTCCCCAGTTGGTTGGGGTTGGTCGGTTGGTCTAGCAGATCTAGGTACTTCTCTTGATTATGATGAGTGGTGGGCATGACGCAGGCCTTTGAGACTCACCGATCCTGGGGGTGATCCCGCTTTGGGAAGATCAGGTATTATAGGTCATAGTGGGGAGCGAAATCATATTGAGGTCCTCACAAAGTAGTTGGATAGAGCCCGACATGATGGTGCACAGGGTGGTCAGGATGAGCACCCACCTTAGGCGCAGGTTCATAGACAGGTTTCAGGTCCTTCTCCACTAGCTAGGGATGGAGACATACTGTTAGCTCAGATGACTTCCACCAGAGATGCAGAGATAGCATGATGACAAGCTGCAGAGGCTCAGATAGATATTTTGAGGGTTGAGGGAGATAGCAAGAGTGGTCGATGACATGGCTCTGGTACAGTTGCTTATTGTAGAGAGGGATACTCTTAGGGCATAGTGTGATCATTATTTATAGAGGTCCACCTACTATCAGACCCTATATGATTCCAGTGTTCCTAGGGCTACTCGACATCAATGGTTCAGAGAGCCTAGTGCTGTGAGCGATGGTACAGTTGGTGGTGCAGGTGATCAGTCTGTGAGACAACTAGATCATTTTGGTGGTCTATAGAGTTTTTTCCTTCCTGTCAAGGTCTTAGTTTTTGTACTTGATCTTCATTTTGTTTATTGCTCAAAGGCCTATTGTAGACATGTGTTATATATATATATATATATATATATATTCATCGACCGAGTTGAGGCCTTGTATAGATATTATGATTTTGTATTTTCCTATCACACTTATCTCATTGATGATGATGTAATCCATTTTTTGATGATGATATATATGAGATATACCTTCTTCGATTCATCCCCATTTTATGCCTATGTGATGACAATATATGATGATGTAATGTGAATGAATGAATCATATGATGTTGTGATCCATGATGTTTATATGGTGTTGATATATGAATGAATGCCCCATACATGATGTGTATTGATGACATTATGGATGCAAGATGGTACCAATGATATTTCTATGCAGGGTGGATGTTAGTTAGAAGAAATATTTGATGATAGATATAAATTTGATGTTGTTAGTAGTGATGAGTATTGCTTGCACTTTTCTTTTAGAGGCTTCACAATTTTGAACAATCTTGTTTGATGTAGCAAACAAATACAATGCACCAGGGCATTAATGACCAAGGTGACTTTGTATTTATTGTATGGAATTTGACTCTACAAACAAGGAGTATTCTTGCTCATACCAGACATACGGGAACCCTGTTAGAGTGTATGGGTGAGAAGCTTGAAAAGATGTCGGACCAGTAACACAAGAGGTATTAAGAACCTAACATGTCACTGCTACACGAAATTCTCCAAAAAAACTTCCACACACAAAACAAAGCAAGTATTCGCCATGGAAGTATAACAAAAATATCCACAAACAACAAATTGAAATGATGCTCAATTTCCCCCATTCCTTCTTCTCTAAATCCTTATGGACATCCTCAAGAGATCTTGGGAATGAGTCAATAAAATAAATCATAAAAATAAGACTACAAAAAGATAAAACAATGTTATATATCACTTGTCATATCTGTTTGGGGTGGGTCTATTATCCAATATTGATCATGTCTATTATAGGAATGGATCTGTTAAGGCATATCTCAAGATGTTGTTGGTATGTGTCAAAAAGATAGGTAGTTGATACTCTGGCTTTGTTTTTGTTTGTTTGTAATCAAATTTTTGCGATTGTTTGCTTGAAAGTTCTAGCTTTTGATGTTTGCTTTGTTTGTTTGTTTGTTTTTTCAAAGGGTGAGTGTGACGATCTATTTATTATGGATGAACCTTGATTGTGGATAGGTGATGACGGAAATAGGATTTTTGAGCTTTTTCAAATGTTTTTTGTGCTTTGTATTTTTTAATTATTTTTTTTAGATTTTGAATTTTTTTGACTAAGTTGAAATAAAGCATGTTGGAAACCTAAAGGGACTGGCCTAGGGTCTTGGGGGCTAGTAATCCTTTCCTACATTGTACATGGATAGACCAAATAGTTCGACCATTTGACTCAGCATAAACTATTTTTGGATAAACAACATTGATAATTTGGATTGATATTCCACTTCTATGTCTAGAGGATATGTTGCAGGAAATCTACTTGAACTAGTTGTGAGATTCAAGAAAATGTTGATATCTTAGACTGTTTGAGTGAAGGAATAATCCAACGATGTTTTTTTTTTAATATTTTTCAAATTTTTTTTGATCTTTTGTTGTTTTGTGATGTTTTTCTCTTTTCCATTTTTTTTTGGATTTTTACCCTTTTTCCAGGGGTGTAATATGTTGACAACTTGGATTGATATTTCACTGTATTTTCTCTAGAGGATATGTTGCGGAAAAGCTTACTTGAACTAGCTATGGGGTTCAAGCAACTGTTGATATCTTAGATTTTTTGAGTGAAGGAATAATCCACATTGTTGGTATCTTTGAAGGTTACCTTGGTAGTGTGTTGGTGGTACGCCTTGTTGTTGGGATGAATTGTTTTGAAGGTTACCCTAGTGGTACATTGGTGGGATACCTTGTTGATGGGATGAATTGTAAATGGTACCATATGGCACACCTTGTTGTTTGGATAATTTTTGGATCACAATGTGAGCTAGAAGACATAGATCAAGATTTATTCTGAAGCAAGATGTAAGTACTTGTGCCTAGTGCCTAGCAATGTAGGTAATGGGTTATCTTGTGATAGGATAACATGTTTGGATAGAGTATGCCCCTATGGAAAATAAATCATGGCTCAAATAATGCTGGATAGGATAGGATCAGTGATAATGACCCATGTCAAGATGTATTCCATAAGCAAGTGTAAAGTATACACCAAACATTTGTCAAGATCAAGATACATTGGATTGGGATAAAAAAATGGATTGGATTTATTTTGGATAGGCTGAGATGCTTCCACCTGAAATAGCACACGTAGATGGTTGATTATACACATGATGCTTGTTTGCTAGGTTTTCATCATGGTACTTGTCCAAAGCTCCACCATAGTGGTTTTCACTGGAGGGCGATATTTCTCTTGACTTTTTTCTTGATTTTTATGTTTTTTTATTGATTTTTGATGCCATACAAAATGCCTTTTACCAGGTTTTCATCATGGTGACAATTTTGTGCTCATGTTTGAACCACCTAGTGGTGCTGATGTAGACGTTGTTGATGCTAATATAGTTGTTGTTGCTATCATGATATGCCAATGATATCCTGCTTGGAGAAGTTGTTTTGCTAAGATACGAGCGCTTGAATTTAACCCCGAACACTTATTGTTTTCTTTGTCGATACCAAAGTTAACCTTATCTTGATGCATACATCATGATAGAGTGCCCTTAGAATCCTTATGATAAAGAGTTGTTGCCAATATATGATCAATGTGAGATTTGGATATCATGGATGGTGAAATGCGTCAAGGGATATGATATTCAGATGGATTGGTTGGCAGTTTGGAACCTTTTATTCTCCAAACTTGGGATGATGAGCAATGATGGGTGGACATAGAGATTCGAGTGGGACCAATGTCTTGATATACCTTGTAGGTCACTCTTGAAGCTTTATTTTGCATTGTTGGACATCTTTTATGGATGAGATTCCCTTTTTTATTTTTCCCCATAGTTTCTTTAACTAATGGAGTTTGATAGGGATGATTTTCTTTCTTTTTTCTTTTGTATCCATTTAAATCTTTCTTGTCCATTTTGTTTTGCTGATTCTTTTTCTTCAATGACTTTCTTTGTTCTTGGGTATAGCTTTTTCTCTTGTTGTTGGTTTCAATCAGAGGGTTGAAATATGCATGGATATTGATTCATGACATTGCTAGTTGTAGCGTTGGTAGCAATTTCATCATAAGGACTCTTCGTGCTCTCTATGTTGATTCTCGCATTAGATAAAGTTGCCCCTAGTATTATAGAGGTATCATTGATATGTTTAGATCCCTTACTTGTTGAATAACCAAGACCTTGATGCTTGGGATTGTCAATAATTTGTACTAGTTCTAGGATACGTTGTTCATGTAGGCCTAATCCTTTGTCTTGATAATGAATCCATTGAAAATTTGAATTTGCAATAGGATATGTCTTACCTTGGAAACAAGGTGCTAATCCTTCTCTTCTCTGTTGCGGATCTTCAAATATGATAGCTTCTTCACTGATAGGATCCTTCATATGTGGGATAACTTCCTAATTGATATTGTCACCTTGATCCTATGAAATATTATATTTTGATGGCCCTGCAAAATATATCAATGCTTCCTTGACTGGTGTATACCCACTGCTCTGCTACTCAGGATTATCCATTATCTTTGTTGATTTTAAGATACTATGCTCCATATTTTTATGCTCAATGTCTTCAAATTTCCTGGAGGATGTTTCTGATCTTAATGCTTCTTCTTGATCAATTTTAGATATTATTAATTTTGTGCTTTGATCATGTGTAAAGATGTTAAGATTAGGTGACTCTTGTTCCTTGGTAATGATATCAAGAGTATGAGACTCATTTTTGGATGAAGATCATATACATGTCCATTAGGAGTAAGCATCTCATGGGTAGATGTATGTGTGCTTGGTATATGGATTTGTTTTTCTTTTGGAAAGCCTTAGATGTCTTGGAAGATATCTACAAGTCATTGTAGTATTTTGATGATAAGGATTATTGATCTTGAATTTTTGTGGTATTATCTTTTATATGCTTTGGATCACATTCTTGACATGCATCAATTTCAAAGAAGGGATTTCTGATAAATGATCTTTGGATTTCCTCACAATGTGGACATATGGGTGATAGCTCTTAGCTTATATTTTTTGCATTGGGTATAGGTGTTGGATTAAGAGTCTCTTGATCATCCATATGTACTAGCATGGTGTTGGATGATGTCAATACATCTTAGACTGAATCAATGCTAGAATTGGATGATTGAGTTTGATCATGCTTGGGATTAAATTCTTCATTTATGTCCTCTTGCTCACTGAATGATGTAGAGACATTATCAATGTGATCAGTGATAGATAGCTCTTAATCATTGTTTTCAAATTTTTAGGTTGAGACCTTGTCATTGTTGTCATTGGTAGTTGGCCCTTGAACACTAATAGCTATTTCTCCTTGATCAATAAGGTCTTGGATGATATTTTTGAGTGTAGCACATCTATTCATTGTGTGACCCTTGATTTTATGGAACTCACATTGTTCATACTTGTTATACCAAGGAAGTTCAAATTTTGGTTCACCATAAGTTGGACTATCATTGATTTTGATAAGTTCCTATTGTACTAGTTCGTGCATGGCTACCTCTACATTCACTCCTATTGTACTAGTTCATGCATGGTTACCTCTAAAGTCTCTCCCAAAGGGGTGAATATCCTTCTTCTTTGGTAAATTTTCCTCTGTGGCTTCTCTTGATTGTTTTTCTCTTGATTTTGTGAAACTCCTTGATATTGTGTTTGAGGTATATTTTGATATTCCACTTGAGGTACACCTTGGTGTTGTGAAACTTCTTGATACTAAGGATATTGGAAGTGTTGTTGATGTGGATATTGAGGTGTTCGTGGAATAATGTCTATTGGTTTTGGATATGTAATGTTCCAAGCTTAAATAAGTCATTGATGATATGTTGTATTTCATTTTCATTTCAGTTCCTCAAGATCTCTCTCAATTTTATTTAGGGCGATTTGATGTTCTGGACTTATTCCTTGATGGTGATTTTGAAACCCTTGATGTCGCTCCCCTATTTGATCTTGTGACCCTTGATAAGAGTAATTTGGGTAATAGATGGACATGTTTTGGGGATTTTTTGATACTCAATACCCTATCATAAGGTCACTTGGTTTATATCCTCATAGGTCTCTTCCGTCATTTGTGGTTTTTGCTAGTGATATGCTTGCATTTGTCCTTGTTCATTTACATGTTCTTCTTGTGTTGGAGGATCGACGCTACAAGCTTCAGTTGTTGAACTGGAGAAATCGGTCGCCAGACGGTCATAAAGTGTACTAGTGTTTGAGATGGTTGCTATGAAGTTCAAAACCCTAAGGCTTGAGTGTTATTTTGGAATGTGGCTACTTTTTGTAAATCAAAATGTTGAAGAACGAGGATCAATATTTCACTTCCTTGTCTAGAGGATATGTTGTGGGAAAGCTACTTGAACTATCTGCGAATTCCAAGTAACTGTTGATATCATAGACATTTGAGTGAACAAATGATCCTACTGGTTTGTTTGATTTTGATTTTGAATAAGTAGTATAGGAATAATGGGTGAGAGACTATGTGACCTATCTATTTTCCAATTATTTTGTTTGAAAAATGACCCTATAAAAAACTTTAGTTTGTTTTCCCCAAGTGTCAACAAAATGTCTAAGATTGTGAGTTGTAATGGAAATTGTAACTTCTATGTGTTTGTGATGTAGGAGCATCCTTGGTTCTTGGCAATCTTGCATCAACCAAAAATATTCTCCTTTCAGTTTTTGTTCTTGTTTTGCTCTTTCTCAGTTTGTGTTGGTGGACCCGTCATATTTTATCACTAGACCCTATGGATCTCTACGTACATGATGGACATGTTCATTTTCTGGAAAGTTACCGATTCTGGATTTCATGATAGTTTCTTAAACAGGCACTGGAATAGTTTTCAAGCCCAACGTCTAATCCGATAGTTCATGGATCATTCCCCTGACTTGTGGATCTTAACGGTGTGGTTTTGAATGTTCTTTGGAGTGTCCCCGACCTTCATTATGGGTCCACACTTCATCCTATGCACTTGTTGAAGAGTAATTCAATTTGAGGCTGACCTATTCATGTGCACAGTACATTTTATTTCCTTGGAGAATGTGATAATATTTGGCCTATGCGGATATTTCCAGAATTGTGGATATAGTATAAAGCTTGTAATAGACCATTAGAATAGGAGGGAGGAATAGATAGATAAGTTTGGGGATTAGATTTGTAAGACATTGCTCGCATATAGGAGCATATTGGAATATTGTATTTCTAAACATGTATCAAGCCTGTGAGTCGAATCTATAAGCCCGGATGTTGTCGGCCAAATGTAACTGAGATTTCTATTAATGAGGGTGTTTTAATCTGCATTTTCCTCCAAATTTTGTACTGCTTTCATTGTGTTACTCTTGCTACATGATCCAGATTGTTATCTTTGAGGACCCTCCTACCGTGGCTACACCAGATTCGTATCAGAGCGAGCTTCGATCCGTGTGAGGTTGACAGAATTTGCAAAGTCCTGTAAAAGATTTGTTGTGGGGTGGCAGATTGTGGATCTGCCTGTAGCTGCAGAGGACTGTTGTAAAGATGCTTGGAAGAAGAAATGTTAGAGGAAATGGAGAGCGCAGAAATGCAGACCAAGCTATAATGGAGATGCTAAGAGGAATTACTACTAGATTAGATGCAGTTGAAATGGCCCAAAGAAGAGGTCGACCAGTTGATGATGTGAGTAATCAAGAGGTAGAAGTTCAAGAAGAAGGAGGAAGAGAAGGGCAACCTGGCCTAGATCAGGGAGAAGAGAGGTTCATAAGAGCCCTAACCAGAGAAAATATGAAGCCACATTTCAATCCACTAGATTATACTGGTAAGTTGGATTTAGAAGAATTACTTGATTAGATAGCAGAGATGGAAAAATATTTTGAATTTGAAGGTACCACTTAAGATAAGAATGTGAAATTTTCTTGTACAAAGTTGAGAGGACATGCATCCCTTTGGTGGGAACATTTGCAGATAGATAGACAAAGAAGAGGGAAAGAAAAGATAAAATCTTGGGATTGGATGGTGAATAAGTTGAAGACAAAGTTTATGCCTACAAACTATCAGATCAGTTTGTTCCGAAAATTCCAAAATTTGAAGCAAAAAGATTCAAGTGTAATAGAGTATACTGAGGAGTTCTATAAGTTGAATATCAGATCTGGACATTTGGAGGATGAGATGGAGCAAGTAGCCAGATATGTGAATGGTTTGAGGTCATCTATATAGGATGAGATTAGCTCTGGATCAAGCTGGCAAAAAATGTGAAGCTATAGCATAAATGCTGCGCCCCAAAAACCCAAAAAATATGGTGCTGAATACATAATACGGTTTACATCGCAGGAAGAGGGAAGATCAAAGAGTGCAGTTGGAACTCTTGGTCGAGTGAGCAGCGCGACCCTCCACCCAAACGTACGACAGCGAGATTAAAAGACCGACAATACATACCGCAAAAGTGATGGAAAACCTCATACGCCGTAAGAGGGGATATGGTGGTTACCAGAACGAAGGATATAGAAGAGATGATAGAGGACAAGAGAAAAGGGTATTCAAAGGAGCTTGTTATAAATGCGGTAGAGAAGGACATAGAGCATTTGAATGTAATCAGGGAGAGACAAGCAAAAAGAAAGAGAAGAACAGAAGAACAACCTTTGTTGAGGAAGATCATTCTGGATCATCTGACAAGCCAGAAGAAGAAGTGCTGGTGAATAGAAGAGTACTATGTCAGAGTGAGTTGGAGCAGGAACCGTTGCAGAGGAATAATTTGTTTCAGACAAGATGCAAGGTAGTTGGTAAATGTTGCAAGGTGATAGTTAACAATGGAAGTTATGAGAACCTAGTTTCTGAAGAGATGGTGACTAAGTTGAAGTTGGAAAGATTGAAGCACCCGAATCCCTATCAGATAGCATGGATATAAGATGACCATAATATTCTGGTAAGTGAACAATGTTTGGTGAAATTGAAGATAGGAAATTACCATGAGGAAGTTATGTGTGATATCATGCCTATGGATATATGTCATGTTTTGTTGGGAAGGCCTTGGCAGTATGATAGACAGGCTATTCATGATGGAAAGAGGAATATATATACTATTGTTGCTAATGGGATGAAGCAAATTTTTTTTCCATTGGAAGATGTTCCTACAGTTTAAGTTTGTACGAATGCTAGGGTTTGTCTAGTTGATGGAAGAAGATTCCTTGATGGGTTGAGACATGAGAATGTGTGCTATGCCTTAGTTCCTAAGAAGGCTAAAGATTTGAAGCATGTGGAAGAACACTCGGAAGAGATAAAGGAGTTGCTAATAGAATATGAGGAGATCATTTCAAACAATGTCCCTAATGGATTACCACCTGTGAGGAGTACTAGTCATTGCATGGATATGATTCCTGGAGCTAGTTTGCCTAATAAAGCAACACACCAGATGACACCTGCAAAGAATGAAGAGTTGAATAGACAAGTGCAATAATTGTTAAGGAAATGTTTGATCAAAGAAAGATTAAGCCCTTGTGCAGTACCTGTTGTATTGGCACCTAAGAAGGATGGAGGATGGAGAATGTGTATGGATTGAAGAGCCATAAATAAGATCACGATGAAGTATATATTTCCTTTACCCCGAATGGATGACATTATGGATTGTTTGAGTGGAGCCAGATAATTTACAAAGATAGATTTGAAGAGTGGATATCATAAGATCAGAATCAGAGAAGGGGATGAGTGGAAAACAACATTTAAGACAAATGAAGGATTATATGAGTGGTTGGTGATGCCTTTTGGATTGACAAATGCACCAAGTACTTTCATGAGATTGATGAATGAGGTATTGAAGAAATTATTGGGTAAGTTTTTGATTGTTTACTTGGATGACATCTTGATTTTCAGTAAGAGTAGAGAAGAACATTTGTTGCATATCAGACAAGTTCTACAAAGGTTGAGAGAGGAGCAGTTGTTGATAAACATTAAGAAATGTAGTTTCACGAAGGAGAATTTGTATGTGGATTTGTGATATCCGGCGGGAAGGATTGGAAGATGGATCTCATGAATGTTAGAGAATCTTTTAGTGGCCTGCCACCTCGGAAAAGCAATGGAGAGGTGGATCTCTTCGGCTTTGGCTTCGGCTGGGGCTCTCACCTCAAAAGTTCATTAGGAATTTTAGTTCTATTTGTATCCCTATGACAGAAATAATGAGAGGAGATGGAAAGGATTTTAGATGGACATCTGGAGTAGATCAAAGTTTTGAATTGTTGAAGTAGAAGGTGACTGAGCATCCTGTGTTGGCTTTACTAGATTTCACTAAGGTATTTCAAGTAGACTATGATGCAAGTGGGAATGCAATTAGAGTTGTGTTGAGTCAAGAAGGAAGACCTGTAGCTTATTTTAGTGAGAATTTGAAGGATGCTAGGAGAAGATATTTAGTGTATGATCAGGAATTTTATGCTATAATTCAATCCTTGAAGAAGTGGAGACATTATTTGTTTCCTAAGGAGTTTGTGCTATATACGGATCATTAGGCATTGCAATATTTGAATAGTCAGGGTAAATTGAATGAGAGACACATGAGATGGGTGGAATTATTGCAAAGCTATACTTTTTTTTTGAAGCATAGGAGTGGAAAGTCAAATAGAGTTGTTGATGCATTGAGTAGGAGAAGGAATTTGCTGACAGAGATGAGAGTGGAGGTATTAGGCTTTGATGAGTTGAAGAACTTGTATGAGGAAGACC
>VDFB02271358.1:104828887-104883543 GCA_007258455.2 Sequoia sempervirens
GGGGTTCTCTACAACTCCACCCTTAATAAAGAGAACATAATATAAGCTACAAGAATGCAAACCAAATATACATTTGAATACAAAATAATACAAGAAACTGTGTATTTACAACCAACCAAACCCATTATCAAACTAAACATCACCCCATAACCTAACTAAAAGCATAATACCATTTACAACCAACCAAACCCATTATCAAGCTAAACATCACCCCATAACCCAACTAAAGGCATAGTACCATACCAACAAACCTCTAAACATAACTAAATCCCCAACATTTCTAAACTACTAGAGAAACATTTACAACGTCCACTACCACTATTTCTACCACCCATGGCTCCTCCACCACCATATGTCTTTCTAATGGCCTGCAAGGAACAGGAACTGAACACAAGAAAACATCTATCTATGATGGCATGACTGATGAAATAAGGGGCCATAAAATACAGGGATTGCAAAGTTGCTTTCTACTTCAAGCCTGCCTCAATGATGATGAACATGCAAACTCATCAGCACTTTGTCAATGTCACTACAAAGGGCTCAAAGAACACCTCTTCTCTCCTCAGCTCTGCAAGCCCATCTAGACTGGCCATATTTTGTACAAGTGTGGATGTATATCTCTCTCCTTTTGCACCAACTGTTTGTACCTTCTATGCCATCTCTTATGTCACCCCTACATTACTGTCTCACTACCTACTGTTATATCCTTCTCAGTGAGAATGCCCTTAATGAGCCCTAGGGTTACTGGCACATCATGGAAAAATATTACCGGCAGGTGCCTGTATGATATCCTCCCATGACTCTGTCTCTGCTACTTGCACTCCATTTTCAATGCCATCCTATTATGTCTTCTTGGTAAGAACCCTTCAAAAAATATAAACCAATAAAACCAATAGAAAACCCACTCATCTCCACCAACACCACATTACGATTTCCAAAATGGGCAGAGTTCTATATTTATTGAGTCTTCCATGCAACGCAATGAATACACATCATGGAAATGATGGATTGTACCTCCACCAATAGATTTTCTCTGTAAATAACAGCCTATCTACCATCAATTATTGCATTGAATTGTCTTGAGCCATCCCTAGAGGACATCCTCGAGAGCCATGGAAATTAGTTATAATACATGCCCTGATATTAGCATTTGATTCTAGTGCATTACCCAGACGCTCCTTTGCAATCTGAATGTTTGATATGCCATTATATAGAGACTTGAATTTTAGTAAGGCTTAAAGGAGAGGAGATTTTCCATATGTTTTCAAGTGCTCCAACAATGGCTGTTATTAGAAACCAAATTAGTTTAAAGATTTGTATTTATTGTTTAACCTTTTGCTAACTAATTTGGCAACGGCTATATTTTTGTTAAACATACCTTACTTGCAATATGAAAATATTCATATTAGAAGGTGAAACCTAAATTTGAAGTAAGATAAACTTCATCATTTTCAATAAATCAGTAATTAAGTTCTGTTAAAAAAGGTCTCAAGGTTGTAATAAGAAATAGATAAATCAAAGGGTTGTAGTTTAATTGGTTGAGTTCAATTGGTGAGAGTGATGGTATGTTCCTTGATAACACCATTCACCAAGGATCAAACCCCTGGAAGTAGGATATAAGAGACGAGACCAAAATTATGCTTGTGACTTTGACAAAATGAATAACAAAATGAACTCGTGAATGATATAAAATCCTTCATAGAAAAACCACGTAATATCTAGAAGAACCACCCTAATGTAAACTAGAAAACCGTGAGAAACTGTAATAAGACTTATTGAAGAAAACCACCCCGTAATGCATTGGGAATCTCTATGATGGGCAGGGTCACTGTGAGACATCTGAAACATTATGGGAAGAATTAACAAGAAGCGGCTCTTCTGCGGCTCCTTTTCTTTTGTAAAACAGAGATTTAACCCTCTTCTGATCACATTGTTGATTCCTCAAACAACCCATTCATGGAGATACTGTCATATCAGTCAAGCCAGTAACGTTTGAACAGAGATAAATTCAAATTGAAAATAAGTGCGTCTATGACTATTACTGCCCAGTGCCCACTCATGAACTATTCCTTATAATTCATTCCAAGACTCCATTTCTGGATTAATACGACAGTATTTCATGAAGAACCAAAGATAAAATGAAGTAATACAATTGATGCTTCTCATCTAAGACACCATTAATCCGCAGTTATAATTTCTTTTTGTGTACAGACAGATTCATGTTTGCAATTACAGATGTTTTTCCGACTACCCACTGGAATAATTAGTACCAATAAATGAAGGATTTCTTGCCCAGGAGATACCAGGATTAATGGTTTGTTCAGGGGATTCAAATATATTCAATGCCATAGTATTAGAAATGATTCTGCATATTCTTTCATGGCCCCAAATTCTTGGAAGAATTCCCATGGGCAGACACATTTCTTGATTACTGCATTGATTTCCATTAAAGATTACTTATCTCCGGCTTCTTTTCAAAAATAAAGATCAAGATAAATGCAAGCATTAACCATCTGATTGAATAGATTTTGATGTACAGGGTTCTACATCCTTTCAAAATCCACTTTCATTCATAACCCATCTAAAAGCGTTTGAATAAATAAAAACTGAATTCAGCTTTCTTTGTTTCTTAATTTAAAATATAGTCATAGAGACCCACCTGAAAAGGAATATCTTCCAAATCAAACAAAAGAATACCAGCTAAGAGATGATAAGTCTAGATAAAGATGGTTCACAAATCTTGCTTAGCCTCTTACAAGAACAACCAAAACCCAACAAGAAGAGAAAAGAAGTATCCCAATTGCCATGAAGAAAAATCAGATCTGCAGGCCCTAGCAAGACTGTGATTGAACTGCCTCTATTGAATAACCCCCAACTCAGAATATGCTTCTTTGATGACATGAGCTCTCCTCCAGAGTTTTGTTTGAGCAATTGCTGGACACTGACATTTCCAGGCCCATGTCCTCCTGATAGGTTATAGATGTAACAAACATATATCACTACTCCAATCCCAAGTTAAATTTGCATAGAAGAAAGCCATAAATTATGTTTGCAGTTTGTTTACCTTTGGAATTGGATCCAGAGGAACAGGGGCATGTCCTGAAGCATTGCGCCGCCATGCTGCACATACAACAGCAGAAACATAAATGAATTCTGATATGTAAGAATAATATGCTGTTAGACTACTGATTGAAATAAAAATATGGGCATGAAATCCATGTTAACTTACCGAACCAGCGACCAATGTTCTTATACTTTACATGTCCATAAGCTTTTAGTTGCCTGAAAACCAAACAAAGAGAGCAATTGCCTTGTTGGTAGTGCCATTCCAAAATGCCCAACTGCTCTAATGTGGGTTCCCATCCTGTAAATTCAATTTCTTCTTTTCTTTTCCTTAGCATGGCAGCTTGTGTGGACTCAGTATTGAGTGTTGATTCATCTGATCTCTCTGAATCTGAACCATTACCAGACATTCTGTTTCTTTCAGTATTTAGTGTTGATTTATCTGATCTCTCAGAGTCCGAACCATTACCAGACATTCTGTTTCTTTCACCCTCCTCCAAGAATCAAAATAAAAATGGAAATTCTACTCCTACTGCTGCAGGAAAATGTTCTCTACAGAATGTTTAATGTAGCACTAGTGCAATAGTTGTATGACATGCTTCTTTGAGTCTTTTGGGTGCTGATAGAGGAAAATATTGACTAATTGAATAAGCTATAGTTTTATATATTTCAATAAATGGATGCATTCTAACGAATGTATCATTCATGTGTAAAGGGTTTTATTTAGGCATATTCTTTGTTATTTATGATTATCGGATTATTATCGGATTAAGCAACTGATAATTCTAGCTGTATAATTCTAGCTGTTTTGTTTGGCTGGGTGAAAATAAACTCACCTTATAAATAATTTATGCATATAATTGAGTATTAAAATAACAAGTTCAATCAAATTGTAACAATAAATGTAATAAATTGAAAGAAGTTAAAAGAATTGATCTTTTTTAATTTGTTGTAGTTGATGATGATTTTATCGTACGATTGGAATCAAACAAATGGGATTGGACCAACATTATAAATATAGATTGCTCTAGGACTAGGTTAGACATGTCGTTTGGTCAAAATACTCTGTCTTAGAAAGCTCTAATCCTTAACTAATGTTATCTTTAGTGTTTCATTCACGTTGTCTGCACTTGTATATGAAATGTAAAGGGTTGTGTCGAAAAGCATAATGGAGTTTGTTGTATAGAGGAAAGGTTTACAACGTCCTTAATAAGAAATCAAACCACACAATATTTAAGACATGACAAGCAAATAATATGATGTCAATATCAATGTATATGTTGATGTGATGTTTGTTCGGATTAGGTGGCATCCACCTTGCTTTCCTTTCATATTTGTAATTTGTATTAATTATGTGTCCACATAGAAATAAGCATCCAATTTGACGTGGCATTGTTCACCACATGTAAAAACATAAAATTGGAATTTGTACTTGGCAAGAATTGTAAGTAGCACTTAAGTGTCATAGAATTCATAAATGATATGTATAAAATTTTATGTTTGATTTGGGTGGTGAATTCACCCATGGTTTTAGCACATGGTAGTGAAAACCATCCTTGATTTCTAGTTTTGAACTTTCGTATATATTAGATGTATGTGTTGGTGGTATTAAGAGGATGACACATGTATTTGCAAGGTTATGTTGTTGGATTTCCTCTATAGTTGTCTTTGTTGCTCGTGGTTATGACATTACAATATGACTATTGATTTATGGCTAAAATGCTACTGGAGTGTTCATAAGTTGGAGAGCATACATTAGAGATGGAGTTATGTTGCTAGATTGACCTTATGAAGCTAGTGGTTGGAGGCATCCTCTTTCTCTTGATAGAGCATTGAAACTCTGATAATGTTATATTTGTTGATGAATAATACATTGAGTGTGCTTTGAAGGCTAGGTTTTTACTATATGGGTTTCCTAGGATATTATCTTTTGTAATTTGTTTTTCTCTACAATTAGATTTAGATCTATAGTTTATTACATTTCTTCTCTCATGGGGTCAATGTAGGAACTATTTAGTTTTTTTATTTTGCAAGATTAGTTCATTTATTTTCCAATATTAGAGCTTAATTTCAAGCTTTTGATACTCTTGATGTAGGTGAATAGTTCTTTCCATTTGGTATCAAAGTAATGGTTTTGGTTGTACAAGGGTTGTCTCCTTGTGATATCAATCTATGTTTTAGGGGAAGCTCTACATGGGTGGTCTTGTCTAATGGAAACACAAGATGGAGTTTGAGATTTTGATTTGAAGAAACTTGTTACATGTATGCAAGCTATGGAGTTAATCTTTTAATGATCTATCTAAGCTCCTATACTATCTCCCTAGTTTTTAATTCAAAGGTTGTGGAGTTGGTCGTGTGACAACTTGGAGCTCCTAGATAACCCCTAAACATATGTTGTGGATTCATGCTTTTAGATCTACTAGTTGCAAATTTATGATAGCTATTCATTGGGAACATGAATTTAGTGTTTTCCAAATTTGGGGATTTTAAGATGTATCAACAAACATAGATTGTATGGTTTAGCAGATTTTATGTTTACTCAAAATTTGTCGATCATAGATCTACGGAAGAATGTTTTTAGATATAAGTCTTGAGGAATTTTTTGATGGAGATAGTCTTAGATTTTTTTCTGCTTGCTAAGCTTTGAAATTGGTGTAAGTCTCAAGTTACATTTATTTAAGCTTTTGTATTTGAGAATTTTGTATATCTAATATTCATGTCATGAGAAAAATCTAAATGATTATGTGTTTCTCTTAATTTTAATGGAAAGTTAAATATGTATGTTTTTGGGCCTACAATTCTTCTAGTGGATTCATGTTGCATTGTTTCAAGGTCTATCTTTGAATTTATATTGTTGATTTTATTTTGTTGTTTGTTATACAATAGAGAGGAAAGAGAAATATCACCAAGGTGATACTTTCGGAAATATGTTTTGTTCAAGGGATGTCTCATGTTATTGTGACAATGGTACCTTGGAGGGCATAGATCTTGGAATTCGCTCTGAAATGATATAGGAGCATAACAAGGTGTAAGAGCAAGCTTACGTCAACCAAAAATATTTTCCTTTATTTGCTTGTATATTTTATTACTTTCTAGTCACTAACCGATCTCTAAATATTCTACCACATTTCATTGTAGTTGCATAGTTGACTTCATGCCAAGAGACATATGTTCTACTAGATGATCTCTTAATGCCATATTCACTCTCTATAAGTTTATGATCAACACAATGGCGTTAATTGGTCTATGAACTTCGCCAAGCTTGAAAAGTTTATAGTCAATTCTCTATCTATGATTTGTAAAAACTCTCTAAAATTTCCACCAACGAATGAATGTACATTGGACCTTGGAGTGCTTATGGTGTGTGTTGCATGAAGATCCATCATCACCCCATTTGATTTGGGAGATTCAACTATACAACTAGAGCCAACCTCGTGTTTCATGTGGCATTGAGCTTTATGCCACCTTCTAGCCAACTAAGATTATTCCTATGATTAGAATTAATTATTTTTATGTGCTCATAAAGTTCATTGAAGAAAGCAATGAAAGTAGGAAAAAATTAAGCATGGCATCGTATTGCAATACCATTCAAATTGTATAAATTGCACATTATAATCAAATGATTAAGGCCTAGCATGTTAGAAGCCCAATGTGGTAGACTATAATGTTTCTGGGATTATAGTAAAATAGAGACATTATTTGTGAGTTTGATTGTTTGGTTGTATGGTTGGATAATCCTTCATTGGACCCTTCAAATGTGACTACATCAAATGGCATAAGAGCGTGGTTTATTTGTGTAGTTTTATAGAATTAATTTGACCTAACACATATTCATGACTCATGATGTCAAATTTCTAATTAAAGGATACTAAGAGGTTCATTGTGTACAAATTGTTGGTATTGAGATGATGCACATAAAAGATATGTGTTTATTTCTACTTTATAGAAATTAAATAAGGTATCTAATATAGTGGTAAGGTTCTAGTTGTAAACATATCACTGAACTAAGGAAACTTACAAGAATCTTGTAAATAGAGTTTCAATTGTGAGGTATTTATAGGAGTGATTGTGGACAAGCCACCAACCTAAGGTAGTTTCACAAAACCTAAGGTGCTACCATAGAGAGGACATGGTATTGTGAAATTCACTAGAAGGATGGAAGAAATGACTAAGATGGTAAAGGAAATGAATATATAGATGGATGCTTTTGATTAAGACTACAAAAGAAACCCTAACCCTAGAAATGATGAAAGTGATGAAGAATAAGAAGCTAGTCCTACCAATTAGAATGAAAACAAATAGAAAGACAAAGATGAAATAATGTGAATGCTATATCAAGCATCGGTAATAAAACTAGAGTAGAAATTCTAAATTATTGTGGTAGTCTAAATCCTAAAGAATCAATAGATTAGATAAACTATTTAGAAGAACATATTGAGCATGAATATATTGATGATCCACACATATTAATTTTTTTTAGGAATAAATTGATTGATATTGGTATCATTTGTTGGAAGGAATTCTAGCTAGAAAGGAATGGAAAATTTAAACCTAGTATTGTTAGATGGGGCAAAATGGTGAAAATTTAAAATCTAAGTTCAGCCCTATAAATTATAAATTAGAGGTACTAAAATAATTGCATAATCTCAAGCAAAAATATGACTAAAAAGAACTATACTAAAGAGTACTAAAGACTATGAATCTATTCAAGACATCATGATGGAGTGTAGAAAATGACAAGATACATGAATGTCTTGAGAGATTCAATCTAAGAAGAGTTGAACATGTTAAATTTTTGGACATTAGAGAAGGTGTACTAGATGGCCTTAACCATAAAAATAAATTTAACTTGAAGGTTTGAAGATAGAAGAAGTTGACAAAGAGGAAGAGTAGGGAGATTCCAAGAAGATATGCCACATTGTGGTGACAAGAAACTATGTAATGTCCCTTCAGTTGTTGCACTTTATTTCAGTTTGTTTTTGTTCGGTTGATAGTTGTTTTAGCTGTTTTTGATGCTATGTTGGTTTTATACTGTGTTTATGATACATTAGATACAGTATTGATCATCTGATTATGTTTGTGTGGCGACATTATGATAAATATTATGTGTGTTATGGTTTTATGTTGTTTCAGAGCATTAGTGTGTTTATGATGATGTATCTGATGTTGTTTATGATGTAATACTATATGTTAGTCTTGGTGAAGGAGACAGTGTAGCATTACTCACTCGTGAGTACCCTGCTACATTGTGACTCTCTTTCACAATGTGATTGTCGATTTATGCAGATATGTTTGACAGTGTTGTTTGATGTAGTTGCAGGTACTAGCATCGACTCCACCTACTCCGTCAAGTTTGAGTGTGCCATGACCCAATGGAAACATGTTGTTTCGGAGATAATGATAGGTCCTTCTCTGGCCATCGTTCGCTTATAGGACGATTATCAGGTGTTGTCACCCGTCATTGTATTGTCATTCGAGTCTGTTATGTCGTTCATGTTTTCGTCATGATTGGAAATTAATTGATTAAATAGTTAAATGGTTTATTAATAAGTTATTTGATTTAGCATAATGTTATTCGAAATGGTAAATTAAAATATGTGTTTAATTAATTTAATAATCAAATTGGAAATATCGTTTGGAAAGGTTTGATTAATTTGAATTATTAAAATAGGATATTTATTTAAATGTAATTGTTGATTTTAATGTGCAAACTTAAATAAATGAAAAATTGATATTTTGAAGGGTTTGTTTTCAACAGATTATAGATAAATATCTAGAATCTTGACTTGGAGTCAGAAAGTGTTATCTTGGGTAATTGTTTAATTAGAATTGTCTGTTCAATATTGATTGCATGTTGACAGTCAATTAAGTTTTGTGATTATGAGTTAATTGAAAAAAAATTAAAAGCCTTAGTTATGAAAATATGATTGACGACAATTTTCTAAAAAGTTTTGCTGAGTTGGCCACCGGGAGAGTTTTTCTGTGCATGTGGAGATTTTGGTTTGCTTGAGCTTGGATTTCGATTGATTGAAGATTGCTGGATTTGGAATTTGTTCTTGGCTCTTCTTCGGATTTCATTTGCCTTAGCTTCGATTTACAAGTTGGTTCGACTTCCTCTCTCTTAGATTTTCATTTGGAAAATATTGTCTTCTCCATGTCTTGCTTGTTGCATGTGGAATTGGGGAGAAATAACGTTGAGAATAGTTTTAAAAGATATAACTATATTATATGGTATGGGGGGCGGGGGGTTGTTTAATCTTTTTTTATATATCATTAATTGTATTACTATTGTCATGAACGACATTGAGAGCTTTTATGTATTTTCCTGTGAAGTGTCTGTGTATGCTCAGTGGCTGTTGTAGGATGTTTTGAGTATTCCCTTGGCTTTGGAATCATGGTAATGGTGGTTTTTCACCCTATTTGATTTGGAATTTTAGTGTCTTGAAGATTCGCCAGTGATTGTTGAGTCTGGGTTTTGTCCATCATTGTCTGAAGCTTGTGAAATACGCTTTAATCCCATTCTTTCGTTAAAAACAGCGCCATCAATGGTTATTCAGGATTAGTTTGCATTTGTTTGATTCCTTGAGCTCGATTTGATCAATTGTCAAATGGATTTTATGTCTTTTCTGCAATATCGATTCATGGTCTGACATAGCATAGTTTCGATGTTTCTTTTTAAAAATCTCTTTTGTTATATCTAATTACTCACTGTGTAGCATTTTATAGTAATAATCTGCCTTAAATAATGGAAATGGTTCACATCTCTCAGAAAAATTTCTCTTGCAACGATTTGGGAGATGGATTTAGATGTTGTGTGGCAACCAAATCATGCTCTTGTTCTTCCTCTTAAACCTTAGCATTGGTTGTCAGTTAGGCGCATAGGTTGGATATCCCTGTTTCATTCGTTGTTGAAATCTGACAACCTATTCCTCTTGTCGAGGCCTTAAATTCCTTGGCAAATAAAGAAAAAGAAAAAAAACTTAATAGATCACCTTATTACATGTGAATTCCTTAAATAAAAACTTAACCATGACACAGGCCGCCGCCTTATGATTTGATTCGCACCTCATCTTGCACTGTAGTTTTCTCCAAATAAGTAGAGATCCCTTGTTACGTCTCCAGTTTTGTGTGAGTTTAGTTTATAAAGACTTGATGATTGTATTCTTATTAAATTCGCCTCTCTTGTTAGCCCCATAAATTTGGCTTTTTAGGCTGGTATTTGAGCTTAATAGTTTAGCATTCGATGTTCCTCTATTTATTTTGGTAAATAATAGATAGGTTTTGTGGGGATATAAACTTTGTCACTCGTTATAGAAACTTTAATCGATGCTTTCTATAGGTCTTGGGGAGCAGGGCTTAAATTTGACGGTCGACCCTGTTTGTCAAGCAATTTTTTTGTGACGGTCATTTATTCAAAGTTCCCTTTCAAATATTAAAGGTTATCTATTTTAAGTAAAATATATGTAGATTGAAAAAGCATATATAAGAATAATTACATAGAAATTTTGACAGTTTAACTAAAATTTTGCCTTTCAAGTGATACGGTCTTCTTAAAATTTTAATTGTATTTTACAGCCAAAATGACTAAATATGGCCGTACGGCCATCAAATTTAAGCCCTGTTGGGGAGGGGGATCGCTATTTTGCATGAATTTCTAAACGTATTAGAATTTGATTTCAATTCGTAAGGATAACTGTAGAAAACAGATCTGTGTATTTCTGTTTGATAATATATTTACATTAGAAATTGTTTAATTTTAAATTGTTTGCTTTTAGATTGGTGAAAGAGTTTACTAGTATTGGTGTAATCTCATAAACTTGTTGAAGTAATTTTAGTTTATTTAATTTTAAATGAATGTTAAATTTAGATTTAGTTTGTTTATTTGTAAATGAATATGGCTTTTAACTTGTGAATTAATAGATTATTGCTTTGAACTATTCTTTTATTATTGATTTGGTGTCAAGGAAAGTTTTTGTGGAAGAATATTTTGTTTGTGTAAGGGAACTCTTTGAATGAATTGTTTGATCTATTTAAGTCATGAAGTTTTGGTGGTTGTATATGATGGGTAATTATATTTTTATTGATATTTTAAGAGTGTACTTTGTTATGGAATTCTTAGTTTTCCAGAGGCTAGGAAAGGAAACTTGTATTGTTAATCTTATTGTGTTTGTACTTTATTGTTCAATTGCAATGATCTAATTTGGGACTTATCCATGCATGATTTATTGTTACATTGGAGGTATTTTGAAAATTAAATGGTTTACATCATGTTCAAGATGTGCTCATTCTTGGTTTTGTTTAATGTGCATGATGGCTATCCTTTGTAATTGATAATGAGTTATGTTATTGGGAAGAGTGACATTCAATAGGGGCCGAAACCCTAAGATGTAACCAGGGTAACCTATCGTGAGTTTATAATTCAATGAAAACCTAATTAAATGTACTAGGGGTTAGGTAGAGTTCACTAAATAAATCAGATAATTTGATGCCTCGCCTAATGCCTTAGTTCTTGTAAAGATTAAGGGTAAGTTGAGATGGTCTGGAACAACATGATCGTCTACTTTTTCTTCTTGAAAGGTAGTTCGATTCCACATGAGTTTGTTTGGGGGCCAAGAATCGGTAAAGATTGCCAAGGTAACTCAGTATGAGGGTCAGTAATCTAGGAAGATTCACCAGGGTAACCTATAATAAACTATGTGATGACACTCTTTTCCTAATGCATGTTATGTGGTCTCTTGTGTGGAGTTACTCTTGTTTATGTTGTTTCCTTTGGGAGCTTTGTTTGTAATTTATGTGGTTTAGATATTCTTATGTTGTAATGTGTACATCAAGCCATATGATGTTATGTTCTATCTTCATGCCTGTTTATCTTTGTGGACCTAATATTATCTCCCAACACTGGGGGTGGACCTTAGGGTACCACGTGGTTGGGAGGAACGTGTTATATCCTCCATTGGGTCCCCTTGCAGGTGTTGTTGTGTGTGGATAATATTGTACTTGTGACAGGTTCTTGTTTCTACACAGTTCGTGATGTTGGACGCTAAGCGTGCTCATGAACAAGATTGACAGATGTCTTACGATCTTCATCTATATTGTATACACTCTTGATGTGTATGAGTGAACTTATTGTAATTTTATTATGTTGTTACGAGATTTTTCATAATCTCACTTGTTGTAAGTTGAATATGTAGCATGGCTACATATGAATATGTGATTGGATCATTCTTTAATGATATGAAATTTATCCTTATGCTTTATGTATTTTGGTTTTGTGATGTGACATTCTCACTTGTGAATGTTTAAGTAGCATTGTCACGGAACCCTGAGAACATATGTGTATATTTTTCTTTTGTACTCTTGTTGTAAACGAATGTCTTTTAAAAAAAACAATTGTTCAATTATTTTGTTACTTTATGTGTTGTTCTTTGGGTTCCTTGGCTGGACATTATAGACTATGTGAAGGATCCTAAGAGTGATAAACCTCATCGCAAGGGAGGGGTGAGTTGCAATTCATACCTCAAAGATAGAGATGATATAATATCATATTGCAATGATATTGTAGATGGGAATTAGAGAGGTAGAAGAAGATATGATAGATGTGATGGGAGACCCTTTAGAGGAACATATTTCAAGTGTGGATAAGGAAACCAAGCATTTGAATGTCACCAAGGTTGAAGAATCACTAGCAGAAGGCCAAAAGAAATAGATAATTTCATATGATAATGAGGAGAATAAGAGGTCATACAACTCCAAAGATGAACTAGAAAATGGTGAGTTTATTATTTCAAGAAGAGCTTTATTAAAACATTATTATGAGGAGCATCTAACACAAAGGAAAGATATATTTAGTAAATCTAGAGGCAAGTGTTGTAAGGTCATCATAGGCAATGGTAGTATAGATAACTTAGAGTATTGTAGACACTTAAAATCATCCCGATCGATATTGCACATCTGAATTTGATTATTAACACAATTTTCATCCTAATTCACCTCTTTTCGACCATTTAATTAAATAATCGAAATTGTTTAATTGAATTCATCACTTTCATCTATTAATCAGATAATCAATTTTATCAAGTTAATTCATTCCCTTTCATGCTAATTTTTATCCTATTTAATTGAATAATGTGAATTATTTAAATTGAACCCCTTAAGTCTTCTCATTTGATTAAATAATCTTAATTATTTAATTAAATACCATTAACCCCATTTCATTAAATAAGTTAATTATTTAATGAAAATCCGAATTTCATCCATCATGCACAATTAGATAATGTTTTAATTATCTAATTATCTAATTTCTCTCACCCTCCCACTTGCAAGGGAATATTCCCCTAGAATATTCCTCCATTTGCATTCCTCCAAAATTAGAAATATCTTGTAACAACTTCCTAATTTCTAGGAAGTGTGCTTCTACAAATCAATGTGAGCCATTGATTAAAATATTTGATCCTTGTCAACTTGCATTCTCATCCATTGATGGGAATCCTTGATCTATGCCATCCCCTCTTATTGGTTTTCATCCATTGATTGATCAAATCAATATTGACCATTGATTTAGCTATTTCTCCTATAAATAGTCCTCATTTCTATGAAAAAGGGATCCACTTTCATTTAGAGTAACTTTACTATACTGAATTTTAGAGCATTCTCCATAAGCATTTTAGCATTTAGCACCCATTTTAGTAAGCTTTCACATCCATTTCAGCTAATCTTTCATCAATGGCATCCGTTTTCAATCTTGTTTCAACCAAGGGATTGGGAAAGGGCTAACATTCCACATCAATTCAGCACCAATCCCCAAATGGGATGAGGTTTGATGCATTAGAATAGGTTTCCATTATGCATTTCTAATTTATTTCATGTTTTAATGGTTTCTTTGCTTAATGTTTTCATGAATTTCATTTGGAGCTTGACTTAAATAATTAGATCTTGGTTAAATCTTGTATGTTTAATCATGTTTAGCTTAGGTTAGGATCATGCTCACATTTTGGCAGTAGGAGGGCATTACTAACTAAATTTGATCAAATTTTCTTGATATTTTTGTGTGTTTCAGGTTGCAGGGCAACAAAGCGCAATTGTGATTTACCATAGCAACACAATTATTGTATTGGAGCACAATTGTTGTATTGGAGTGCAATTGCTATATTGGAGCACAATTTTTGCATTTGAGCGCAATTGTTGCATTCGAGCGCAAATTTTTTTTTGACAAGAGTTGCACAATTGATCATTCTATTTTTGTGTAGGTTCAGTAGAGAAGTGTTATTGCAATGAAGCAAAGAGGTGCAATTTCTAAATACCATCATAGTTGTTAGAGGGTAGAGAGGTGCAATTAATAAATTTATGTGCAATTGTAAAAATTGCAGTGCAATTGAGGTCTGATAGAGCAACACAAAATTGCAAGGTAAACCATAGAATTAAATCTACATGTTTAACTTTGAATTTTTTAAATTAAATTTGTTCTTTGATCATTTACAGACTGCTATTTTTGTTTTGTAAGGCTAACTCATTTGTAGGTTTTGAGAGGAGCATAAAATCTGGAAGTAAAGGAGCACAATATCATTTGATCTTTTATTGTAAGAGTGTTTTTAAACACTCATGGGATGATATAACCCATCTTGCTACTTTATTTCATGCTTTAGGACAACTAGTTTCCAATTTGGGCTTTAAAACTTACAATGCTATGAATCTTTTCAAAGTTGGCTTAAGATTGAACCCAAACACCCTCAGATATTACGATTTGGTTTAAAATTGAACAACACAAACTTACACTTAATTTTGGTGCAATTAAAATGAACATAACATCTACTTTGGTGCATTACAATGAATCAGTGTTTTCTTTGTTTGTCATGCTTGTGTAACTTTTTTGTGTGTATCCACTCCCCTTGCACTTTGTGCGATCTTGGGTGAAGAGAAACACTCTAAGTTTATAAAAATTTTGAGTCACCCCAAGGATTTTCTACATATCCACTCCCCTTGCACTTCATGTGATCTTGGGTGAAGAGAAATAGCATTTTCTTGCCTTTATTAGGTAAGGGCCTACCTATGAGACACATCCCACAGTGGAGAATTCATAAGTGACCCTAAAATCACATTTACCGATGGGCTATATAAAGTATGTGAAATCAAAAGAAAGTAGCATAAATCTTGGGCATGAATGCCATGATGTGCCTAAATCCTCGTACGAATGTAATGGGTCGTACAGGAAGGGCTAGAGACTTAAGTGTCTCATGCTTGATGTGTACCTTTGGTGTTCACGGTTGTCACTACACACCTTTTTTCTAGAGGCCAACCAAGTTTCTTGAAATGTCCTTTGAAGTAATGCACAGGAGGCGCACCACTCCTAAAAGTTACTTACCATGTTCGATTTAGTTGAGGCATAAAGCTTAAGAGTCCATTCTCTTGTACAAAGCTAGGTGTATCAAGACGGTATATTTCCTTGATATGTCCTATTTTACCCCTCTATAATTTTGGATTTAAAATCATTCTTTTGAGGGTGAGGCAAGCCTACTAAGAAGTGACTTACCTTTATTCCTCTATCTTGTTAAGCGATTGATTTTGTTGAGACCAACTAAAAATTCTTATGGAAGAAGACTTGCGAAATATCTCCCATACCCATTGAGTCAGTCAAACACTTTTCTTGGAATCAAACAAACAAACATCAACATGGTCAAAAATTTCAAACCCTTTGTTTATATGTGAGTGCACTTCAAGGACAATAAATTGTTGCGTACCCCTAAATATATCTTGTTTTTTTCAAAAAAATATATTAGTGGTTTACCAATATATTTGACCATATCTCTTCTCACTTATACCAAAGTTAACTTAAGTAACTATGGCTTGGCTCTTTTATTTTCACAATGTCAAGCTTTTATGGAAAACATTTTCCTTGTCACATACATTCTTATTTTAAACTTAATCAATACATTTGATGTGGTAAAAGAAATCTCATTAATCAAAGATTAACTCAATTGAACCCACAAAGCAGGTACACCTTGGATTCATTTTCCAAAATATCTACACTCCCAAACAACAAAGAGAAAGTAAGTAAATTCACACTAAAATATTATATCAAAGTCCCACCATCAAACAAACATTGATTTCTTAGGTTTATCACTCCAAGGGAAAAGCATGTTTTTCAATACCTTGATCTTGTAAACAAGTCCCTTTTAGGTTCAAAACATCAGGATCAATCCTCCCCATTCACCATCAAAACATTTTACATCTCATCTCACAAAAAACTTTAAACTTTGGACACAACAACCTCCTATACTTACTTTTTCATCAACAAATCACCTAGTTTAGCTATATGTTGGAAATGAATCCTTTTTCATACATCTAGTTAGATTAGAAAAACATCCTTTTGAAAAAGTTTATCCTAAAAAGTCACAAGTCTACTTTTATGATTGACAAGTTCATTAGTATCCTTATCAAAATAACAAACATCAAACCTTTAGTCTAGTGTTATCCAAAATTTTGAAGTTCATCCCCCATATCACTCACCCCTTTCATCATCCATTCGCATCATTGGTCCTAAACACCTTAGAGGGTCACTTTTACCAAAATTTGAATCAACCCAAGAGTTCCAATAGTATAAATCTTAATGCAATACTCCCAAAGTTGATCCAAAATTTATGGTAACAACAAGATCACAATACAAAAAAAACATTGAGAAAAATAAAAATTCATCTACCACGAGTGATCCCAACAAAAAAGAATTTGATCCTAGAAGCTACTCAACCCCATCACAAAATCAACCTCAAACTTCACTAGAAATGGGGTATGAAGTAGAAGATGTTACTAAAAATCCACTTGAACTCACTGTAGAGGAACTACTTGAAGCACAACAAGATCCCAAAACTCACCATCTCATCAACACATTGATGAAATTGAACCCCACACAATACATGCTAGCTTTAGCAAAGGAATGAGTAAAACTCCCTTCAACATTTGATTTGGACACAATTATGGAACAACCTTTGGTAAATGTGGCTTATATTCCTCAAGCATCCATTACACAACCTTTGGTCCAAGGTATTGTCCAATCTGTTACTCAACCATCTTCATTACATGTGCCAAGTCAACCTTTGACTACTAGTCTTGCAACTTGATTAGGAACCAACCTTGGTCTCACTCCCAATCTAGGAAACAACAAAACATTGGGTACACAAGACACAACCATTCCCCAAAACAAAAATTGGACATCGATATTTTGTGCCCAACCATATGCTTCCACTACAAAAAGTTCCTAAAGTATTCCTACTATTCAAAAAATTCAAGTGAGTTAAACACCCCAAGTAGATCAACAAGGACAAGTGAACACCATAGTGTAAGGTCAATTATCAACACAAAAAAGTCCATCTTCATCAAATCATCCAATTGACCCTCAAAGTCAAATGGTTCCACTAATCCCTCAAATCAACCAAGGAAACACATCAAATCCATTGGTCACAAATCCCATAAATCAAGGAAATTTATTAGTCCCAAATCAAACACATCAAGGAAATGCATCCAATCCATTGGTCCCTCAACATCAAATCAATCAAGGGAATTCCTCCAATAAATTGACCCAAAGTCAAAGTATGCCACTAATATTGCAACACCAAGTGGCACCATCTCAATCTTTGGTCCCCCAAGTAATGCAAAATTAAATGGGACCTAAATCTTACATTCCTCCACCCCAATCCCAAATTTTACAAGGAATGATAGCACAAAACCAAGGACAAAATATACCAAATCCAAATCAAATTTCCAACCCTTTTATCACACACCAACCACCCCAAAATCAACTCAACCCACAAATCACTCACGACATGGTCCCTAGAAATCTACCAATTATTCCATAAAATCAAAACATCTCAAGCCAATACATTCAAACCAATCAATTTGTCCCAAACCAAAACACCATCCCATTATCACAAGGAAAAAATACATTGGCTTATCAACAACCTATTGTGAATCAAAAACAACAACAAGCCCAATTACAAGCACAACAATGCTCTCAACAACAAGTGCTTATGCAACAAAAACAACAACAACAAGGCTTTTACTACAACCCCAACAATCATACAAAAGCACACAACAAAATGTCTTGAATCAAAACACTCAAGGAGCATACAACACACCTCCACCACTATCACGATTACATACACAATATCAAAATCCACCATACACGCCATATAACACACCCCCTTATCAAAACCCCACATTTAATTCATTTACCATTTCACAATATAACATGTATGCTCCACCACCAAATCCTCAAGATGATTTTTCCTCATGAATTAGGGTGCTCACACAACAAATCCAAGACATCCAAGCGGTGAAAATTGTTGGCATGTGGCTTCTAGTGTTGTCATTGATGGAAACTGAAGTCATCTTCATGGTTGGAAGATTTGTATCTAGTTATACCGGCAGATAAAGTGCAATATTGTGTTTCCAACAGAATATCTGAAGAATAGGGTATCCGGTCAGTCAGTCAATCTGTCTACTTCACCGGATTATCATTTTGTGTTGTGGACCCCTAGGATTGCTTGGTGATCACGTATATTATCTTATTACTGAATTTTGTGGTGTTGCATTAGTGGCAATATGAGCTTGAAGGTCTGGTAAGATTTTTTCTATCAATTTGCTCATTGTAGTCGACTCAATGAATGTGTTGCATTGTGGATGTGTAAAGCGGAATTATTTGAAATATTTTTATGTTCAAATATTTAATTATGGGTCCCAGCTATACTAGTCTAGCCGACGGTGTTAGATCCACATTGTAAATCCAATTGTAATTTTGGGCTGACAGTTGATAGTATTTCCTTGTTTTATCAAGACCGACCTATAGAGATTTTATTTCTAGATGCGGATTGTTGGAGTTAAAATGACACTGAGAGGGGGGGGGTGAATCAGTGTCTTAACAGATTTGACCAATTTTCAAAAATTCAAAAACATAGCTCAAATTTGATCTCAATATTACTCTGATTAATGCATTCATGAGTTGAATGTAATCATTCATAAACAAAATTGAGAAAAGTAATAATCCCAACAGTGAACTGAAACAACAACAACACAGTAAATTAGTGAGCACATAGAAGAACAAAGAGACACAAGATTTTGCTGAGTGGAAAACCCTCCTGGAGTATAAAAACCACTCCCGAAATGCCTTGCAGGCTTAATCTTTTTAATCAACTGTTCACAATGCCTTATAGGCTGATTTTTGAGCACCCACTCAAGGAGCACCAACCCCTCATTTAGAGATATCTATCTCAAGGAGCACCAACCCCTCAAATTATATTTCTAAACAATAATCATTTCTCAAAGGATCTCTTTGTTTTCAGTTAAGCTCATAACTCTATGTTTTTCAGAGTATTTCAATACATTTTTGATACAGCCAAAGAACAATATTCCAGAATTACAACCAGAGTTTTTACAATGTTTTCAACACTGGTATTTATGTACATTTCAAGTATGTATGTCAATAAGAAATCTTCAAAAAGCATTTTTCACAAGATTCTGAAACTCTCTTGCTAATTTTTAGCTGAATAATGACAGTTTATAGATGATGGTAAAAATAAAGAGTAATGCTTATCCAGAGAGCTGCAAATCATCCATTATTTCAAAAACGCAACTGCTCAAAAAGAAACTCAATGAATATTCTGCCTTGTAACCGTTCTGAGATTTGATGCCAACCAATGATGTTGGCCTGCAACTGTATTTTGAAATTTCCATGACGGCCACAGAGTTTGAGACTTCATTAACCATTCGCTGAGACATCCATATAGTCCTACCGAAGGCAATTAAATTGCCAATCATTCCCCTTAGTTATCGCTTTCGCCATGACCCATCAGAGTCAGGGAGAAGTCATATCGAAGATCTTTATGTTTCCCCGAGATCACATTTATGTTATATTTGTTTCAGTCACTAAGACACAAGAGTCTTTCTCACCGAGACGTTCCCAATATTCGCCTTCGCTAAGACAATATATAGTCAGGAAGACGCTATATAGATTGCCCCACGTTTCACCGAAAGTTCACATGATACATTTTGGTCGTCGTGACATAAGGTTTTTCTTGCCGATGAGACCATCTGTCCCAAGCGGGTCACTATAACATGCCGACATCGGGGAGACCTCTCGTAGATTATATTGTCTCATACCGAAACAACCCGAACACACCTTAGATCGCCAAGAGAATTCAATTCTCATACCGATAGAGACCCTTTTGTTTTCCATCGGCGAGACCGAAGGTCACTTGCCAAGACCTCACCTCGATATCGCATAGTCCAGAAGAAGTAACCCTTTGCACAAGTCGGTGAGACACTACGGAGTCGTTATAACATTTCACCGAAGTAGTAACCTTATGCCGATAAGACATTCAGTGCATCGGTCGGTGAGACAAAAAATCTTCGATGAGACTATATACTGAATACATTATGTTTGACCGAAGCGAAACCCCAGATGTGATGTCGGCGAGACAAAACCACTTCACCGAGACCTATTATGATACCGCCCAGCTCTGCCTATGAACCTCCATATGCACTAGTCGGGGAGACATTTCAAGTTCGATGAGACACTACCCCGATAACAGAACTCCTACCAATAAGTTCATCCTCGGTCGCCGATAGACGTCCACATGCATATGGTCGGTGAGATAACAATTTTTTTGTGACCCTTCACCGAAGCCTTAAACTCATGCTGATATACAATTTTTCAATGGCGGTCGGTGTGACATACCAATTTCGCTGTGACCACATACCGATGGTGTAACACTTGCCAAAAGCTGCCTGAAAGAAAAAAATCCAATCGACATGACATCAGAAATGTCTTGCCAATAGGCAACATAGACATTTATCAGAAAAATGGATCGGGGAGACCCTAGCATTTTCACGCTGAAATGTTCTTTTTTTGTCACTAAAACAATGTACAAATAAGATAACCAAAGACTGCATGAAGCTCAAACTGATCAGTACCAAAGAAATTAAGATTCTGAATGTAAAATGTCCACTGAATGCCAAGACAAGTAAACCATATAGACAAATTTGTATCACGATAAAGCATGAGAAACCAAACTGAAATTGTCAACAAGTAGAATCAACTGAAATGGATTTTGTCATCAAGGACAAACCATATGATCACAACTAAGAACCAACAACGGATATATATAAGAGATTTGATATATCATTTGGAATGTGAGAGAAGAAGTATGGTGGTGTGTTGCAATCATCAGGAAGAGCGATAAGGCGATTATGCACAGTTTCACTTATGCATTAATATCTTTGCAGTGCAAGTAGTGCAGAGCAAAGTGGAATCATTAAATCAGTCAAAAGGACAAAAAATTATCTACAGAGCTTAATTGGAACTGTAACCAGGCATTGTGGATGTTATTTCATCAGTTCACTCTTTTGGATTTATTCCAAATCATTGTAGGGAAATGATCCCATCCCTTTTGAGCAATGAGCTCTAGGTAGTGAGCCTGAATGCAAGTGCATTCCCATTTTGTATTTCTCATTTTGGGTATACTCATAGTATATTGTGGATTGGCCATCCACCATGGTTTTTCCCCTAACAGGGTTTCCACGTAAAAATTCTAGTGTTATTGTGTTGAGATTATTTTCTTTTTGTTGATGCATGTTTTCTTTGTTGAATGGTTAAGTTAAATAACAGAATAATAAAGCTGATTTTTTGCTCAACACTGATTCACCCCCCCTCTCAGTGTTGCTTGTTTCCAAAAATTGGTATCAGAGCTAGTTCCTCGGAAGAAGTCTTATAGCTTCAGGAGATCTTGGAAGGTGTTTTTCAATGGATACAAGCAATCTTCAACAATAACTTATGGTGGCCCTTGATAATCTGGACCAGTCAAAATCTGAGAACTAGGAACTGCAAGAAAATATTGAGAATGTAGAAAAGTTCATTCAGTCACTAAAAGACAAAATCAATGAATCAAGGGAGAAAAGAAAGGAATTATGTGGTCAACTCAAATAGAAAAACAAAAGCATAGAAGATGAACAACTCAGTCTAGCTCTGAAAGATAAAACAGAAGAATGTGAAAAATTTTCCAAAGAGAATGTTGTCTTGAAGCATGAGATGGAATCCATCATGATGAGAATGACCAAGGAGATTGAGGACAAAAAGAAGAATGAAGAGAAGCTTGCACAATCTTTGAAAGAAAATTTTGAACAATGTAACTGATTAGATAATGAATTGGAGCAATCCAAGAACAATGAAGAAGTGCTTGAAAAGCAGCTTGATGATCTCAGAAATGAACTTGCTAATGCAAATGAGTATAAAGAAAAATTCAAAGCAAGCTCAGCGAAACTTGATGAACTGATCAAAGGACAGAGGACTGATGGTGATAGACGAGGTCTTGGATATGAAGAAGGAGAAAGTTTTAGATCTAGACAAAGGAATTCCAGACAAAGAAGATTCAGAAAAGGAAGATAGATGGAAGGAGGCAGAAGAAATCCAGTAAGGCAACCAAATTCTCAATTATTTAATGGCTATTATTATGTTTGCAATAAATTTGGTCATATGGCTTCTCAATGTAGAAGAAGGGTGAATACAAGTAGACCATCATTCTCAGGTCAGTGTTTTAACTACTATAAGTATGGTCATAAATCAAGTGACTACAAAATTATGATAAATAACTTTCATAGAAATGTCAGATGTTATGCATGCAATAGACTTGGACATATTGCTAATCAATGCAGATCAAGTCAAAGCCAGTGGAATAGTTGGTCTGGACATAGAAGTGTTGTGTGCTACAATTGCAACAAAATTGGACATATCGTTGGATTCTGTTGGAATAGAAGAGGTCTGGTAAATCAGAACATGCAACAAGATGTTAAAGGAAAGGGAAAGTCACTGCTAATGTGATTAGGCAGAAAATGCAAAAGAAATGGGTAAGGAAGAATCCCTCTGTAGAAGGAAATGGATCTTCTCCGAAAGCAACTTCTGGAAATTCCTCAGGGAATTGATGTTCGGTCTTTGGCTTAGGGGGAGCTATCAAGAAAAACTCTTAAACCCCCTGGCAAATGATTGATACTAGAATTTGAGTGTGTGCAGCAGGAGATTTGATTCCTTTCAAATGTTGTTCGACCTGTTAGAAGCATTAGTGAAGCATATTAAAGATCTACATAAAAATCATCTATCTCGGTGCCTGAAAGGAATAAAACCAGATGTATTAGGGCAAGGGTGTTTAATGCAAAATAAAGGAGTTAGGTATGTGGAAAATAAAAGAAATGACTTCAACCCTCATTTGTCATATTGCATTTGGAGAAAAGTGTTTTGAAGAGATTTGATGCGATCATTGCACATTTGTGGAAGAGATTCAAGCATAAAAGAAAATTTGCAATCGAATTCCATTTTCGTCCTCGAAAGGTATTTATTGAAAACCTGTAAATTTGTGTGATTGCAATCATGTCTACTCCTTTGGTAATCAAATTTAAGGATAGGTTGCGCCCAAAGTTCAAATGGCATCTGTATAAGTCCGTAGATACAAAGCCCTTAGGTGTATTTTCATCGATGTTGTACGAAGTCCTGCATATTGAGGATATTAGGGCTTATGTGCATGCAAACATTGAAGATTTGGGAACCTCTCATTTGATGAATTTGTACTCTTATCATATAATGCAAGAATATTATACTGTGAAACTGGAATTCAAAACCCTAGAAGATAAGAAACTTGTGCAATTTGTGAAATTCCCCATATTTGAAGAAGATGAATGGGTTTGATATTTCTTGAGTCGTGTCTATGATGAATTCATGTGGTTGGATGTGCCATTCAAAATCCCAAAAGAAGCTATTTGTGCAGTTACTGGACTAAATTCCACCGGTATGCTTCCAGTTTTGAAATTTGTAAAGAATGATAAGGTCACTGATGCAATAGGCTCGAAATGGGACAGAAGGGCAATGACGATAGACGATATTGCCTCAGTGGATGTAAGATTTGCATCAATGGTTATCGGCTATAAGATTTATCACTCAAGTTGGGAGAATTTAGTATCTAGCACAGCTATCTACGCAGCATATGAAATGGTCAAACATAATGAAGACTATGATTTATGTGAACTACTTAGAAGCCAATTATTGGAGAATTTGGGTAAAATCAAGAAGGATAAGAAGAAAATATTCAAATACAGTAACCTGTTGATATGTTTATTCTTCTACTTCTCAGGTGAGATACCGAGAATTGGTAAAGTTCAGTGGCATAATGATATGTTGGTAGCAGTTTAGATACAAAATAAGTTATGTGAACTGGGTGATCATCAGACCCACAATACAATCTTCTAGGGATACTTTAAAAAAATTAGAACTTGATGCACGCCAGAGAAAGAATTCCTTCTTCAATAGTGGAACAATACACTAACACTATTTGCTTCATGGTAGACATTGACCAGTGCCATATGGAAGTTGTTGATCCTAGAGTTGTTTGGATCATGCCTATGGGTTATGAAGTAGATGAGAAAATTTTGAGGATGTATGTTGAACTCCTGTTGAATTCTCCAATAGATTGGGGAGAAGAAAGGTTTGGTACTTATGCAAAGAAAATCCTTCAAGTTCATTCATAATTGAAAAATCCTAAGTCAATCAGAAGGGTAAGAAAAGACACAGAAGCTCTTGCTGAGAGTTTTGGCATCCCTGTGCATCAACTGAGAGAAGTGAGGAGGCAAAGAGAAGAAGTTGAAGCAGCTAAGGAGAAAGAAAAGGCAGAATTAGCCGGCCCATGAACATCTCCTGCTCACACTAGAAGCTCCTCTACAACTCAGTCAAATCAAGTTGAGGCTTTCGGGAAAAGACAGAAGAATAAAAGCATAAGAGCTTACAAAGTTGTCTCTACAGATGAAGAGGAATAAATTGATTCAGAAGAAGTAGTAAGGGAGATAAAGGCTACTAGTACTCATGCTGTCAAATTGAATAAGATAAAATCTTCCAAAAAAGGAGATGAAGCAAAGAAAAAGGCCAAAGTTGACAAGCCCAGTATGTCTATTGAGGAAATTGAGAATGCAGCCATGAAAGATGGAAATCTCTAGCCACTTTATGGTTGGTATGAGACCTTTGATGAATCCGGTAAGAGAACTATTGAAGAAGCAACTATAAAGCATATGAATGTTTTCAATAAATTTCTTGTTGAAATCATGTATGGTTTTCCTGCAAATCTATATAATTCTTTAGAGTCTAGAAGGGTGAATGCCTTATCAGAAGAAGAAAATCTGAGGAAGAGAGTTCTTGTCGATCTATGCCCAGAAATGTCAATTGACGAAATGGATTTATTTCTTGAAAAAGCTAAAAGGGATTTAGGAGAAAAACAAGGGTAAATAAAATCATGATTGGTGAAACTGACGTTGTTGTCATTGAAACTAAGGAAATTATGGAAGAACTTTTGTCAAGGGACAAAGTTAACATTGAGGAAGTAAATGTTCAAAGAAATGAAGAAGTGAATGCGGAGGTAAATGAATTAGGAGAAGAGAATGTGAATGAATAAAACATGAATGTGTTTGATCCTCCAGAGTTTGAGGATATTCTGACTTCTCCTGATGTGAAAGATGTAGAGACACCTATTGTACCTAAGGTCCTTGTTGAAATGCTAGCCGAGGAAAAGGAGGTGCATACTATACAACCTGAAATGCCTAAAATCAATCCTGAAGCAAAATCCAAGGTTGAAAAGAAAAAGGAGGAAGAAATCATAATAGAGGAAGTGAAGGAATATTTATTGTAGTAGGAAGAGTTAGATCCTAAGTTGGATGAAAACTCAATTAACCTATCCACTCTATCTCCAATTCAGATGATGAAGGTCGCTAAAATTGTTCAAGCCAAAGCAAGTAAGAAGATACTAAAATCTCACATAGAGGACAGTGAACTGTTAAATCTTGCATTTGGAGTCTTACAAAAAATAATGCCTACTTATGTTGTGGACCCATCAGGTTCCTCCTCTGGTGAGTTAAAGAAGCTAATTATTTTTGTAGGTTCTCATTTTGAATCTTTTGAGAAATCAGCTTTGGTTAAAATGAGAAAGGAGTTCAAGGAGAAGAGAGTTGGTAGTCTAAATGAATTGATTGCTAAAGAAAAATCTCTTTTGAGTACTTGCATAAATAATATTCAAGGTGCTATGTCTGAAGGAGGAAAAGTATACAAATCTTGCCTAGTATTGTCAAAATTTACTGAAGCAAATGAAAAGAGGATGAAGGACATTGAACAACAGTTGGTCAATATTTCCAACACTTTTAACCCTTTAGCCGGAAGTGTTTATAGTCAAGAAAATTAGGTAATGTCATTGCTAAACCAGATAAAGAATCTAAAATTTGAAAATGAAAGGATCATTGGCAGAGTATGTGAACTCGGGGGACTAATTATTCCAAAGATTGAGATGATGGTAAATTCTCTGAAAGAAGCTAAAGATGTTATGACCGCTCCTGATCCGGTGAGTCTCGAAGCAACAAAAAATTTGTCATATTTTCTTTGTGGTCATATAACCATTTTAGAGAGTTTGAAGTATTTGGGACTCAAACTTAAGTGGGATGAAGAATCTCTTTGCAGACGCCTTCAAATTTTTGTAAGTCCCAGCAGTTTTTGCAATTTTGGTTTTGCTAATTTTTTTCATTGATGTCAAAGGGGGAGAGAGTGCAATGAAAAATGCCTTATCATTTGTAGGGGGAGCAGTATTCTGAATTTTGGCAGTGTACTTATCAGTTTCGACACTTAGTCATTTTTCTAAGTGTTTCCATCAATGCCAAAGGGGGAGATTTTTGGCATATGGCTTCTAGTGTTGTCATTGATGGAAACTAAAGTCATCTTCATGGTCCACAGATCTATATCTAGTTATACCGATAGATAAAGTGCAATACTGTGTTTCCAACATAATATCTGAAGAACAGGGTATCCGGTCAGTCAGTCAATCTGTCTACTTCATCGGATTATTGTTTTGTGTTGTGGATCCCTAGGATTGCTTGGTGAGTGTGTATAATACCTTATTACTAAATTTTGTGGTCTTGCATTAGTGGCAGTACGAGCTTGAAGGTCCAGTAGGATGTTTTATGTCAATTTGCTCATTGTAGCCAACTCAATGAATGTGTCGCGTTGTGGATGTGTAGAGTGAAATAATTTGAAATATTTTTATGTTCAAATATTTAATTATGGGTCCTAGCTATATTCTAGCCGATGGTGTTAGATCCACATTGAAAATCCAATTGTAATTTTGGGCCGACAATTGATAGTATTTCCAAGTTTTATCAAGACCAACCTATAGCGATTTTATTTCTAGATGCGGATATATATAAGAGATTCAATATATCATTTGGAATGTGAGAGAAGTGTGGTGGTGTGTTATGATCATCAGGAAGAACGATAAGGTGATTATGCACAATTTCACTTGTGCATTAATATCTTTGCAGTGCGAGTAGTGCAGAGCAGAGAAGAATCGTTGACTCAGTCAGAAGGACAACAAATTAGCTACATAGCTTAATTAGAACCGTAACCAGGAATTGTGGATGCTATTTCATCAATTCACTCTTTTGGATTTATTCCAAATCATTGTAGGGCAGTGAGCCCATCCCTTTTGAGTAGTGAGCTCTAGGCAGTGAGCCTAAATGCAAGTGCATTCCCATTTTGTATTTCTCATTTTGGGTATACTCATATTATATTGTGGATTGGCCATCCACCGTGATTTTTCCCCTAACAGGGTTTCCATGTAAAAATTCTAGTGTTATGGTGTTGAGATTATTTTCTTTATGTTGATGCATGTTTCCATTGTTGAATGGTTAAGTAAGTTAAATAACAAAATAATAAAGCTGAATTTTTGCTCAACACTGATTCACCCCCCCTCTCAGTGTTGCTTGTTTCCAACAAAAACAAAGAAATCGCATGCACAATGGGACTTGTGTCCATACCCCTTTGATAGAAACATTGCAATGATACCATTCCCGCTTGGATTCGAAATCCCCAAATTTGACAAATATAAAGGGCAAGGAAATCTAGAAGATCATATCAAAGAGTTTTACGTGACATGTATGGAAGTTGTATACAATGACTCCTATTTGATGTGCCTTTTCCCATGTAGTTTGGGAGGCCCAACAATAGAATGGTTCTCACATTTACCTCCTGGAATTTGAACCTTCCAAGACATAATCAATTGGTTTGTGGATCACTTCTCCTACAACCTAGACATGGATGTAAGCTTGGAAGAACTATACGCCCTAAAACAGAACAAGGGTGAATCCTTCATGAATTTCTTACAATGATGGAGGCATAGATCTAGCAAAATAAAATGGCCAATTCCTGAAGAGAAACAAATAGGTATCATTATTTCCAACATAGACATAGATTTATCATTTCAACTAAAAATACAATGTGTCTAATCATATGAAGATTTCATCCCTAGGGCTCTTAACATTGAAAGAGACCTTATTGCACAAGGGAACACAAGCATACAAGGACAACCACCCATCTACTAGTTCCAATGACAAGCCCCGCGTTTGGGCCAAGAACAAGAACGTTACTAATGATGGTGTCATCGATGCAAAAGTGGTCCTAAGTGCTCCAAGACAGCCAAGTCAACAATGCTAACATTCAAAGAGGACCACCCCCTAGGAACAACTACCCTCAATGACATAAATACACACCTTTGGGGGATCCTATTGAGGTAATCATGCAAAATTTAGTGCAATTCAATCTCATCATGCTCCCTAACTACCAAAATTACCAAGAACCTCGAGTTAAACCACCATGGTACAATGAGAAGGACCTTTGTGATTTCCATAAAATCAAGGGATACAAGACAACAAGCTGCATGAAACTAAAAAATATCATTCAATATATTATTGATAATGGAGACATAACCGTAGATCAATAGTCGGGAAACTAAGATCCCAAAATATACAAGAACTCGATGCTTGATAATAGCAAGGGAAATGACAATGGTAAGGGGAAGGATTAAACCAATGTGGGTCATATGTATAACAATGTGGTGGACTCTTGCAATAATTTCACATCTGTTATTACAATAAAAGGGCCTAGTATAGAGTATGGAGTCACCACACATCAAGGAAAGGTCACAATCCAAGGCGCACCGTCACAGCCTAGGGCACAACCCTCACTTCCAAATTCAAACCCTAGTGATTATAGTCTCTTAGACCAATTGAAGAAGACCCCTACCCAAACCTCCATCTTGGAGTTACTGAAACTATCCCCCACACATAAGGATATCTTAGAAAAGGCTTTATCAACTTCTTTCGTACCTGAGAATCTTGATACTGAGCAATTCTAGGATATGATAGGACATGTCACCACTCCTCATCTTCTCACCTTTTTCTGAGCAAGACCTCCCAATGCAGCCATCACACAATCGTGCATTACACCTTGAGGTCGTCGTTCACAAGAACAAAGTCAAAAGAGTCTTGGTGGAGAGAGGTGTTGGTCTAAATATTTGTACCCTTCAGCTAATCAAGAACTTGGGTCTCTCAGAAGATGCCATTGAAAAGAAAAAAGGTATTACTATAAGAGTGTATGATGATCAAGAATAGGTTTCTCAAGGCACAATCAAGATCCCTATCCAAGTAGGACCCACCATTGCTGAAACTACTTGCCAAGTGCTTGATATTCATCTTCCATATAACATTCTTCTAGGTCATCCATGGATCCATGCCATGCAAGTTGTAGCTTCCACATACCATCAATGCATTAAATTTCCCTATGAAGATAAAGATATTACAATCCATGGTGATCCTGAACCATTCTATTACTGCAAGAACCTTGAAGCAAAATACTACAAGATCCTACAAGTGCCTAAAAATGATGAAGGGCCAGCATCCTCCTCATTCGTTGACCCATCTTCCCTAGCTTCCACATCTGAATCCAAAACACCCATCATACAGAACATACTGAATATCAAAGCAATCATCAAAGATAATGGTTGTGGAGACTATAACTTGAAGAAGGATTCTTTTCTAATTGGAGAGTTGCCTCTTTCTCTTAAATCTCATAGTAAGCCTCAACCTATTAACAATGTATCTAAGACAATGAAGGTAGCATCTACCACTTTCAATAAGTGGGGAAATTTGAACAAAGAGTTCATCAATGAGGAGAGTATATCCAAGTTGTTATACCAAGATAGCAAACCCATGCCTGTTCTTCCAATGGAAGATGACAACAAAGAATTGTAGCTAATGATTGGTTGGGGATACAATATTAATGAGAAGCTAGGGTAGAATGAAAAATGATTTGCTAGAACCCCTTGCTCCTAAGAAATGACCCAAGAATCTTGGTCTTGGATTACCATAAGCAAAGTGACCATTCTTGGCAAGGGTGCTTCTAATAAATGAGTTGAACCTTCCTCTTGGTCACTTACATCGCGTGATAATACCATTGATGACTTTCCACTCAATATCATAGATTTATTTGAGGATGCCTCCATATTCATGATAACCACTACATCCTTTGCTCCAAAAAACCAAATCACTGAACTAAAGATAGTCTACCCTCAACTCATAAACTGGGACCAACGAGGACCACCTATTCTAAATTCATTCAAAAATGATGAAGTTGTCTCCAAGTTTATGGGGCTTCGTGACAACATGCCTTACGATGATCACAAAGCAGGTTTTGAAATAGAACTAGATGCATAGGCTTACTATGGGGAAATGATTAAGTCCCTCAGTCACAAAATAAATGATATGAGAATCACGTGTCAATCCTTAAGTGAAAACCACACTATGGCACTTTTTGATCATAAAATAGTATAAACAAAGGACACATCCGATGGTGAAAACCTCTCTGAGGCACCGAAGGATGAGGAATTCAATCTTCCCCTTAGTGTGATACATCCATAAAAGTTAGCAATACTTGTAGAGAAAGATAAACCGATAAATGTAGGGACAAATGAAGCACCTCAAATTACCTTCTATGTAGAATCGCTATTGGATAAAGAGCAAACAAACTTGGCAGCTTTCTTAACAGATCAAAAGGAAAATATTGCATGGTCCTACACAGATATGCCTAGCCTTGATCCTAAAGTGGTTTTCCACCATATTGTAGTTTATCTTGAAGCTAAACCAACAAAGAAAAAGTTGAGAAAGATGCATCCATAGATAGCGTTGTTGGTCAAACTAGAATTACAGAAACTCCTTGATGTAGGATTTATCTGACCAATAGACTATCCTAAGTGGGTTTCAAACCTAGTGTCAGTATTAAAACCCACTGGGGGCATTAGAATATGTACTGACTTTAGGGATTTAAATAAAGCATGTCCCAAAGATAACTTCCCTCTTTCGAACATTGACATCATTGTAGATTTGACTGTTGGACATGAGATGTTGTCACTTATGAACGGATTCTCAGGATACAACCAAATCATGATTTCCAAAGAAGACCAATAGGAAACATCATTTACATATCCGTGGGGAAACTATTGTTGGAATATGATGCCATTTGGGTTAAAGAATGTTGGAACTACTTATCAGAGAATGATGACATTGATCTTTCATGACATGAACCACAAAACTATTGAAGATTATGTGGATGACATTTTAGCCAAATCAAGAACAAGAAAGGATCATATAGAAGTACTAGGACCAATATTTGATAGACTCGAAGAGTACAAGGTGGGGTTGAATCCAAAAATGTGTTCCTTTGGTGTCACGTCAGGAAAACTCCTAGGGTACATAGTGTCATAGAGAGGAATTGAGATAGATCCAGCCAAGGTCAAAGCAATTCTAGATATGGAGTCACCACAAACACTAAAGCAAATGCAAGGCTTACAAGGGAGATTACAGTCTATCAGGAGGTTTATAGCACAGTTGGTAGATAAAATTCATCCCTTTTCTCACCTTCTCCACAAAGGGATTACATACAAGTGGGATGAGATATGTGAAAAAGCCTTCCAAAAAATCAAGGATTATCTATTGACACCTCCTATCCTCATGCCACCAATACCAAATAAACCTTTGATTATGTATATCTCATCCATATTAGTAGGTTTGGGTGCTCTATTTGCTCAACATGATGAAACAAAGGAGAGATAAATTTACTATATCAGTAGGACTTTGGTTTGGTAGGAGATGAATTACTCACCCATTGAAAAGGCTTTCCTAGCAATGGTCTTCACTTCACATAAATTTAGACACTACATGCTTTTGCACCAAATAATGCTCATCGATAAGATTGATCCATTGAAATATATATTATCCAAGGAAACTCTCACTAGATGAATGGCTGAGTGGGTGATGATCCTAACAGAGTTTGATATGGAGTACGTAGAGCAAAAATCTATCAAGGGGTGGGTCATTGTAGATCAACTAGAAGAAGCACCTATCTATGCAGAGAATCCATTGGTATCTGAATTTCTTGATGAGTCAATATTTGTCCTCAATGTAGTGGATCAATGGAAGATGTACTTTTATGGATCACATACACAACACAGATCTGGAGCAGGCATTCTCTTCATCACCCCATAAGGTGATGTATTCCTAGGTCACATTGGCTATCTTTCCCATGCACCAATAACATTGTTGAGTATGAAGCTCTTATAACATAATTTGAGAATTACAATATAGTGGCCAATCCAAGAATTGAAGGTCTATGAAGATTCACAGCTGATTATAAATCAAGTCAATTACGACTATCAAACCAAAGATGATAAGTTCACTCCTTACAAGAAGATGATAGAAATTCTCAAGGATTTCTTCATCGACATCATATTTGAGAAAATACCTCATGTCAACAACTGAGCAACTAATACTATGGAAACCATTGGGTCCTTGTTGGACATGCCACATAACATTCTTAAATGTGAATTCCTCATCAAGCATCTTCTTGTACCAGAATTCGAATTCGTATGTCCAAGTTCCCCTAGTATCATGACATCTTTACCTACCTAAATAGAGGTATCCTCCCAAATGACATTACTCCAAAGCTTAAGAAAACCTTTTTCAATAAAGCATCCTAATTTTTTGTCCTAGGTGATACCCTTTACAATCAAAGTCTTGAAGGGACATTATTGCATGTCTTAACCAAGAGGAAGCTTTGACTACATTGAAAAAAGTACAAAAATGCATTTGTGGATCACATTCGAGTAGTATGACCTTAGCTAAGAAACTATTGAGGACAGGGTACTACTGGGCTACTATGGAATGGTAAGCTCATCAATATATCAAGAAGTGCATGCAGTGTTAACAACATGGGGACCTTATCCATGTGCCCACTCAATAACTCCAACCAATTGTTACACCTTGGCCTTTCTCACAGTAGGGACTCGACCTCATAGGAAATATCACCCCTACCTCATCTAATGGTCACAATTTTATCATTCAAGCCACTAAGTATTTTACGAATTGGGTTGAAGGATCCCTATGACCTACATCATGGGAAAAAAAATCTTTAAAGTCATCCTGAACTACCTTATTCATCACTACAATGTTCTACAAGCCCTTATCTCAAATAATGGAACACCTTTCAAAAATTAGGATGTTCATGAGTTATGCCAAAGGTTCAATATCCAACATCGGTTCTCTACTCCCTACTATCCCCAGAGCAATGGTCAAGTTGAGGCTTCGAACAAGACCATCCTAAAAATTCTCAAGAAGACAATTAATGAAGCTAACCGTGATTGGAATATGCAATTGAATTCTGCCTTATGGTCCTATAGAACTAGTATCTGCACACCTATAAGTGCCACACCCTTTTCCCTAGTCTATGGAATTGAAGTTATCCTACCCATCACTAAGAGTGTCACTACAAAATCTCATTATTGATGAAGAATACAAGGTGTCCCGATTAAACGAGCTAGAACTACTAGATGGGCATCATCTTGATACTTTGAATCATTTACATGCTTATCAAAACTAACTCAAAAGGATTTATAATTATAAAATCAAAATTTGATCCTTCCAAGTGGGAGATCTTGTACTAAAGATGAACCAGAAGAACATGCTAGATCTAGACAGTAAAGGGAAGTTTGTGCCTAATTGGTTAGGACCATTTGTTGTCATAGCTAGTTACAGTTCAGGAGCATATCAGTTATCAACACCTGAAGGAGAACCCTTCTAGGAGCCTATCAATAGCTTGCATCTCAAAAAAATTTATGCCTAGGCTTGAAGGGTATAAACACCAAAAATCCAAAAATATATATATATAACAAAAATCCAAAAAATAAGAAAAAGGATTGAAAACAGTAAAGAAAAAAGTCGTCCTCTAGTGAAAACCACTTCAATGGCACTTTGGGAAAGTACCTTGGTGAAAACCTAGCAAAAAAGTGCCTTGCATAAGTAAGCACTATCCATCCGTCATTGGCTCTTCGGCTTATCCTACTTCGCTACCCATCACATTCATCCTCCATCCTATTATCCTATTTATTCCATCACCCATCTGCATTCGTATCATAGTTGGGTATTATGTAAGTATCATATTCCCCTTAAGAACTACTTGGCACATTCCTAAGGTTGGTTTGTTCTACCTATATCGAGGTAGTCCATCACATCACACTGGGGGCATTTGTCTATACTTACATTGGATTGAGTTCTTATATATCTCTTTAAGGTTATTTCAAAAAATCTAAAACATTTGAAAATATCAAAATCCAAAAACATCCATATATCTTCAAAAACCTAAAACATCCAAAACATCTTGAAAAACACCAAAAACATCCAAATCACATCAAAATCCCTAAACAGGTCAAAAAGGTCAAAAAATCAAATGCATGGTTGTCGAACTACATTGTCTCTAAGCTTGAATGTAGGCAAGGCCATCATTGATGCGCCCTCAAGGAATTAGGTCAGTCTTTAGGAGTCTATCACAATAAACTAACAATCCATCAATGTCCATATCTCATCAATAAACTGTTATTGGTTAGAGACTTTTTAACTATGTTGTCTTTGTGTGTATAACATAGGAAAGGCCATCACTGATGAGCCCTCGAGGCGCTAGGTCAATTTCCCTTAGGTCTTGGTCTAATCTTAGGAAACAAAAAAATATTTGAAAATTTAAAAATTCCTAAACAACCTCAAATAACCTAAAAAACCTAAACATTCAAATACACTTAAAAAGACCAAAAACAGCCTCAAAACATTACAAAAACATCAAAAACATTTAAATATTCCAAAAATTATTAAACCACCCATCCCATTTCACTTTCACCTATGATAAAATTCTATTCATAATAAATTGATCGTCATAATCAACCTTTGGTAAAAACAAGGAGAAACAAGTGTGGTAATTTGTGAAGTGTGAACCTAAACATAAAAAAATCTAAAGTATACATCATGAGTAAACAAGTTGGTAATATTTTTATCAATGGCCTATCAAACAATTAATCTTAATCAAAACATCTGATAAACATGTCCTAGGATGCATCCTTCCTACAATGGACATCATCAACAAAAATCATCTAAGTTATGTTACTTGGGCAAGAGATATAAATAGCATTGACTATTTGTTCATTTTGATATTTTCTTATGATTTATCTTATTGACCTATTCCGAGGACCTCTCGATGATGTCTATCAAAATGATTTAGAGAGAAAGGAATGGAGAATCGATCATTATCTTTCATTTGTTGTGCTTGTGGAATGTTCTTGTAAAATAACCTTGGCGAATACTTTCTTTGTTGTGTGTAGGGAGGTCGTTTTGAATAAATTGTTGACTATTGCATATGCTTTGGTTTGAAATGTTCTAAACTTCTAAACTACATTCCAACAAGGTTTTTGTATGTCAAGTGTGAGCAAGGATTATCCTATCTATTTGTAGAATAAAATTCCATCGGACTAGATACAAAGCCATCTGGTTATCAATACCATGATGCATTGTGTCTATGTGGTATATCAAAAATAAGGAATGAAATGATGAAGTATCCCATTCCCTGAAACAAGAAAATCATCAATCTCATCACCATATCTAATAAATTCTCGAATAATCATAGACTTGTTGGACTTATGAATCAATCTTGAAATCAATGGTCAATCCATTCATCCTATTCTTCTCTCTTCTCTTTGTGCTAACATGGTATCATGACAATCAACAAAAATAATAGTGCATCCATCCTACATCCACAAACCATCAGTATGCATCATAATCATAGCATATCATCATTACATAGAAAATATGCAAAAATAAATGCATCCATCTCATAGATTATTATTTAGAAAAGATACTGAAAAAGAAAGTAAATCATCCATTGCATTACATTCATAACATAAAATCATACATTACATCTCGTATAGCATCACATCATAAATCATACATCACATTACATCATATGCATAATAAAGGTACACATCCATAACATAAACATCTACATCCATACATGAGCATAAACATAAAATAAAAGAACATCATATCATAATCGCATCGAACCATCTCATATATCATCATCAAAATATGACTATCATGATACAAAAATTTGAATCCGTGTGTACTGTCATAAAAAATGGATATATAAGAGGTTGTCAAAATCAGTCGATGATTGTATATACATATCAATATCAGGGCTATACATCAAAAAAGTGTCTATGTAGGCATAAGAGTTATCATTTTCTCTATTAGTCATCATGATGGGACTGATCCCGGTGTCCCCCTGATGGCTACCTAATGGAAGGTCCTGCCAAGCCACTTAGTGCAACTCTTTTCCTCTGTGAAAAATTCAACTATCAACGGTGAGGTGGAACATCCTAGTAATAAAGGGTCCTATAATATGCAGCCTCCATCATAGCCTATCCATATATATGTGCTAAGACAACCTAGCCCCGTGCCTGCTGAGCAATAGCCTCTAGCTATTGTCGGCGACCTATCTCCTATGCCAATTGTAGGTCAAACTGCCATCTCAACTGGTGCTCCTAGTCATGCTCCCCTCTATATCTATCACAGTCACCAGTCAACTACTGGAGTAGTTGGTCCCTCTCGATCATTAATGCTTGAATCTGAGCATCTCGTGAGTCAAGACCCTATCCCTATTGTTGCTCCTACTAATACTACTACTAGTGTGGTGGTGGTGGTGGCAGTGACTGTCTTAATAGATATATCAAAGGAACCTGTCCTGGAACCTATTCCACCCCTGGCTACTGGCTGACACCCTGATCCTGCTACTGCTACTGCTAGTGTTTGTCTCTAGTCACCTGACCATCATGCCCATCATGATGTGGGGGCTGCTAAGGAATCCTACCCCATCCTTGTCCTCATGCTCTCCCTTTGACCTGTCCTCTGAAGTGATCTGTGAGTCGCATAGGGGCATGCTATCTAAACCATGCATCATATGCAATCATAGTACCTGCATCAAGTGGTCCTCCTACATAAGCCCAAGGAAGAGTAGCTAATTATCTGAAATCAGCAATCACATCCTATGGGTCAACCTGTTGGCCCCAATGCATCTCTCTGGTCATCTATGCAAACATTGCTTTGCACTCATGGGGGACAACATCTTGAATCTCTCTAAACTATTTGGTGACCTGATCAAGAAGATATCTCTTGATCATATGGTGCTCTCATCCCAACAACCATCAATTTTGTCATGCATAAACAACTAAACCTAATCATTGTACCATGGGTGTGCCTAAATCCAAGGTCTTCATCTGAATACTATCATATCATATATGACCCATCTCCAATATGTGATCCCTAAGGTACTTGTGTGGTGTATTGTAGTAATGGCTTTGTATCTGTACACTATCAGCTAATCTACATCTATATCAGCTAAGATAATGATCGGTCTCAGCATGTCATCGATGTGCTCCCATGCCCAGATATTGAGTATTCTAACCCCTATTGATAAACTCCAACCCCACATATAGATGACTTGATGCATGTCATGGTAAAGGGAGGCAAGAATCATAGGGCCCTAAGCAAAGAGAGTCATTAACTACACCATCCATGCCCAAGATACTCCCCAAATAAAGTTGAAGCCTCGAGCTCGTCTGTCTAGCACAAGCATGTCGTGGATCAATGCTGCTATGACTAATACAAAATATGGCACTTATCCTCTATGCGATCACAAGTCAAGTTGATGGTTATCAAGCCAGACAATATCTATCTTGAGAACGTCAAAGCAAGCATCTAGTCTAGATTCCATGTCATAGATAACTCTTTCGCCATAAGTAGGAACTCGCAGTATGCGCCAGACATCCTCCAAAGTAATTGTCACCTCATTAGTGGGAAGGTGAAAGGAAGATGTCTCATTGTCCCATCTCTCCACCAAGGTTGTCATCATAGCTAGGTGCGTGTGACTGGCATGTGTGCTATGAAACCCAATCTGATTGCTCCAAGGAAAAAGTTCTTGTCGTCCCCAAAATGGTGAACGCAAGACATAATGATGGGTTGATGCTCTCTAAACTGGAGTGGATGTGTAGTCTCCTACAAGAACAAAGTGCACCGCATTAAAATTGCTAAAAAATGCTAAAATCCTAAGGTCAAAACCCTAAATTTGCAAAAGTGCCTCTGTTTAGAAATTACGCTAAACTATCATTTCTCAATTATGCCTCAATTTTTCAATTGTGCACCTATACAAAATAGTGAGTCAACATTTCATTTATGCTCCTAGGACCAAATACACAATTGTTTGCCTATATGCAATGGCGAGGTGGCATTTCAATTGCGCCTTTATAGCCTAATAGACCATCGTGCCGCATTTTTTCAATTTTGAGCCAATCTTGCAATAGCAACTCTAACCCTAACTTGGAAATTGCACGACTTTCTACAATTGCACAGAAATACGACAATTGTGCCACCAACCAAAACAAATATGCCTCTATATTGAAGTGCAATTCCTTGACCTAAGTAACCTAAGTTTTAAAGCGAAAAAAATGTGGAAACAAATTTTTTTTTGAAGTGTGTATCAAGTTTCCTGTGCTTGGAGGTTGTTGGTACTCACAGACTCGATTTGTGAGGTGTTGAGGGAGCTCACGATTAGCCATAGCACCAAGTACCCAAAGCAAAATCTCACTAGGTTTCAAAAGTCAAATGTGCAAATGAATTGAAAATGACCCCTCAACCTATATTTAAACCCAAAAATTAGGGGTTTTTTCCCTAATCAAAGTGGGAAAGTGGGATTTTTAATCCTTTTAATCAATTTTTGAGCTATGCAGCTTATTTTGAGGCATTCTTTTAGGTTTTTGAGCCTGTTTTTGTGTCCTAGAGCTTCTTTTTTTGCAACTGAACCTATGTTGAACCTTTATTGTGATCTCGACTTAAAAATTAAATTTTTCTGCTCAATCTCTTGAGGAGGTAGGGTACCAGCATAAATTTCCATTGGGGCAACAATGGGGTATCCAAAAATCAAGATTTTTTTAAATTTTTTATTTGAGCAGCAGCGTTGATCCGAAAAGTTTCAGTCTTTAAACCAATGTAACAAGTACCTCACTTCAAAGAGGGACAAAATGTATACACTTAAATTTCCTAATCGATATTGCACATCTGAATATGATTATTAACACCATTTTCATTCTAAATCACCCCTTTTCAACTGTTTAATTAAATAATCGGAATTATTTAATTGAATTCATCACTTTTATCTATTAATTGGATAATCAATTTTATCAAGTTAATTCATCCCCTTGCATGCTAATTTTCATCCTATTTAATTGGATAATGTGAATTATTTAAATTGAACCCCTTAAGTCTTCTCATTTGATTAAATAATCCTAATTATTTAATTAAATGTCATTAACCCCCTTTCATTAAATAAGTTAATTATTTAATGAAAATCCTAATTTCATCCATCATGCACAATTAGATAATGTTTTAATTATCTAATTAGCTAATTTATCTCACCCTCCCACTTGCAAGGGAATATTCCCCTGAAATATTCCTCCATTTGCACTCCTCCAAAATGGGAAATATCTTGTAACAACTTCCTAACTTTTAGGAAGTGTAGTCCTTCAAATCAATGTGAGCCATTGATTAAAATCCTTGATCCTTGTCAACTTTCATTCTCATCCATTGATGGGAATCCTTGATCCATGCCATCCCCTCTTATTGATTTTCATCCATTGATTGATCAAATAAATCTTGACCATTGATTCAACTATTTATCGTATAAATAGTCCTCATTTCTATGAGAAAAGGATCCAATTTCATTTAGAGTAACTATACTATATTGGATTTTAGAGAATTCTCCATAATAATTTTAGCATTTAGCATCCATTTTAGTAAGCTTTCACATCCATTTTAGCTAATCTTTCATTAGTGGCATCCATTTTCAATCTTGTTTCAACCAAGGGATTGGGAAAAGGTTGACATTCCACATCAATTCAGAACCAATCCCCCAATGGGATGAGGTTTGATGCATTAGAATAGGTTTCCATTATGCATTTCTAATTTGTTTCATGTTTTAATGGTTTCTTTGCTTAATGTTTTCAAGAATTTCATTGGGAGCTTGACTTAACTAGTTAGATCTTGGTTAAATCTTGTCTTTTTAATCATGTTTATCTTATGTTAGTATCATGCTCACAAGTATCTAGGGTGATGGTTGGTAAATTGAAACCAAAAAGATTAGAACAATCCAAAAACCTATAAGATTACTTAGTTGTAAAGAGAAAATAGGGTGTTGGTAAAGGACCGATGTGGGGTTAAAATTAAGATAAGTGCTTATCATGTTGAATTATTGTGTGACATAATTCTTATGAATGTGTGTCATTTACAATTTGGGAGAACATGGAAATATGACAAAAGTGCTACTGACAATGGAAGAGAAAACACTTACAGTCTAATAGTGAATGGTAAGATGCACATGATGATTTAATTGAAGGAAAGATAAGGACAAGTTTATAATAGTCCCAAAATTTATTTCATGGATGTAAGAGTTTTTTGGATATCTTGATACATAAGAATATGTGTTTTACATTTTTCCTAAAGTTTTCAACACCACAAGAATAACAAGCACTACAATAGATTAAGGAGAGGCATTACAAGAATATTTTTTATAAAAACTAGTAGAATACTAGGACATTATATCAAATAACATGTCAAAAGGAATACCACTATTGAGGAGTCTCAATCACCATATGGATCTAGTTCTAGGGGCCAATATACCAAATAAGGTAGCACATAGGATGACACCATTTGAAAATAAATACTTGAACTAGCAACTACAAGAACTCTCAAAGAAAGGATTGTTCAAAGAAATATTTTGGGACCATGTTCAATTTATTATCCACTTTTGTGCATTGATTTTTGTGCCACACCCCAAATACTAAAATGGCATGATTAACCTAGGATTCAAGATTAAAGTATGGTTAAGGAGTGGCTCTCAATTTTTTCTTTGATGAAAGTCATATATGGATATAAAATGGGTGGATAATTGCTAATCAAGTGATAACTAAAAAATTCATGGGGTAATTAAAAAATTCAAGATGTGATTCTATGACATACCCGAAGTTCCCATAAAGGCTTGGTATGATTGTGAAGGACATACCACACTCTAGGAGTAGTTGAGTATCATGTTAATTTGTTACCCTCACTTTGGGAAGGATGTTCACCCAATATTTTCTTAGCCATTCATTGGGGTACTATGATGGCACTCCTTGCTTTGCCTCTAGTATCATCATATTTATTTTTGTTGGATTTTCTATCTCATGAGACCCATCTCTAACCATGTACGTGATTGGATGAGACATCGGTTGCATTCATCTTCATATTTGTGTGGTATTATCATTGTTTGCATGTGTATATTATGTGATTTGGATATTTATTATTCTTATTGCTAGAGACGGTTTTCCCTTGAGCATGTTATTCTATGATTGGTTGATCATACTTGTTGGCATGTAATTTATGGTGGTATTTTACATTTGTTATCATTTAGAAAATATGCTATTTATTCATATTATTTTGTGTGTATGATAGTTTACATTGCATGAGTGAGTGTGTGTTTGTTCCTACATGACTATCTCCTAGCACAATGGGGTGTAACTATGAGTACCATATGGTTGGGTGGAACTCAACCACTATTAAGGATTAACAAACTTGGAGGATTCTTCGTGGAGATCATGATGGACTCTCATGGTACCTTTGCAATTATATATACCTCACTATTAAAAAATGTTAAAATATTAAAGTAGACCATTGAGAACATTGCATAATGATTAGGATAATATATTTTATTAATTCTTGATGTGACTTATGATCCATCCATGTTTAGGATGAGACTCATTAAATAAAATAATTTATTGATGTCATTTTGTATTTCTCCACACCTCATTTTAAGATGGTGTTGGTATGTTTAGAATGTTGATACCATGATAATTGGTTATGTTAGCTTCAATTTATTTGATTCTTTTAATAATTTTGAAAGATGTGTTAATCTTGGGTCATGTTTAACCCATATAAGCGGAAAGGATCCTATTACTTATTTTATTCCATGTTGGTGTTGGTGTTGAATGGGCATAGCATTTTGTAATGCTTTCTCCAGTTTTATCTATGTTATTGTTGGTAGAAAGAACTTAGAGAAAAAAATTATTCAAGCTTAAAATAAATATAATGTGTTAGATAACATTCAATTTTTGAATCATTAGATAATGTACTAGACTTGTCTCCCTAGTTTTGAGATATTTGTGAATATCAACCACAAAACAAAGTCATTTTGGGTTTCCTCATGATAGGAGGGCAAGTATGGTGTGTTTGGAATATTTTACTTTGTCCCATGTGTCCTTGGACTCATGTTCAATTCCCTTGTAGACATCCTAGTCCTTGGGAAGCATCTCCTTTGTTTTATTGTGAGTTGGAGATTGAGTGTGGTTGTCCTTCTTGTTCTTCTGGTCATTTGTGGCCATTTGGGAGTTTATTTCTATTGCGATATTTTTTTGATTCTTGGGTTCTATCCTTGGGTATGAGACTTGAAAACTATCATTTGTTTAGTCTTTGGCTAGGACTATAGTAAAAAAATAGGACTACAACATAGTTTCTTGACTATAGTGCAGTTTCTAGACTCCACATTTTTGGGACACCTAATTAATTGCACTAGTCTATTGACTATAGTATAGTTTCTAGACTTTAGTGTATTTTTAAGATTGCAAATAATTTGTAGGACTCCAACACATTTTTGGGACACCTAATTAATTGCACTAGTTTCTTGACTATGGTATATTTTCTAGACTCTAGTTTATTTTTAGGATTCTACATTTGTATTTATAGGATTCTAGCACATTTTTGGGGTGCCTAATTAATTTCACTATTTTCCTTTCTAGGTGTTAGTGTCCTAACTTGGCATTATAGTCATATAGTATGTGATAGTCCTCTTCCTCATCGGACAACGGATATTTCTAGCATGTTTTTCAAGGAAACTTTGTCAAAAAAAAATCATTCCCCTTGGCCTTGTTAGTCCTTCCTATGTCGACACTAGGTTTATAGGTTTCCTTGATTAGAAATTATCCTATCCTTTACATTAGGAAGTTTTCCTTTACTTGAAAAGTACATATTATCATTCCAATAAATTGAGGGCCAATAGCTCCTAGTTAAGTAACACTTTTTGGAGGTTTTTCACTTGTGTAAATGGGTGTTGTTTGAGTTTTATTGAGTGGATTGGAAGTATATTTCACCCTCATCCTAATCCTTGTTTGATAAAATTATAGTTATGTCATCTAGTTGATATGTGACATCACTTAGTTGTTTCACCATTCGTATAGGTTTTATTTAGTTTTGTGAGTGTTGTCAAGTGTGTTATGGTATGGATTCAAGGTAGATAATTCCATCCTCCTACCCTAGTGTTGTGTTTGTGAGAGAATTTTATCATGGGTTAACACCCAATCATCTTCATGGTGTGGTTTCATTTTTTCATAGGTTTATCATGGTTCCTTTTTGACATAATTTGTTATCTTTCCACTAGTGCCACATTGCTTGGAGCAATAGTGTTATTTTCTTGTGTGTGTGTTGTGTTTGAAACTATTGGAGAAGCCAAGTCACTTGTAAAATTAAATAACACTTCCACAAAGTGAAATGTAACTATCATATAAAATTTGTGTCAAAAGTACAATAGAGAGCCTTGAGTATAAAGGAAAGGATGAGGAGGTAAGAAGGTAGTAATGGAACTTTAAGGTACTCTATGGAGAAGTGTAGGAACACATGGTGAGTCCACATGAGGTAAGAAAAAAGTGAGATGTCTCTCTAAGTGAGCTTAAGAGTAGTGTGAATCGTATCTTCCTAGATAGGTTAAAAGCCAACTAATTTAGAAATATCTATTTTCACAATAACACCCCCCTTAAGTGATGCTTAGGGAGAAAGCTAAACACTGAAAATATGAGTCTCAACAACATGGCCTAATGAGGTACTCATGTATAAATAAAAATCTCTCACAAATGGAGAAAACAAGAAAAAAAAAATGGAAATAAAAATCCTCTCTAAAAGAGAGAAATGGAAGGAATAAACCTCATGAAAATATGTCCCATAAAAATAGGAACATGAAGATGAAGAACACTTGAAGCATGTAGAATTTGTAGACTATGTTGAAGATGAACTAATGTTATCTATTGGAATCAACAAACCTCCAATGAATGTAGATCAAGATAAGAGATACAAAACATTACACTACTCAACCATGAATACACAAATGGAACGGCTAGTAAGTTGAATTTGTAGATAGTAATATGATCAAGGAGTAAAAAAATTGAATAAGTTACTCGTAGTATACTATTAAAATATGTATGATGCTCTACATAAGTACTATAATCTCACAAATTATGATTAACTAAAAATGTAGAAGGTTGCTCTAATGCCCCAAATAAACCAATGAAGAATTAGCATAACCATGTGATGATACCCACCATAATGCTAATGAGTGAGAGGTATTGATAGATCAATTTAAATATGGCACATAAGTGTGCAAGAGAATGTAGAAAGCAACATCAAGTCTTATATGATGTACGAGCAACTAAAAATGGTGTGTAAAAACTAAGGAACACATGCATGAGATGATAATATTAGGGATTATTTATTCTTATGGAGGGAACCTCACTCAAAAAGTGATGGAAAAAACCAATACACTACATAATCCCCCATGAAATTTTATAACATAGTGTAGTATAAAAGAGGTCCAATATGATGTACAAAATTTTCCCCTAACAAGAAGAAAATTACTTTTGCCACTTTATAGTATTGTGTTTCTAGATAAATGTGCTTATTTAAAATTCCTTCAAGTTGTCCTTAAGAGGACAATTACAGTTTATTTCATGAGGTGAATACATAAAGATATAATGTAATAATACCTTAAAACCTCAAAAAATGATAAAATAAAGTCCCCATAGCAACAAGTACTACAAAATATGCCCCCCAAATTATAAGTTTTTTAGTAGATTTGTACAAGTATGAGGTCCAAATCAACCATTTATAATCCATGGTGATTTATATTTTTTGGAAAAATGTGCTATTCAAAGAAAATAAATAAACACAGTGTTACATTTCTAGAATTTTTTTTGTAATTTTATTTTTAAATTGGAAAAAATTGACATCATGGGAAAAAGTTATGGAACATTAAAAAATGTCAAAAAGGGATGCAAATATGGGTTTTAGAAGTGAATTTTAGAAAAATATAGAATAATGGAGAAAAAATAATTACATCATGGAAAACTACTCATAAAGAGCTTTCCAACACCTATTTGAAGTTGAAAATATGACTATATATGCCAAAGTTATGATGAAAATAAAAAGACTACCCCCTTAAGGAGGCATGTATAGGCTTTGGTGGCCACATGTTAGCATCACCATGGTAGCAATGGGGTAATATCCATGTCTAGGTGGCATTTGGGCTACACTCTAGTAGCCTACAAGTGGTATAGATGGTGGTCTATCTGGGCAAAGGTGAGGCAATACAAGGCTAGTGGTGGGTGGTGTCTTAGTCATTGTGGTAAAAAATGATGCTTCAAGAGGTGATTCACTATGATTTTGAGTGGTGGGGTTCAACCCCCTTCTGTTGGGTGAGACAAGGGGTTTAAATCCCACATGAACCTACAATTTACATCCCATGAACCCTCAATTAATACCTACCATGAGCCATGAAACCCAATGGATAAATGGTTTCCTTACACATAACATTGTTCCTTACAATCCCCAGGCCTATGAATTTCGATGGTTGATATCATCCATGTGTAGGGCCTATTCCCTTCAAAAAAAAAAAATTAATTAATTAAAAAAATCACCTTCCATATGGTGATGGCACAAGCCCTCCATAGGCCTAGTATAACACACAACCTAAGGAAAAAATAATGTAACTTGGTAGTACAATGACCATACAGCCATACTGACTATATGGATTTCCATGTAGCCACCATTGATGGCCCCTCAAAAAATAAAAAAAATCTTTAACTCCTAAATATGGAGTATTATATATCAAAATTCATCTCTTAGGACTTTTGAGCACAATAATAGTGTTCATTTTTCTCTATGATGCGCCATTTGAAAGTAGCATATAACAAGCTTTATAAATTGATGCCAATTCGTGAAGGGATTTACAAGGAATCTATAATGTCATGTTGGCGAAGCCAAGATCACTTCAAAATCAAATAACACTTCCATAAAGTGAATATACAACTATCATGCAAAAAGTGTATGAAGGCAAGGATGAGGAAGTAAGAAGGTAGGAGTGGAACTCTAACTACCCTTTCAAATGAGAAACACATATAGGAATTTATGGACAAGTGCATAAACATATGGCGATTCCACATGAGGTAAGATAAAAAGTGAAATGTCTCTCTAATTGAGCTTAAGAGTAGTATGAATAGAACCTTCCTAGAAATTTTAAAATCTAATTAATTTGGTAATAACTATTTTCACATGAATATAAATGACACCTATGTGCACATTCATATGCAGTATGATATTTTATTATTGAATCTTAATCATTGGTGTTGTTATTTCAAAAAAAAATATTTAGTTGGCTAGTGTCCTAGGTGTGTGTTGGGGCATTCAATTTTGTATTAGAGTCTATGTTGCAACATTGGGAGCTCTAGTTTATGTGCTTGATCATTTGTACTTATTGTGTGTGTTGTGGGGAGCAGGTGTTTGTTTAATTTATATCCTTGCATGATATATTTGAGGAGTGCTCATTGGAGGGTAGTTGGACCTTGTGATTGCAAAGAAGTTTATTCTGTGTGTGAATTCCCTTCTTGATTTTTTGACTCATGTCTATGTGTGAATGTTGAGTGACCTTTGTGGGGTCATATTTGTGCTTGTGTTTCTACTTGGGATGGTGTAACTATGATAATATTATTGATTAAAATGGAATTTTTATGTTCTTGGATTTGATTGAGTATTGTTGCAATAATAGCAGACCTTTCTTACCCATCTTGTTGTAATTGGAAACATTAATTCCCCCTTTGTGTGTTGATTTTAAATGCTTGATAAAAGGGGTGTAACTAGGACATTTCCATGGTAATTGTGATAAATTTTGGGTGGAAATAATGAATGCATTAGTAAATTCATATTTTTTCCTCCAAAATTGTGTTTTTCCCCCTCTTCCATAGTGTGTATATTAAATTATAAAAGGAAACATGCCTTGTAGATGTATTGTGTTGGTATGTACTAGAGTCCCTAACTATATTATTGTGACTTGTGAATCATGCCAATGTAATTTTGTAATAGTATAAGTTAGAGAATCATGATGCGATTAAATGCATGTACCATATGATTGGTGACTTGTTACATGGTTGAATATTCATCATTCTTAGTGTGAGTAAATGTGTTGAGTTACCTTGGCTTGTGATCTTGTTTATGCATTAGGTTAGCCTTGGAGGGTTAAATATTTTTAAAGTGTGATTATGTACATCATTACATTATAATTGCAATTCCCTTGAATGTGATGATTTAGTGAAGTGACATTCATGTGTTGAAAGAAAAATTCTTTTGTGATTCCAATGAAAAATTAGTAAGTATCTTCTTGCATAATTTGATGAAGTTGCGATGAATTTGTAATTGTTTGCAACCTATATTATGATTAGAATTATTGAGATAAAATTATTCTTTTATGTTGTGCTACATTATTAGAGTCTTGAGTACTCACTTGGTGTTTTTGAGCATGTTCTCTAGCTCACCCTAGACCTTGAACTCTAGATGTAATGTAGTGCATGTAATATGTATCTTATAAATTTAAAACTTTATTTTGTTATTTTTAAATTCAATATTTTTTGTAAGAATTGACATTGATTTATGAATCCTTCTTATGACTAGTCTAGTCAAAAAATTGGTCACACTTGATTTAGTGTTGAAATTGAGCTCATTTTATGATTTATTGTTGGAGTTGATAATTATTTCTCCTTGTAATCTACAATGGACATAAAATATAAATATTAGAGAAATTATGAAAGCATGTACCTAAAAATGAAAAAAATCACTAACATCTCCATCCCAAGATTGCAATATATAGGTCAATGAGATATAAGAAATCACCAACTGATTTACAAAAATTGTGAGCTCAAAATCATGAGCCAAATCTTCATCTAAAAAGTACAAGTTACATCCATGTACTCCTTTCCAAGAGTAAATCCTCCATAATGAGAATGTGGTTCCAAATTTAACAATTGACCCCTATGACCAAGGAAGTCAAGTGTAACTCCCAAGTGATCCATTAGGTGCAATAATAATTGTAACACACATAGATTACTTATAATGATTATTATTCAACCAAATATGTTATTCATATTCCAACTTATAATCCTGTATTCAATGTATTCTTCAACTATAATAAGACCAATGGCATATGATAGAGTGTTGACAAAAGAATCTCAAAATTCCCTCCATATGGAGCACCCTTTTTATAAGGCCTAACATATGCAATATATTATAGATATTAAATAATTATAAGCATGAAAAAGTACCACCAAATGAATTTCAAGAGTCCCTCCATGTGGTTACTCTTTTACATAAGCCCCAAAATTTTAAATATTTTAAATATTAAATAATTAAAACAAATATTAGGACTTGCATGGTTTACAACATTGTATACATTGTAAGAATCATAAGGAGATACTAAAAAGTGGCCTAAATTTTTAAATTCCTATAGATATATTGCATCATTTAAAATTATATGTGATCATGGTCTTTGTCAATGCATTTACAGTGATCATCAAAGTATCTAATTTCTTGAACATAACTCTTTGTCCTCCAAGATATCACAAATAAAATTATATTTCTCATCAATGTTCTTTATTTGTACATGAAAAGGGTTATTTTCCAAGTTGATGGTTTTATAACTATTACACTAAATCTAAAATATATCTTAACTCAATAGCTCAACTTCCTTATGGGCATGAGTAGCTTATTTGAAGTTTGTTTGTCCTTGATAAGATTGGTGGATGTATGGAAAATGATGTTACTATGGTGTTGTCATTGCTGTCAACATTGTAGTGATGTCAAAATTGTTGTATAGTTGATTTTTGATAAGCATAATTAAATATGGAATTGTTAGTAATGTCAAGTCATTGCACAATTGAAGAAGTGTTGATCAAGAGTAGGTCAAATGTTGGATAAATGGCCTCAGTCTAAAATACAGTTTTCAGTGTTCAAAGAACCTATTTTATGGTCTACATTGCTCTACTATGAATAATCTAGTTATGTAGTTCCAAGGTAATTTTGGTGCATGTTGGAGGACTATAAATCCAAATTTTCAAGCCTTGAAGTCCTCTACAGTTGAAGTTAGTGTTGAAAGTGTATCCTCAAGATATGGAAGAGTTACAATGACAAAGTACCTAATTAGAATGCTCTGCATTCCACTGCAGATGATTGTTATGCTATTTGGTTTTGAGTATGTGTTTATAGGTGTCATAAGCATGTATACTCCATGTGGCAAGTCTTTTGAAGGTCAGTGTTTCAAGTTGTGAATGAATAGTTGGTTCATTCTATTGTTGCTTCACCAACGGTGCTGACCTAGAGGGTTTGAGGTCGTGCGGAATTAAAGGATGTATGGATCAGACTTGTGAGAGTAATTATAGGTCTTTCTGACCTATTTTGATGTGTCACACATTTTGGTTTATTTTGTGAGGCATGTGTGGTTAATTTTTTAGCCAACTGATTGAGGTATTGCATGTTTCATCTAATTAGGCCGACCTAATTGGTATTGTAAGTGTTTTTGGATGTAATGTATATAAATGTAAGATCATTTTGATGTTGTAGAAGAGTCAAAGTAGTAGAGTGAATTTATTGATGCGAAAGTGACAAGGTGTGATGTGAATATAATGTGATAGAGTAGATTATGATAGTTGTGAAGCATGAAGTGTGTTAAGTCATTTTACATGGCTTAATTGGAACTATCTCCAGCATATTGTAGATGCATTGTATCAGTTCAATCTTTGCCAGTGAGCCACCCTCTTTTCTATCCTAGTAACGATCCATTACTTCTATTCTCTTACAATGAGTCCTCTAGACAGTGAGTCCACCTAGCATTGACCCATTATGTAATATCTTATAATCGGTTATAATATATTGTGAGCTAATCCTCACCATGGTTTTTCCCTTTTTGGGTTTTCCATGTAAATCTAGTGTTATTTTGTTCTTTAATGCGATTCTTGATTTTTGTGTTCCTTTCTATTGTTGCAGGTTTAATGTGATGCATTGAATGGATGTTTAAAATTGATGAAGGTAATGAATTTTAGTGAATATTAATTCACCCCCCTCTCAATATTCCAAGTGTTGAACAATTGGTATCTGAGCTTGGTTCCTTCAATTGGATTGATTGTTGAGGTAGATCTTAAACGTTGAACACATGGCTATAAGGAAGTATCATATTCCTCTGGAAGAGATAATCCCTAAAGGGTTTATTTAAGAATATTGGGAAGTTGACATGGAAGGAGAACTCAAATCAACTCTTGATGATTGGGATAAAGCATAAGATGAGAATAAAGATCTGAAAAAGGATCTTAATGGTGTAGATGAATATATCAAGAAGTTGAGAGAGAAACTCAAGAATGCTATAGAAAGAGTCAAAGAAACAAATGAGCAGCTCAAGCAACCAAATGAGACTATCACCAATCTGAAAGTGCAAGTTGAAGAGGGAGAAAGAGTTGAAGATTTCCTAAATGTTAAACTGAAAGACAAATCTGAAGAATGTTCAAAGCTTGAACAAGAGATTGTGACTTTAAGATCTAATCTAGAGAAAGAAAAGAATCAAGAAGATAAATTTAAGAAGAGCTCCACACTACTTGATGAGATGATTGTTGGAAAAAAGGCTTCAAAGGATAAAGAAGGATTAGGGTTTGAGAAAGGAGAAATATCAAAGGTAGATCAAACTCCAAACATTGGTGAAAATAAGAATGACAAGAAGAATAATGGCAAACAGATTTGAAACTAGAAGAAATATTTCAAAAGGCCTCCTATTAGACAACCAAATGCACAAAGGTGCCCATCTTTTAATGGTTATTGTTATTCCTACCATAGGTTTTGATATAGAGCTATAGAATGTATAAGAAGAATGAATCAGAATGTTCAATCGTTTCCCAGTCAATGTTATAAATGCAATAGATTTGGTCATCGAGCTAGTGAATGCAGAAATTAGATGATGAATGAAACAATAATGGCATGATGTTTCAATCTTTCAATGGCTATTTTTATACTTGTAATGGATTTGGGCATAAGGCTAATGAATGTAGATCTAGAATGGATAGAAGTGAGCTTTTTCAAAAAGGTGTCTCTTGTTACAATTGCAACAAACCAAGACACATAGCTAGGTTCTGCAGAAGCAAGAATGTGAAACCCTCTATTTCACAAAAGAAGGCTAATCTGGTAAAGAAGTTAGATTCGACTGAGGAGAAGAAGGAAATGAATAAAATCTAGAAAAAGAAAAAAGAAAATGAGGTGAAGCATGAGTCTGTGACAACTCCTGGTGTAGATGTTTCCTCTAGAAACGAGATGAAGATATTTGGCTCAGGTGGAGTTTTAACAAAAGATCTTTAAGCCCCCTACCAAAGATATGGAGTTGATGCCTTCAACACGTTGATACAAGGTGTAGTTTGATATGCTTGATATATTCATGAAATCGCCAAAGAAAATTCTCTTGATAAAAAAAAATTTGCGGAGAGATTTAACACTACTGAATTTGACACAATTTTCCGATGGGCATTCGTCGGTCGTTCGACAAATCTTTGTCAGAAGAGCGACGCAATGGCGAAAATATTTATGTCGCTGTTTTTTCTCGCAAGGCCGACGATAAATTAAATGTCGAAATAACGGAAAAGAATCGCCATTCGACGGCATCGTGAAATACCTCAGGATTTCGTCAGAATATGGATGAAAACTTTGTTTATCCACCGACGAATTGCACCAGAAGTTCGTCACCGGTTCAACGAAATGGGAAAGCAGTAGCATCAAAACAACAAAAGACGTTCGTCAAAATTGTGATGAAATACTCAAGTAGTAGCGTCGAAAGAACACCTAAATTTTATCGAAAGTGTGACGAAATTAGCAAGGAGTAGCATCGAAAGAACACCAAGAGTTCATCGAAAGTGCGACGAAATTAGCAATGAGTAGCATCAGAAGAACACCAAAAGTTCATCGAAAGTGTGACGAAATGGGTAGGGAGTTACGACGAAATCGTCGTCGCAGCTATAGCAACTTCGTCGAGCCTTTTTGTTAATTCGTCGGTGGTTGTCGTCGAAATTGTGACGAAGAAGCAAAATTTTAAATAAAAAAAAAATATTCATGGAAATGTACCATTGCGGAGACTGACGACTGGTCATACATACAAACTGCATATTGGTTTGATGCTTCAAACGATGCATTTATTATATTGAAAAGTGCATTACCTTATTGAGCTTCTCTTTGTTTTGAGTATAGTTTAATATTCTCTACTTAACAAGGCCAACCACGTGATGGTGGAAGCTCATTTGGCCCCCCCCCCCCTCACATCACTCTCAATTCCCCATACCCAATCATATAACATTAATCATTGATTCATCAATAGCATATAACATTCATTCATTCATCCATTAATAACATATAACATTCATTAATTAACATATTCACATTCATTCATTAACATATAACATTCATTAATTAACATATTCACATTCATTCATTAACATATAATATTCATTCTTTCAGTTTTACATATTATCAAAAATATGGTTGTCATGATATGATTACAATCACTTTTTTTTTGTTTCTTTTTTAAAGCTACATAAAGTCAAGTGAGTATCATTTTCTAAATCAATATATGTCCCCCTTTAGTTGTTTTCCCTCTGCTCATGATCTTAATGTGCAGCAGTAATTAAAATTACTTGCTCTCATGGCATGGGCCTTCCAAGAGAGGGGATCTGTGCAATAAGAAGAAATGTTAAAGGCATTATGCTTTTATTATTATTGTTACAAGTATTTGATTAATTAAAGAACATTGGGGTGTTTCTCTTGCAGTGAATTCCACACCATGTTCTTGAACTTTTGTTATAGACTCATACTCAACATGTTGAACACCCTCTAAATCCGAGATGGAGTTGAAGCATGAAAGGTTACATTATTAATACACCAATTGGAAATTAAATATGTTTAAAGAACATGAGGGTGGTCCTCTTTGCGGATGGGGGCCACATCATGTTCGATCACTACTCTGGCGATCATGCTAACCGCGTTGATCACCGGTCTACATGCTCTAAAGTTGAAACACGAAAGGTTACATTAATTAATACACCAATTGCAATTAAATATGTTAAAAAGAACTTTAGAGTGGTCTTCTTTACCTGATGGGGCCACATCATATTCCTGATCTTGTCTAGCCTGATCATGCTCAACATGTTGATCACTCTCTACATGCTCTAAAGTACCGGGATGCACACCATGACCTTCATCTACACATTCTGCTCCACCCTCACCGGGCTGCATTCCAGTAATATTAGAATTATATATTATCTGTGCTTGAATGTTTTAAAACAAATGAGCATGTAATTACTTGCATGGTGGAAATTAATATTGAGTAGATTGCACAAGTATTCAATTTTAAATAAACTTTATTGAGTTTATTTACCTGCGTGTCAGATGCAATAGAAGATTGTGTTTGCCCAGTCAAGACTCTTAGGTGTTCAGCCACGGCTCCATAGCCTTCTTGGAAGGCAATCTTCAGGTCCTCTTCTATGGGAACTCTATTGAATTAAGAGCCCTACATTTTTGTAGAAGATCATGAATTTTGCTTCTATGGTGTGATAAAACCAAAATTGTTTTTCAATTTATTATAATTTGGATGCAATATTTCATTTATTGATACTTACAATTCGTGCGGCTAATTTCATATAACCACCAGAGCCAAGTTTGTGTTGCCCGTGCTTTTCTAGTCTTGCCTTTGTTGCCTTCGATGTGTCGGTCAGCCTATGAAAAGTTTGGAATATGTTAGATTATGTAAAAAGAAAGAGTAATCAGTATATAATTACATTGTTGATAGTATCACACATAGCATACTACTTTTTTAAAAAAATTTAATGGCATTTCCATAGCGTACAGACATTGAGAGCATATAAAATACAGAGTTCAATCCATGAATTATAGAAAATAGATATTTGTTGGTTATATTCATATCGCTGATTACATTGCACAAAACATACTAAAACTACATAAATATCAGATGGTGGCAGTTGTCTATGCTACCACATTTTTCATACATGTCTACCAAAGCATTCTATCAAACAGTTCACTGCCTTGCTGCTATGGCTAAAAGCCTAAAATAGGTGCTTTCAAACAAG
>VDFB02271358.1:104883643-105001169 GCA_007258455.2 Sequoia sempervirens
CAAAATCTCCACATGCACAGAAAAACTCTCCCGGTGGCCAACTCAGCAAAACTTTTTAGAAAATTGTCGTCAATCATATTTTCATAACTAAGGCTTTTAATTTTTTTTCAATTAACTCATAATCACAAAACTTAATTGACTGTCAACATGCAATCAATATTGAACAGACAATTCTAATTAAACAATTACCCAAGATAACACTTTCTGACTCCAAGTCAAGATTCTAGATATTTATCTATAATCTGTTGAAAACAAACCCTTCAAAATATCAATTTTTCATTTATTTAAGTTTGCACATTAAAATCAACAATTACATTTAAATAAATATCCTATTTTAATAATTCAAATTAATCAAACCTTTCCAAACGATATTTCCAATTTGATTATTAAATTAATTAAACACATATTTTAATTTACCATTTCGAATAACATTATGCTAAATCAAATAACTTATTAATAAACCATTTAACTATTTAATCAATTAATTTCCAATCATGACGAAAACATGAACGACATAACAGACTCGAATGACAATACAATGACGGGTGACAACACCTGATAATCGTCCTATAAGCGAACGATGGCCAGAGAAGGACCTATCATTATCTCCGAAACAACATGTTTCCATTGGGTCATGGCACACTCAAACTTGACGGAGTAGGTGGAGTCGATGCTAGTACCTGCAACTACATCAAACAACACTGTCAAACATATCTGCATAAATCGACAATCACATTGTGAAAGAGAGTCACAATGTAGCAGGGTACTCACGAGTGAGTAATGCTACACTGTCTCCTTCACCAAGACTAACATATAGTATTACATCATAAACAACATCAGATACATCATCATAAACACACTAATGCTCTGAAACAACATAAAACCATAACACACATAATATTTATCATAATGTCGCCACACAAACATAATCAGATGATCAATACTGTATCTAATGTATCATAAACACAGTATAAAACCAACATAGCATCAAAAACAGCTAAAACAACTATCAACCGAACAAAAACAAACTGAAATAAAGTGCAACAACTGAAGGGACATTACATAGTTTCTTGTCACCACAATGTGGCATATCTTCTTGGAATCTCCCTACTCTTCCTCTTTGTCAACTTCTTCTATCTTCAAACCTTCAAGTTAAATTTATTTTTATGGTTAAGGCCATCTAGTACACCTTCTCTAATGTCCAAAAATTTAACATGTTCAACTCTTCTTAGATTGAATCTCTCAAGACATTCATGTATCTTGTCATTTTCTACACTCCATCATGATGTCTTGAATAGATTCATAGTCTTTAGTACTCTTTAGTATAGTTCTTTTTAGTCATATTTTTGCTTGAGATTATGCAATTATTTTAGTACCTCTAATTTATAATTTATAGGGCTGAACTTAGATTTTAAATTTTCACCATTTTGCCCCATCTAACAATACTAGGTTTAAATTTTCCATTCCTTTCTAGCTAGAATTCCTTCCAACAAATGATACCAATATCAATCAATTTATTCCTAAAAAAAATTAATATGTGTGGATCATCAATATATTCATGCTCAATATGTTCTTCTAAATAGTTTATCTAATCTATTGATTCTTTAGGATTTAGACTACCACAATAATTTAGAATTTCTACTCTAGTTTTATTACCGATGCTTGATATAGCATTCACATTATTTCATCTTTGTCTTTCTATTTGTTTTCATTCTAATTGGTAGGACTAGCTTCTTATTCTTCATCACTTTCATCATTTCTAGGGTTAGGGTTTCTTTTGTAGTCTTAATCAAAAGCATCCATCTATATATTCATTTCCTTTACCATCTTAGTCATTTCTTCCATCCTTCTAGTGAATTTCACAATACCATGTCCTCTCTATGGTAGCACCTTAGGTTTTGTGAAACTACCTTAGGTTGGTGGCTTGTCCACAATCACTCCTATAAATACCTCACAATTGAAACTCTATTTACAAGATTCTTGTAAGTTTCCTTAGTTCAGTGATATGTTTACAACTAGAACCTTACCACTATATTAGATACCTTATTTAATTTCTATAAAGTAGAAATAAACACATATCTTTTATGTGCATCATCTCAATACCAACAATTTGTACACAATGAACCTCTTAGTATCCTTTAATTAGAAATTTGACATCATGAGTCATGAATATGTGTTAGGTCAAATTAATTCTATAAAACTACACAAATAAACCACGCTCTTATGCCATTTGATGTAGTCACATTTGAAGGGTCCAATGAAGGATTATCCAACCATACAACCAAACAATCAAACTCACAAATAATGTCTCTATTTTACTATAATCCCAGAAACATTATAGTCTACCACATTGGGCTTCTAACATGCTAGGCCTTAATCATTTGATTATAATGTGCAATTTATACAATTTGAATGGTATTGCAATACGATGCCATGCTTAATTTTTTCCTACTTTCATTGCTTTCTTCAATGAACTTTATGAGCACATAAAAATAATTAATTCTAATCATAGGAATAATCTTAGTTGGCTAGAAGGTGGCATAAAGCTCAATGCCACATGAAACACGAGGTTGGCTCTAGTTGTATAGTTGAATCTCCCAAATCAAATGGGGTGATGATGGATCTTCATGCAACACACACCATAAGCACTCCAAGGTCCAATGTACATTCATTCGTTGGTGGAAATTTTAGAGAGTTTTTACAAATCATAGATAGAGAATTGACTATAAACTTTTCAAGCTTGGCGAAGTTCATAGACCAATTAACGCCATTGTGTTGATCATAAACTTATAGAGAGTGAATATGGCATTAAGAGATCATCTAGTAGAACATATGTCTCTTGGCATGAAGTCAACTATGCAACTACAATGAAATGTGGTAGAATATTTAGAGATCGGTTAGTGACTAGAAAGTAATAAAATATACAAGCAAATAAAGGAAAATATTTTTGGTTGACGTAAGCTTGCTCTTACACCTTGTTATGCTCCTATATCATTTCAGAGCGAATTCCAAGATCTATGCCCTCCAAGGTACCATTGTCCCAATAACATGAGACATCCCTTGAACAAAACATATTTCCGAAAGTATCACCTTGGTGATATTTCTCTTTCCTCTCTATTGTATAACAAACAACAAAATAAAATCAACAATATAAATTCAAAGATAGACCTTGAAACAATGCAACATGAATCTACTAGAAGAATTGTAGGCCCAAAAACATACATATTTAACTTTCCATTAAAATTAAGAGAAACACATAATCATTTAGATTTTTCTCATGACATGAATATTAGATATACAAAATTCTCAAATACAAAAGCTTAAATAAATGTAACTTGAGACTTACACCAATTTCAAAGCTTAGCAAGCAGAAAAAAATCTAAGACTATCTCCATCAAAAAATTCCTCAAGACTTATATCTAAAAACATTCTTCCATAGATCTATGATCGACAAATTTTGAGTAAACATAAAATTTGCTAAACCATACAATCTATGTTTGTTGATACATCTTAAAATCCCCAAATTTGGAAAACACTAAATTCATGTTCCCAATGAATAGCTATCATAAATTTGCAACTAGTAGATCTAAAAGCATGAATCCACAACATATGTTTAGGGGTTATCTAGGAGCTCCAAGTTGTCACACGACCAACTCCACAACCTTTGAATTAAAAACTAGGGAGATAGTATAGGAGCTTAGATAGATCATTAAAAGATTAACTCCATAGCTTGCATACATGTAACAAGTTTCTTCAAATCAAAATCTCAAACTCCATCTTGTGTTTCCATTAGACAAGACCACCCATGTAGAGCTTCCCCTAAAACATAGATTGATATCACAAGGAGACAACCCTTGTACAACCAAAACCATTACTTTGTACAACCAAAACCATTACTTTGATACCAAATGGAAAGAACTATTCACCTACATCAAGAGTATCAAAAGCTTGAAATTAAGCTCTAATATTGGAAAATAAATGAACTAATCTTGCAAAAAAAAAAACTAAATAGTTCCTACATTGACCCCATGAGAGAAGAAATGTAATAAACTATAGATCTAAATCTAATTGTAGAGAAAAACAAATTACAAAAGATAATATCCTAGGAAACCCATATAGTAAAAACCTAGCCTTCAAAGCACACTCAATGTATTATTCATCAACAAATATAACATTATCAGAGTTTCAATGCTCTATCAAGAGAAAGAGGATGCCTCCAACCACTAGCTTCATAAGGTCAATCTAGCAACATAACTCCATCTCTAATGCATGCTCTCCAACTTATGAACACTCCAGTAGCATTTTAGCCATAAATCAATAGTCATATTGTAATGTCATAACCACGAGCAACAAAGACAACTATAGAGGAAATCCAACAACATAACCTTGCAAATACATGTGTCATCCTCTTAATACCACCAACACATACATCTAATATATAAGAAAGTTCAAAACTAGAAATCAAGGATGGTTTTCACTACCATGTGCTAAAACCATGGGTGAATTCACCACCCAAATCAAACATAAAATTTTATACATATCATTTATGAATTCTATGACACTTAAGTGCTACTTACAATTCTTGCCAAGTACAAATTCCAATTTTATGTTTTTACATGTGGTGAACAATGCCACGTCAAATTGGATGCTTATTTCTATGTGGACACATAATTAATACAAATTACAAATATGAAAGGAAAGCAAGGTGGATGCCACCTAATCCGAACAAACATCACATCAACATATACATTGATATTGACATCATATTATTTGCTTGTCATGTCTTAAATATTGTGTGGTTTGATTTCTTATTAAGGACGTTGTAAACCTTTCCTCTATACAACAAACTCCATTATGCTTTTCGACACAACCCTTTACATTTCATATACAAGTGCAGACAACGTGAATGAAACACTAAAGATAACATTAGTTAAGGATTAGAGCTTTCTAAGACAAAGCGTATTTTGACCAAACGACATGTCTAACCTAGTCCTAGAGCAATCTATATTTATAATATTGGTCCAATCCCATTTGTTTGATTCCAATCGTACGATAAAATCATCATCAACTACAACAAATTAAAAAAGATCAATTCTTTTAACTTCTTTCAATTTATTACATTTATTGTTACAATTTGATTGAACTTGTTATTTTAATACTCAATTATATGCATAAATTATTTATAAGGTGAGTTTATTTTCACCCAGCCAAACAAAACAGCTAGAATTATACAGCTAGAATTATCAGTTGCTTAATCCGATAATAATCCGATAATCATAAATAACAAAGAATATGCCTAAATAAAACCCTTTACACATGAATGATACATTCGTTAGAATGCATCCATTTATTGAAATATATAAAACTATAGCTTATTCAATTAGTCAACATTTTCCTCTATCAGCACCCAAAAGACTCAAAGAAGCATGTCATACAACTATTGCACTAGTGCTACATTAAACATTCTGTAGAGAACATTTTCCTGCAGCAGTAGGAGTAGAATTTCCATTTTTATTTTGATTCTTGGAGGAGGGTGAAAGAAACAGAATGTCTGGTAATGGTTCGGACTCTGAGAGAACAGATAAAGCAACACTAAATACTGAAAGAAACAGAATGTCTGGTAATGGTTCAGATTCAGAGAGATCAGATGAATCAACACTCAATACTGAGTCCACACAAGCTGCCATGCTAAGGAAAAGAAAAGAAGAAATTGAATTTACAGGATGGGAACCCACATTAGAGCAGTTGGGCATTTTGGAATGGCACTACCAACAAGGCAATTGCTCTCTTTGTTTGGTTTTCAGGCAACTAAAAGCTTATGGACATGTAAAGTATAAGAACATTGGTCGCTGGTTCGGTAAGTTAACATGGATTTCATGCCCATATTTTTATTTCAATCAGTAGTCTAACAGCATATTATTCTTACATATCAGAATTCATTTATGTTTCTGCTGTTGTATGTGCAGCATGGCGGCGCAATGCTTCAGGACATGCCCCTGTTCCTCTGGATCCAATTCCAAAGGTAAACAAACTGCAAACATAATTTATGGCTTTCTTCTATGCAAATTTAACTTCGGATTGGAGTAGTGATATATGTTTGTTACATCTATAACCTATCAGGAGGACATGGGCCTGGAAATGTCAGTGTCCAGCAATTGCTCAAACAAAACTCTGGAGGAGAGCTCATGTCATCAAAGAAGCATATTCTGAGTTGGGGGTTATTCAATAGAGGCAGTTCAATCACAGTCTTGCTAGGGCCTGCAGATCTGATTTTTCTTCATGGCAATTGGGATACTTCTTTTCTCTTCTTGTTGGGTTTTGGTTGTTCTTGTAAGAGGCTAAGCAAGATTTGTGAACCATCTCTATCTAGACTTATCATCTCTTAGCTGGTATTCTTTTGTTTGATTTGGAAGATATTCCTTTTCAGGTGGGTCTCTATGACTATATTTTAAATTAAGAAACAAAGAAAGCTGAATTCAGTTTTTATTTATTCAAACGCTTTTAGATGGGTTATGAATGAAAGTGGATTTTGAAAGGATGTAGAACCCTGTACATCAAAATCTATTCAATCAGATGGTTAATGCTTGCATTTATCTTGATCTTTATTTTTGAAAAGAAGCCGGAGATAAGTAATCTTTAATGGAAATCAATGCAGTAATCAAGAAATGTGTCTGCCCATGGGAATTCTTCCAAGAATTTGGGGCCATGAAAGAATATGCAGAATCATTTCTAATACTATGGCATTGAATATATTTGAATCCCCTGAACAAACCATTAATCCTGGTATCTCCTGGGCAAGAAATCCTTCATTTATTGGTACTAATTATTCCAGTGGGTAGTCGGAAAAACATCTGTAATTGCAAACATGAATCTGTCTGTACACAAAAAGAAATTATAACTGCGGATTAATGGTGTCTTAGATGAGAAGCATCAATTGTATTACTTCATTTTATCTTTGGTTCTTCATGAAATACTGTCGTATTAATCCAGAAATGGAGTCTTGGAATGAATTATAAGGAATAGTTCATGAGTGGGCACTGGGCAGTAATAGTCATAGACGCACTTATTTTCATTTTGAATTTATCTCTGTTCAAACGTTACTGGCTTGACTGATATGACAGTATCTCCATGAATGGGTTGTTTGAGGAATCAACAATGTGATCAGAAGAGGGTTAAATCTCTGTTTTACAAAAGAAAAGGAGCCGCAGAAGAGCCGCTTCTTGTTAATTCTTCCCATAATGTTTCAGATGTCTCACAGTGACCCTGCCCATCATAGAGATTCCCAATGCATTACAGGGTGGTTTTCTTCAATAAGTCTTATTACAGTTTCTCACGGTTTTCTAGTTTACATTAGGGTGGTTCTTCTAGATATTACCTGGTTTTTCTATGAAGGATTTTATATCATTCACGAGTTCATTTTGTTATTCATTTTGTCAAAGTCACAAGCATAATTTTGGTCTCATCTCTTATATCCTACTTTCAGGGGTTTGATCCTTGGTGAATGGTGTTATCAAGGAACATACCATCACTCTCACCAATTGAACTCAACCAATTAAACTACAACCCTTTGATTTATCTATTTCTTATTACAACCTTGAGACCTTTTTTAACAGAACTTAATTACTGATTTATTGAAAATGATGGAGTTTATCTTACTTCAAATTTAGGTTTCACCTTCTAATATGAATATTTTCATATTGCAAGTAAGGTATGTTTAACAAAAATATAGCCGTTGCCAAATTAGTTAGCAAAAGGTTAAACAATAAATACAAATCTTTAAACTAATTTGGTTTCTAATAACAGCCATTGTTGGAGCACTTGAAAACATATGGAAAATCTCCTCTCCTTTAAGCCTTACTAAAATTCAAGTCTCTACATAATGGCATATCAAACATTCAGATTGCAAAGGAGCGTCTGGGTAATGCACTAGAATCAAATGCTAATATCAGGGCATGTATTATAACTAATTTCCATGGCTCTCAAGGATGTCCTCTAGGGATGGCTCAAGACAATTCAATGCAATAATTGATGGTAGATAGGCTGTTATTTACAGAGAAAATCTATTGGTGGAGGTACAATCCATCATTTCCATGATGTGTATTCATTGCGTTGCATGGAAGACTCAATAAATATAGAACTCTGCCCATTTTGGAAATCGTAATGTGGTGTTGGTGGAGATGAGTGGGTTTTCTATTGGTTTTATTGGTTTATATTTTTTGAAGGGTTCTTACCAAGAAGACATAATAGGATGGCATTGAAAATGGAGTGCAAGTAGCAGAGACAGCGTCATGGGAGGATATCATACAGGCACCTGCCGGTAATATTTTTCCATGATGTGCCAGTAACCCTAGGGCTCATTAAGGGCATTCTCACTGAGAAGGATATAACAGTAGGTAGTGAGACAGTAATGTAGGGGTGACATAAGAGATGGCATAGAAGGTACAAACAGTTGGTGCAAAAGGAGAGAGATATACATCCACACTTGTACAAAATATGGCCAGTCTAGATGGGCTTGCAGAGCTGAGGAGAGAAGAGGTGTTCTTTGAGCCCTTTGTAGTGACATTGACAAAGTGCTGATGAGTTTGCATGTTCATCATCATTGAGGCAGGCTTGAAGTAGAAAGCAACTTTGCAATCCCTGTATTTTATGGCCCCTTATTTCATCAGTCATGGCATCATAGATAGATGTTTTCTTGTGTTCAGTTCCTGTTCCTTGCAGGCCATTAGAAAGACATATGGTGGTGGAGGAGCCATGGGTGGTAGAAATAGTGGTAGTGGACGTTGTAAATGTTTCTCTAGTAGTTTAGAAATGTTGGGGGATATTTAGTTATGTTTAGAGGTTTGTTGGTATGGTACTATGCCTTTAGTTGGGTTATGGGGTGATGTTTAGCTTGATAATGGGTTTGGTTGGTTGTAAATGGTATTATGCTTTTAGTTGGGTAATGGGGTGATGTTTAGTTTGATAATGGGTTTGGTTGGTTGTAAATACACAGTTTCTTGTATTATTTTGTATTCAAATGTATATTTGGTTTGCATTCTTGTAGCTTATATTATGTTCTCTTTATTAAGGGTGGAGTTGTGCAGAACCCCTACTTATCTATCTAAAAAAAATCTATATTGAATGAAATATAAATAACAAAATGAATTCTTCATAATATTATTTTTTTATTTCAATTGTTGAAAATGAAGATATTTAAGTCATCTAAATTATTATAAGGTTTATAAGTTTTCAATATTATTTGAGTTATGAAATTAGTTAAATTTACTTCTCGCATTATTAAGGGTAGTCAAGTTTGAAGGAAATAGTGTTTAAAGTGTCATGGTTTTTATAAATACATTCCCTCCCAAAAGTTAGGTAATTTCATTATGTAAGTCAACGACACAAGTACTTTTATTAACAATATTTATTTAAGTTTAGAGTTTTGGAAGAATAATTTTCACCATTCTATGATTAATAAAGTCTTTGTAATTGTATAGATGAATAATGCACATTTCTTTCTTTTTCCACTCATTTTACACTCAATTTAACATTTGTTTACAAATAAGTTTGATGTGGGCTAATTTTAACCCCCTTGTTAGTGTAGTTTTTATTTTCCTATATATTTTTCTCCACACTTATTTAAGCTTTCTTAGGTTGATAAGAGTGGGTAGTTAATGTGAGTGGAGTGAGGTGTTAACATCTTCCATGAGAGCTACTCTTTCCTATTTTGGGAGGTTTGGAGTTATATTTCCTATTGGTTGGACTTGCCACCTCCCCCCTCACACATTACTTGTAAATACTCTCACCTAGCTTGTATTGTTACATAATCATTTAGTTGATCTTTTTTTATTTTGCATCTTTGAATAAAATAGCATTAATCATTTTTTATTTTTTTGTGTGTGCTTTCTTTTAGCTTTCTTGATCTTTGGTGACTGTCTCCATAGTCAAATCTAACATGGTATTAGAGTGGGTGAATGCATAGGGCTAGTAATTTAGAAGATTTGGGATTAGAGATCAAGGTTGCTATTGAAAAGTTGAGTATGTGCTTCTCTTGTATTGAATGTCGATTTAGAGAATTAGAAAAACTTGATAGAAAAACCAAATTATGGGGGGCAGGGGTTGTTTATAATATTTTTGCATAGGTAGCCACAAGTAATTCTCAGAGTAAATCTAAGCTCTCCATTGAGTTCACAATATCTAAGAAAGTCAATTTTGTCTTTTATTTCACCCAAATCAAACATCAAAGGCCAAATTCATAAGGTTTTGAAGTTGGGAAGTGCATTTCAGATCTAGCGGGTACTTAATATTTTGGGTTATGTCTAGCACTACCATCACATCTACAAGGCCCAAGAACCTATATATCAATCATCAAATCCCCAAAATCAGAGCAATTTACTTGTGGGCCTTAAATTTTTTCCTCCTCCACTATATGGATTGTACAATCATAAAAATTAAAAACTATACAAAGCATAGTGCTCATTGTAGTGATGACATGGTAGCAGTGCCATCTACACCATTGCCAATAGCAGCAATAGCAACCGCCACGACCACCAAGGAAATTTGGCCCTCAACCCTGCCACCTCCTTCCTAGTGGAAACACTAGGCCCATACCCATCCTTTGCCTTTGTTGAATATTTGGTGGATATTTGCCACCAAAATAGCTTATTTATGATAGGCAATTTCATACCTGAAATAGATAGTTTTGGATTCAAATTAGGTGGTTTTGTTGTATGAAGGTGGTTTCTATCCATATGAAGGGTCATATTGGAATATTTGGTAGAATCAAAAGATATGTAACTTCAAAATTTGCATACCCTTATAATTTCATGCTATATTTTGCACTCAATTAGTGTTCATTTCCCTAGTCATTTTAGCCCATTGTCCTAGTCTTCTCCCACTTGGTTCCAAAGGCTTAGCATTTGTGTTGTTATTTTTCTTTGATATTGTGTTCCAAGTTTCATCCTTGTGTTGTTTCTTAGTCTTTTGATCTTTGTCTACCTAGAAATGTTTGAACACTAGTGCAACACACTAATGTTCATGTCTCATAACATTTTGTCAATCATTGATTGTTCCTAAACATTTCAACCTCTACCACATTTGCAGTCAATAGGTAATTGTGTAGTCATGATATGGGGATAAGCCGAATCATGCAACCCAATCAACATTGAATTGCAGATATAGCACCATCAATAATAGTTTCATCACATTGCAAGAAAATAAAACACTTCAGAATAGGAATACAAAAATCCCAAACAACATTAACAAGCTTACAATGTTCACAATAGCAATAATTGTAGGAAACAACTCACTCAACACTCATATAGACCTTCATTTTGGTTTCCACTGCTTTGTTCAATAAAAAAAAAAATCTTACTCTGTTAACAATCATCTATAATCACCACCAGATCGAAACCTCCACATTCCACCATCAAGCTCACGTTTAGAACATACAACCTTCGAATAACCAACCACTTCCTCATCCCCCTCTTCTGTTTTTTAGTTCGATCCATCCTAGAAGTTGAACAGTTGCAAAGAACTTATGGAACTTTCAAATGGTCTAGTTATATCTTTTACAACGTGGCATCATCTATCTAGTTGTTATTCTCGTCACCTTCCTTCGTTGAACATCATCTCTGATCGGGGTTTCCATTGTCAGCATATTGGACTTGTATGTTTTCAAGAACAAAGTTGGGGAGAGATCGAAGACTTTTTAAAACTTTGAAAGCTCACGACGAGGGCTTGGTGATCAAGCCATAACCCTTGCTTCCAATCTTCTTCATCATCGGACAAATAATTTATCAAAGGTTCGACAAAACATTTTCAAGTGGTCTTTGTCAATATGTTTGAGGGTTGGAAGGCCCTATGTATATCCTTCACTAGCAGGATATCGGGGTTTGGGAAAAATCTGAAATCGATACGAAAATAACTATTGGGATGAAGTTTCATCAATAGCAGGATATCGGGGTTTGGGAAAAACCCTAAATCGATACAAAAATAACTATTGGGATGAAGTTTCATCAATAGCATGATGCTCGCCATATTTATCGAGAATCGAAGTTTGCAAAGATCCCTTACTTCTCTTGCAGGGGGTAGGGTATGTACATCTCATTTGTAGCACAATTAGGTGCCTCCCGCATGGAGTACAGGGTACTCCCATATTACTATAAACCATATGTAGACCAAAACACAGATCGCTTGGTATCATGGACTATAAAAGGATCCATTTCTATTCCATTTGGGCATCAGGGTTATGAATTGGCGTAAAACTCAATTCATTGGGGTATGAGTTAATTTGACACTCCAAAGTCAGTCTTGCTTATCGGGTTTTGACTCACCTATTTGCTTAATGATATCCCTAAATTTCCTTAGCTTCTTCCTTTAGACCATTGGGTTCCTTGGAAAAAATAAACTCTTGATTCAACAAAAAATGATGAAATTCCATGTACACCACACTAAAAGATCAAAACCAAACAAAATAGAAAATTTGGAACCAGAAATATTTTTGGTGATATAAGATTTCCCATACACCTGGATGCTCTTGCATCAAACATGCCAAGTAAATGAAATGTTCCATGAGTTTGGAACTCATGAACGTTCTAGCAAGTTGGGAATCAAGATCCCATACTTAACCAATTATGTAGCTTTCAACCAAGATGCCTCATTTGCAGTTTTATTCTTCCAATGGACCAAGTACTCCATGTAATCTTTCCCTCTAGTCTTCTTTACCACATGGAAGCCAATCACTCTATCAAATTCCTCATATTTATTTTCAAGCATTTGATCTATCCATCTTGCTATGTCCTACAAATTTTCATGTGTGTCCCCTTGTGCACTTGTCTCCCCTTCATGATACTTATAAAGATAAACAATATTAAAGATGTGAGATATCAATACCTACTAGAAGGTCAATCTCATAAACATTGGCTGAAAACTTCCTTAAGACCCTACAAGGGCCTATCTTCTTTTATTTTAGTTTGTTATATGTTCCTTGTGGGAACTCTCCTTCCTCAAATGTGCCAAAACCAAGTCTCCAACTTGAAATTATTGCTCTCTTCAGTGTGTATCAACATGACTCTTATATTTGGTGGCACTTTTCTCCAAAATCTCTCTTACTTATTTATGTAAATCATGGATGTACTTAGCAAAATCCTCAACTACAACACTTTTCCTCACCAAATCTACACTATCCCTTAGTTAATCTACACCCATTGGGTTGTACCCATACACAATGCAAAAGGGGATATTTCCCACACTCATGTTTATTGAGTTTTTGTAGGAAAATTCTATTAGTTTGAAAAGTGTATGTATACATCTAGTTATCATTTATATATTTCTTACACCTAGTAGTCCTATTTACACTAGCTTAAGTTCACTTAGCAGTTTATTTACCTCACCTAATAGACACTTGACACATGCCTTCACACTTGTAACAAGTTTTCTACATGTGTCACATCACTTGGAGGGTTACTCAGTCTTTCTATTTCACCTTCATACCTCCTCCTAGTCCTATATAAACAAGGAGTGATCATTGTATTCTACGCATATTCTATGATAGTTATTGGCTTATGCATTATGCTTAATTCATTTTATGGTAGTTTCAATATTGCATTCATTATTTGTTGCTACAACAAATTCTTCTTGGGATAATGTTAAATCCCACTGGGTAGGCTCGTTACCTACTAGGAACCTCAACAAATTACTCAAACTTCTATTTACAACCTTAGTTTGACCATCAGTCTAAGGATGGTGCCAGGTTGAACTAAAACCTAAATATGTCCCTAATTTCTTCCACAAGGTGTGAAAAAAAGTTCCTACAAACTTTGTATCTCTATCTAAAACAATGCTCTTAGGCAACCCATGCAACCTAATTACCTCTTTGAAAAATAACATGGTCATCACTACTTTTCTGACATGGGATGAAATGTGTCATTTTATAAAATATATATCCACTACAAAAACATAATCATTACCTATTTGTCTCCGAGGAAGTCCCAAGGAAAAATCCATACTAATGTTTTCCCATGACCTCTCCTGGGTATTGGTAAAGGTTGATACATTTGAAAAATCAAAATTTTGCACCTTTGTACCATCCTCTTCACATCAACATTCATTCTTGGCCAATAGCATCATTCATTCAATAGTGTTGTTGTCTTTTCTACACCAAAAAATTCACTTAGACCTCCACTATTCTTCTCTCATTAGTTTTTCCCTTATTAACCCTTGAGGTATACATAACTTCTTCCCCTTGAACAACAATCCTTCTTGGATGAAGTATTCTAGGCATGAAGTCCCATTTTTTTAATGGAATCTTACAAGTAGTCCAAGCCTCTTTGAAATCAACATCTCCTTCATGTACAATTACCTCATAACATCAAAACCCACAACATTCATACATAGTTCATTCAACAACAAACATATTATATTAAATGCATTTGTTACCCATCTAGATTGTCCACTGCTATGTTTTGAAACAAAATAATAGCTTTGCATGAATTTAACTCACTTTTTGTGTTTGTGAATTAGCTTATCTTTTTTATTAATGAATTGTAGGGCATAATGGTTTGTGTCCAACACGAACTCCTTGGGAAGAAAATAATGTATCCACCTCTTCAACACTTGCACAATGACATAAAACTCTTGATCATATATTGAGTATTTTTTCCCTCATTCAATTTTTCGCTAAAGTATATTAAATAGGTCAATTTTTGTAATCAACACACCTCCAATGGCTATCCCACTTGTGTCACAATCAACTTGATTTTTTTCTTCCAAAATTTGGAAGTGATAGCACCAGATGTGGAATCACTTTCTCCTTCAACAACTGAGAACTCCTCTCTATTGCAGTTGTCCAAATAAAATCTTTTCTACTTCCCCTCATTTTCTATGGGATTGGAGCACAAATCCCATTGAAATTTTGTATGAACTTAATTCCTATAGAAGCTCACTAAACCATGAATTTTTTTGGCTTCAAACATACTCTTCGGTGAAGGCCAATCCATAATAGTCTTAACCTTCTTAGGATCCATTTTTAACCCATCTTCTAACACCAAAAAACTAGATATACAAACTCTATCTTCATGAAACTACACTTTTTTAGATTTACCATTTAACCTCTTATTTTTTTAACCTCTGCAAAACCACCCTTATGTGCAATTTACATGTTCTTCTTTTTTCCTACTAAAAATCAAAATATCATCTAGATATACTATTAAAATCTTTCCAAGAAAAGGTTTTAGTACCTCATTCATCAATCACATGAACATACTTGGGGCATTTTTCAACTTGAATGACATCACTAGCTACTCATACAAACCATCTTTTGTCTTAAACATTGTCTTCCTATCATCTCCTTTGTGAATTCACATTTGATGTTGCCCACTCTTCAATTCTATCTTCATGGAGTACTTAGCTCCACTCAAGTAGTCCATCATGTCATCCATCCAGGGTAATGAGAATCTATATTTGATTGTGATCTTATTTATGGCTCTATAGTCTATACACATACACCATTCTCCATACTTCTTAGGTGTGATTATTAATGGTACAACACATGAACTCAAGCTTTCTTTTAGCAAACCTTTATCAAGAAGCTTATGTACTTGTCTATTGATCTCCTCATTCTCCATTGGTGTCATCCTATAGGGAGCCTTGTTTGGAAAACTCACCCTTGATATAAAGTCCATGCAATGGCCGGTGCTTCTCATTAGCGATAACCCATCCAACAAATCCTTCATCAAGATTTTTGAGAACTCTTCCAATATCTCAAGTACCTCCATTAGAATCTCCTCTTTCTTCTTTGTTGTCCAAATCGTTGCAAGCATGGAAATTAAATAATAGCGGGATTTCTTCTTTATTTCCTTCAAGAATAATTTCCCCATCACCAAGAAAACTTGAGGACTATTTTTTACTTCTTCCTCTCTATCTTACATGGGGTTTAGAGTGTACTCCTTCCCACCTTTATTGATTATATAACAATTTGTCTTTCCATCATGAATGGACTGTCTATCATATTGACAAGGTATAATAAGCAAGACATGGCATGCGTCTATTGGCATAAAATCACATAATATTTCATCCTTATAATTTCCTATATGAAATTTCACAAGACATTGCTCACTTACCAGTAATTGGTGTCCCGTTTGTAGTCTTGACACTTTGTAGGGACTGGGATGCTTCATCTTCTTTAACTACAAATTTTCTACCATCTCCTCTTATACTAAATTATTAGTACTACCATTTTCTATGATAACCTTACAACACTTGCCTCCAAACTTACATTTGGTACGAAACAAATTTCTTTGTTGTGTTGGTTCCTCCTTATCTTTCTTTGGTTTTAGTAAAATTATTCTTATCATTAAATATTCTCCATCTTCTATGTCTTCTCCATGCTTAGGTGAAGCCACACTCTCCTCTTCTACTTGGGCCACATGAATTTTGGCCTCTTTACCCTTACTGCTATTTTGTTGTATTTGTGGACACTCAAATGTTCAGTGCCCTATTTCTCCACATTGGTAACATGTACTAGTAAAACCTTTGCCTCTCCCTCTTCCAAAGTTTCCTCTTCCTATAGAATAATCATCTCTTCCTCTAAAGTAACCTCCTCTACCTCTAGTCTCTTGAGTGTAATATCTAGTTTGAGAAGTGTTGTCCTCTTCTTGCTTCATGGGATAATCTCTCCCACTACTTGACTATCCTCTTATATGGGAATTCCTTCCTCATCCTCTAGCATTATTATGTTTTTTTCCTATTTAATTTTTCCTTTTCCTTCAAGGCATATTGGTAGGTTTCCTCTACATTGTGCAACCTAATAATTCTTATTTCATCTTGGATTGACAAACGTAGACCATTTATAAACCTTGATACTTGCTCAACATCATCTTCCACATGTTCCACTCTTATGCTCAAATGGTAAAACTCCTCAATGTAATCCTCGACACTTGTTTCTCATTGCTTCATTTTTTGCAAATTGAAACAAAATAATATGATAGTTTGGTGACAAGAATTTGGCTTTCATCTTCATCACCATTTGATCCCATGACTTAATATTTTATTTCCCTAAATCCTTTATTAGTTTGTCTACATGTGGTCCCATGATAGAGATGTGTGTTCTTTCAGTTTTGTGCAGAAATATTTAACCTTTTTGTCATCTTAGTACCTTCAAATTCAAAGTATTCCATTTTCGATATCTAATCAACAAGATCTTCAAGATTTAGGCTTCCATTATAACTTGAGGGTCAATTCTTGGTTTATTATTTATTCTTGTGATGTTCCTCATGAATCTTTCTTATCCTTGGTCCAAAGAACCTTGGTTGGCTTCATTTCCTTCTTCGACCACTTCTTCTTCATATTCCTCATTGACATCCTCGATGTGTACTCCTCTTCTCTATTTTGTTTCTATTGCCTCCATGATGAGAAATAAATAGGTTCTTATACCAATTATTGGAAAATTCAATATCTATCCAAATATGAGTTCAATGGATGAGATATAAGGATTGGACTACAACAACATGAAAATTACGTTTCCTTAATATGGAATTATCACATGATTAGGTCCATATTATTTGTTATGCCAAAAATTAACCAACAAAACATGCTTATAAACAATACCTTATGTGATCTTATAATAGAAATATATAAAGAATAACATCACCATAAGATAGCAGCAATGAGGCACAAATCAACAACACAAGAGCATCACATAACACAAGATTTACATAGAGAAACCCTTGCGGGAAAAAACTCCACCAAGAAGAGAGGCCAAGTCTGCATAATTTTCAAATAAATGAGATTACAATACATTCTCTTCCATTCTCCTCTTTGCTCCACCATGGCATCACCTATGCACCTGTGAACAACCTCCTTATGCCTCAATCTATCCTTGTACCTGTAATGAAACTCTACATTTAGTTGTTTCTCATATTTTGTACATACAAAGAATTGATTTTATAGATGTGTGAAGAGGTCTTAAGCCCAAAACAAGGCTTCCAAAGATGAATATTCAATCCAAACATCCCCAACCCTTGGAATACCTCCTCAAAATGTGAAAGGACAACGGTTTTGGCTTCAATACTTTCCCTCCAACTTGGGCACCCAAAATTGGGAGGTAAACATTACGTTAAATGTAATAAATGATGGAATACCAAGAGACACATTTTTCCTCATTCCAAGACCCCACTTGGAGAATCCCAAAAGTCACTCTATAGAGTCCCTACTAATGTCTAGTAAACTTGGTGGCAATCACAATTCAGAGGGGAAACCTAGTTGAACAATCCACTTGAACCTTTGGAAATATATTCATTGAATTATCGACCAGGGCTAGTAAGCTTGTGATGACATTGGCACTGTATGTGCTTCCAAATAATTAAGACTATCTAAATCATCCTAGTACTAGTTTTACACTTGCCAAGAAATCATAAAAATGCATAACAGTAAAGGAAGTAATGCTGGCACTATTGCTACGAGTACCTATAGTATAAGACTATAACTAATTATTGTCAAGAAATGAATGTTGGAATTTAACTGATATTGATAACTAAACCTACACTTTGGAGTACAATAAGCTTAAGCAAACTAAGTCATAAATGTGAAACAAGAATTGCTCATGAATAACACAAGGAACCTAATTAACATGAATTTATGAAATAACTACTACAATAGAAGTAGTATAGAAAATGAAGTGAGGAATAGTTACCTTGAGTGGCCCTTGTTAAAGTGACTACCTCCACTGATCTTACTCAAATCTAGCTTCTTAGATTAACACAACCATAATAACTCCAAAACCATTCATTGCACAACTCCAGAATATCATATAAGATTATGTTGGGATATCTTATTCATGAAATCATGATTGAACAATAAGCATTTTATGTATAAGAACAACAACTAACTAAAAACATCTAATAAATATATATCTGTTATTGAACAAATTAACTTAACTCATAATTCCTCAACCATCGAGCCATACATATAGGCACATGAGAGTTTATTTAAAAAATGACTCTACACTGAAATCATAAATCACCACCCCCTTTATATTAGAGCATGATAAAGACTAAGCAATCTATGAGTTAGAAAGGAAGAAGAGTCCAAGTAGAACTAAGACTCTGCTATAATAGAATTGGAACGTGGATTGTTTGAATCAGTCACGTTATATTCCTAACTGCAAGAGGGTTCTTCTCCTTCAGTATCTTTATTAAATTTCATAATGATGCACAATCGTCTTCATTAAACTTGCCTCCATGTTGTAGTTGATACGCTCAATTTATTCTGGAACCTCCCCTACTCTACTGTTTGGAAACTCCTTTGGTTGTGGGTTGCACCTCACAATTGTTGCGGGCTACATTCTACCTCCTCTAGGCTACAAAGAGTTAGTTCATAAAACATGTACACAATACTAACAACCATAGCTAAGCATAGATATCAATTACAATTCATACATATTCACACATTAGTCATGCAATGATCACCACATTATAATCATATTTCCATATACTTTAAATCGGGTTCAAGGTTGCATAATAAGAATAAAAGATAGCATAGTGTAGGAATATGTATAAGATAAGTGTCTGGGAATATCTATGAAATTGCATAAAAAATAACAAAACTATCTAATGACTGGACTCATCACACTCAGTTGTCCTTTTCCTTGTCATTTATTGTCCTATTATCCCATTCTAGGTGTCCACATGTGGGGAAAGCAATATTAAATATTGATGTCCACAAGTCACCTTTACCAATGCTAGTGGACCCAACACCCTTATGAATTTATTACAAACAATGGTAAGAATTAATAGTACATAACATTTTACCAATACACCCTAAGTACGTAGAGACACTTTCCAAGGATGTTGGAACCATGACATAGGATTTACAAGGTGGATGACACCTTGATCCTAACACTCCAATCTTGTCATTATTCCTCTACATATTTATATAATTTTTGCATCACCACCTCATGGTGCTTGTCATGTGTAACTACAACCTCTCTATGCCTTATCTGTGCAAGTTCTCTATAGTTTCAAGTCTATATATTCACTCTCCTTCGCCCACAAAAAAATCTTATAACCTCACTTCTTGAAACTCACACAATCACTCGATACCCACTCTGATACCAATTGGTACAATCTTGATATGTGGAGAAAACCAATCATGCAGTCTAATCAACATTCAATTATAGATATTTGCAACAACAATAATAGTTTCTTCACATTGCAAGAAAATAAAACAATTCATAATAGGAATATAGTAGTCCAAAACACCATTATAGCCTTGCAATGTTCACAATAGCAATAATTATAAGAAATAACTCACTTAGTACTCATACAAACCTTCGTTTTGGCGTCGACTAATTTGTTCGACCAACAAAATCCTTCTCTATTAACAATCATATATAATCACCACCAGATTGACACCTCCATGTTCCACCATCAACCTCATTGTTCAACACATAAAACTTTCGAATGGCCAACCACTTCCTCATACCCCTTCCTCATACCCCTCTTTTGATTTTCAATTTGATCCACCCTAGAATTTGACCAATTGTAAATAAATTCAATGGAACTTCCAAAAAGTCTAATTATATTTCACCAAATGGCATAATCTATTTTTTTGCTATTCTTGTCACTTTCCTTCATTGAACATCATCTGTAGTCAAGCTTTCCATTATCAACATATTGGATAGTTTCTATATGTTCAAAATCAGTTGGGAGTTGGAATTGGGGAGAGATCAAAGCTCGTGGTGAGGTCTTGGTGATCAGGTGTCAACCATTGGCCATAACCCTTGCCTCCAATATTCTTTATCATGGGTAAATTACCAAAATTCTAACAAACCATCACCAAGTGGTCTTCATCAACATGTCTTGGGGTTGGAGGTGTAACATACTCAACTTTCAAAACTGGAATTACTTAATGAATTAACTAGAAATTAAATAACTGCATGCTAAAAATTGATAGTAAAGTTTTTTGAATTTCATATAACATTCATTTTACATGCAATAAATAAGTGGAAACTATAATCATTTGAATTTGAAATGTAACAATTTTAATAAGGAAAATTATAATATTCTTCTTTTTATCATTACACAAATGAAATGCATCTAATACAAACATGTTTACAATTACACCAGAAGTGTTATAAATTTTTCCATATTTGGAATTTTGCATCTGTCTCACAAGTTTCGACAATGTTTTCTACAAGAGGGAGAGCATCACCCAAGCGCTTTACCTCCAACCACAGACCAATAGTCCTTCGCACACCTTCCATTTGGAAGTGGCCCTACCCTTCACGAAGAGTATAGACAAAGGAAACCAACAAATTTATGCCATCTGAGTTCTAGTGTTGCATCCTATATAACCCAATCAACCATACAAATTTAGACAATCCTCTAAGTATGACTAATATGACTAGATTTTGAAATCTAGAACATTGTGAACCGACTAAATGCAAGCAATTTAAACTTTTGTATTACTTTGGCTAAAGTTTTTAATAAAATAAACACTTCCTTAGGAAATATAATTGTGATTTCATATACCTCTAACTCGACTTGGAAACGATATTTCACCTATGGTTTAACACACAGTTGACTCATTTAACTATTTATCTAACTTTTCACAAGGATTTAAAATCAATCATGCATATACTTCTATAATCGGTGAATGACTAAGGTTATATAAAAATACTCCTGACAATGAACATCAGTATTGTGTACTTACAATTTCTCGGATCTTGGCTACTGGCATGTGTTCATATGTTTTTTCAATCATTTCAAGAGTGTAATACTCTCCTATTTTTTTAAAAAAGACTTTTAAAACTCTTTTACAAGTTATAATACATTTAGATAATGACATTGACTCATGACTCTTTATCTATCACTTGAGGTCTTAACAACTTGAAACACAGGTAAATAAGAGTTTTATTCACTAATATCAAAATAAATTCTTCATAAATATTTCTAATATTTCTATGTTTTCTCATTTGAATATTCATTCAAGAACACATTTTAAAAGGATAATGAATGTATAACATATTATCTTCTTCTTTATGCAAGAATAAGTATATTTTTACGAACTCTAAGCCATATTAATAACTCTAAATAATAATAATAATATGATTACTTATAGACAAAATAACCAGTTTAAGCTTCAATCTTATCATACAAATTTATAAATGTATTTAGAATAATCTTTGCATACTCTTATATATATGTATATATCCAAATATATATAGAGGTATTATATATATATATATATATATATATATATATATCAATTTGCAATTTATTTTCATGAGTGAATTAAAATATTTCTATTCAGCTTACATTAGTAGGGTAATAAAAATCTTGTTCTAAATCATACTATCTCTATTATCTTACACAAAATTAAATAAAGATTTTAAAATATTTCATTTACATGTTTGCATATTCAGACTCAATTCTTTCACTATTGTTTCACATATATTCAATATATAAACTCTTAATATCTTTTTAAATCTGAAACGTCATCTTTATATTACCAAAAATAAAAGAAAGAAAACATAATTTGAAATCATGCTTGTAATATTTATTTTCTTCTCCACTTTCAAATCCTCTAAGCACAACTTTAAAACTCCTATCAGCCTTTTCATCCTTTATCGAATGACGTTTCCCCTGCGCTTTCACTTAGGCAAGGCTGATTATGTGATCTGCCCCCAGGGCATTTTTGGATCAACTTGTTTTGGTCCTCCATCACTTCGTCTTCACCAGTTCCTTTTCACTTTTATCCATGGTCTTTTCATCGAACTACATTGCCCCTACACTTTCACGTAGGCAAGGTTGGTCATTTGATCCTCCCCTGGGGCATTTGTCTGTAATGTTTTGTGTCCTTCATCATCAGTCACCATTGTCATCTTTCCGCTTTATCCATGGTCTTTTTCCATGAGCTACGAGGGCTCTACGCTTTCATGTAGGCAAGGCTAACCTCTGATCGGCCCCCGAGCCCCTAGGTCTTTAGGTTGTGTCTTATCTTCCTTGTGTTGTGTCATCAAGCTATGCCTTTATCCAGCTGGTCCTTAACAAACAAGACCCACTTGTACCAATGAATCTAATCAATTTTGAATATCCTACATCATATCAATATTTTCGCTTAGTATTCATCATGGGTCTCAACAGGATACATCCTTCCTAACAGACCTCATCAATTCCATCTATCCCCTTGATCCTATGGCAAAGGACATTTAAAATTGATTGAGATTTTTTTTGAGGCTTTTAGTTCTTGTTTATCATTTGAGCTCCCTATAATCACTTGTCAAAGCCGCCATAATCTATCATATTATGGCCTGTTTGATTGGTCCACATAGGGGCATATCTTGATCTTTTCTTTTGTTGTGTTTTCTTGGTTGTCCCACATAGTACCCACCAAGGTCCTTGGGGTCTTGTGTTACACTGGGACATCCTTTTGTACTTGTGGTTATCTCAATACCTGGCCCGACCAAGGTCTTCATGGCTTTGGGGTGTTGGGATAGCCCTCTTGTTTGGCATGTTTGTTTCATGCATTAGATACTAATCTACCTCAGTCCTCCATACCTTGGTGTATCATGTCTTATGTTATAGCAAAAACTAGTGCTCCAAAGATGGCAAATTGAATTAGGATTGCATTTTCATAATCATTGCATTACACTCGCCCTATGGTTTTGGTTGTGCAAATACTTTACCCCATTCTTTTCCATTCTTCTCAGGATGTTGATAATTTTTGACAAATGCCAAATGACACCCATTCTCACAATCACCACATACCCACCATCCATTATTAGTCAATTCTTATGGGCACTTATGGCCGTGTGTTATTTCCTCTAAAATTACAAAAGCACTATTACATATATCCATCGTCACATGCATCACCAAATGTTAAGTCTATGCATACATTGCCACCTGCATCACAAAGTGTTAGACTCATAATACATCACATCCTGTATATATAAAATGTTCATACAAAATCCACCATACACATATACATACATGACAAACAAGTCAACTAGGCATCTATATATATAAAGCATCATAGATCCCACATATGCACATAACATATCACCATACGCATATCATACCACCATGCATCAATAAAATTATTCATATTCCATAAGTACATATATCCAATCATCCACATGAACATCTCATATCATAAACATGAGCATAAATAAACCAAAGCATGAGCATAAATAAACCAACACAATCCATCCACATAAACAAGTAATACCATATATGCATGCATATAATCACCCATCATAAAAGGAAGCATACTACATGGTGTCAATAAGAACTATCTCATATCAAAATAATATAATGTGTCACATGTCCATCATACATATATCCATCACATGATAAACTACAAAATCTAGAGATATGGAGCATCTCTAATCTTCGTCAATAAAACCTACACACTCCACCCTACATCTGTCAAAAACTCAGTAGCCTATCACCTCTTGAATGAACTCCTCACATCTGATCTCTGTGGCGACTCAGGTCCTGCTCCCCTGCCTGGTGAAACCCCTGGTGAATCACTGTAACCATGGGTCCGTGTCCCCAATGATTGAGATGGTGCTGGCATCTGAGGTGTCTACCGGGTATAACAAAATCTCTATTGTGCTGAATCAGGAACTGCATCATAATATGCAGCCATCCAAAAACCTACCTCTCTCATGCTCTCCTCTCACTCTGCAACCTAGACCCAAGCAGAATTATGCTCATGACGCTACCTATCTCGGTCCCTGGTAATAGCTCTCCTCTCCTACTCCCATGCCTCCTGATCCAACCGACTCTATGCCAGCTCTTCCTGTAGTCGATCCCTCATCTCCTCCGTAGCTGCTCCCCGTGCCACCACTGCATCCCTCTCTCTCTCCACAATCTGCATAATTGCTCCTGGCATCCCACCCACACCCTGACCTATTGGTACATGAGCCATTGCGACATCCCTCTCCGCCTGTAGGGTCTGCATCTACATCTCTGCGACATCTCTCTCCCTCTCAGCCCCCTGTGCTCGAGTCACTACTGCATCTCTATCCCTCTGAAGAGCCTATGCCCTTAGCTCTGCTAAATCCCTCTCTCTGGAGAGTCGCTACCTTTGCTACTGCCTCATCTCTCCCCCTCTACAATGACTATATCTTCACCTCTGAAACGACTCTCTCACTCTGAATGCGTGCCTGTGCCGCATCCCTCTCAGCCTCCATCACCTGCACATGCACATGTGCTACATCCCTCTTAGCCTGCATAATCCATGCCTGCTCCACTGCCACAACCTCCCTCTCCTGCATCAGCCCTATATCTCCAACTGCCTGCTCAAGACAATGTACCCTATCCTGAAGCTCGTCCAAGTCTTGCTGGAGATCTCCTGACTAATGACTAGTACATCCTATCCCCTAATCAGCTCCCTGCTCTGTCCTTCCCTCTAGCTCCCCCTGGCCTGTAAAACCATGACCTTTGCTTGCAATCTATCGCGGTCCCATGTCATATTAGTCAACTCACCCTGTACCCTCTGCACCTCTGACTGTGCCCTGTCTCTCTCCTCCACTGTTCCCCCTAGCTCGAAAACCATGGCCTCATAATCTCTCAGGGCCTCTCGTTCTACTCTGGCTAGCTTGGCCTCAAGAGCCCTCACTCTCCACTTTGCCATCTGTACTCTCGCCTCTGCTCCTCTCGTCTGCACAATGGGATCCTCCGGTACATAAGGAACTAAAACTAATGACTCTGCTGCCACAACATCCTCCTCCACCGCATCTCTGTCCACATCCATTGCATCCTCCTCCCCAACCACCTGCTCTGTCTCATCCTCCCCTCCTGCTCCTGTTGCTCCTCACGGTCCTCCACAATCTGGCGAACCCGGACTCATCCCACCTCTCCCTATCTCTCAACCACGAATCAATGTCGTGGAGACCTCCTCTCCTCCCCTGGTGCTACTCTAACATCCTCATCCTCTCTACTCTCCAACTCCTGACGAGCCTCGTGACTCTCTACAGTCAGTCGAACTTGCAACCACCGTGGCTGGCCATGTCATCCTACCACAAACTATCTCCTCCCCTCCTCTGCAGCATCCCTCACACCTACCACCTCCACATCCTCCATATCATCCACATCCATCACCTCCTCCACCCTCTGCCCCCCTAGGCTCTCTGTGGCTGCCCTCTCTCCGGCCTTGTCTTTGATGTCTCCTCCTCCTCCTCCCTTCTTTTCCTGCCTGCTCTCTCTCATCCCCCTCGGGCTCCTCCTGTCCCCCCTCGTCTACCACTACTACACCCTCTCATCGCTGCTGCTCCCCTCCTCTCCTCTCCCTCCATAATCTCTGCTCATCCTCTAGTCTGGCACCTGCTACCCTCAAAATAGGCTGAACAAGAGTAATCCTCTCCCATAACCTATTCTGGAACCACCTCCAGTATCGCTCGGTCACCACTGACACTTGCTCTCCTCCTACTCTCCCTGGATAAGCCACCTATTTCGCTACCCTCCATGATGACCTGGCTATCGCTGGTGCTATACAGCCTCCCCATGGTAGCTCTCTACTATACCACCAGAATAGGATAGGCACCGTCGGAATGTCCTGCATCACCCCAAACTGTCTCAGCATTTTGTCTAGTCAATGAGACTCTACTATGCGCGGTAGAGTACTAATAATAAAACAATGGCTCAGAAAATAACCCTCTTGTCTCCTCATATCTATCCATCCCCTGAACTGACGCGACCTATATGGCCGCCACTCTATGTCCCTCGGCTACAGATTATCAAATGCTCTCCTCCACCCCTCCATCTCTCCCTGCCTCTCATAGCGCAACACCCAACCTCTCTCCTCCCCATACTCCCAAGCCACGGGCTCACGATCATCCACTGTCCCCCTCCTCATCACTATCAGCTTAGTCACTGCAATATGCTCCAATGCCCAAATCTGCAGCAGCATCATATGTGTCACACTCAATACCCTCCGGTAGCAGATCTTGTGCATATCTCTGTACAGATGCGCTAATACACATGACCCCCATGAAAACGGCCCCCCGCCACTCGATAATGTGGCGGATCACCTCCATATAACATAGGCTACATGTCCGTCTGCTTCGATCTGGCAACAGTATCCCACTAATTAGGCCACACAGGAATAACGGTAAGGCTGGCACCCCCACTGAAAAACACCCATCCAAATCCAACTGCCCCTTTACCAGGGGCAGCGTCATGTGACCAAACAATACTCTCATGGTCTCCTGTAACTCCACACCCATGGACACCACCTCAATCACTAACTGGCCAACAATCGACAGCCCCAAGATACGCCACACATCCTCCAACGTCACGGTCATCTCTCCTGTAGGGAGATGAAATGTCGATGTCTCTGAGCTCCATCTCTCTATCAATGCTGTCAGCATCACCGGATGTGCTCTAACTACTGGAAACTGCACACAGTGACCTAAACCTGCGTGATCCAATTTCGCCTGATCCTCCCCGTTCATCGTTGCTATGGACACTGCCATTACCTTGGACCGTCGCTCAAAACTCTGCATGCACAAAAACTTTCTCATTATTATATATATATTTATTTTTATTATTCTTTTCTTACCCTCCCCCTGCTGCAACCAAGTGGATGCGCCCCCTGTCTGGCGAAACTGCCCCGGCCGCAGCCAGGCAGAACTGCCCTTTGGTGGGGTGGACCGGCCACTAGTGGGGCAGAATCGCCCAGCCGCAGCCGAGCGGAACTGCCCCCTGTCGGGGCGGATCCACTTGGCCACAACCGGGCGGAACCGCCCCCCGGCGGGATGGAACCACCTGGCCGCAGCCAGGCGGAATCGTCCTCTGGTGGGGTGGAACCACCCCCGGCCAGGGCAGCCACGCCCGGCTGCAGCCAAGCAGAACCGCCCCTGGTTGGGGTGGAACTGCCCCCAGCCGGGGCGGCCACGCTCGGTTGTTGCCAGGTGAAACTGCCTCTCGTTGGGCAGAACGGCCCCTCGCCGGGGCGAGGAAGCACCCTCGGCTTGGGCAGAACCACCCGGTAGCAGCCGAGCGGAACTACCCCTCGTTGGGTCGGAAGCGCCCTCAGCCGTGGCGGTGGCTTTTTTTTTTTCCTAATCTCGTCCTGACCCGTTTTTCATTTTCTCCTAACGAACAAAACCCATGTGTTCAAATTTTTCAAAAATATCAAAATACGTGTTAAAATTTCATAAATTTAATGGGAGGGTTTTGTTACTACTCACATGATGTCCGCCCGCACCCCCGTTGTATAATGCCCGAACCTCGTCCGCCCGGTGCACAATCGTCGTGTCATTGTCTGTCGGCATCGTTCCTCCTCGTCAACTTTCTCTCCTCTACTCTCCTCCTCTCAACTGCTACAGTGAAAATGACTAAGGTAATTTTTAAAATTACCTTTTTAACCCCTTCCTCCAAAAAGGTATTTTTTACCTTCTATTTAACTTTTTATTTCTCCAACTAATCCCTAACTTCCTGAGGCTGCCATTTGCAAACCGTGCGTCGGATCACCTCTGTTCAAAAACCAAAATTTCTTAGTTTTTCGAGCTCTACCCAATGGAGTCCTTTTTTTTTCCTATCAAAACATCTCTCAGGGACCCCCTTTTCCCCCCCCGACCGCCCTCTCAAGGGGGCATACCCTCTTACCATTCCTCCATTCCTTCAGCCTGCTCATTGGAGCATCATTAACCTTTTCCAGGCTAGGGGCATCACCATCTATCATTTCCTCCCTCATTTGCATTTTATTTTTTCTTCGAAACACTGCTATCCTAACAATATTTTGAAGAGGGGCAAAATGTAGACATCTAAATTTAATCACTCCCATATGATTAAATTTACCCCCTTTTTCGTCTATCATATTAAATATTAATTTACTAAATTAATATTACACCTTTTGTCTCATATCGGTAAAGTATTTAATTTAATAATTAATACTTTATCTTTCACATTCTTCCTCTCTAAATTAAATAAATCACTAATTTATTTAATTTAGTCATTTTTACCCTTTTGATTTTAAATCAATTTAAAATTCTTCATTTTCTCTCTCCTTGTCACATCCTCCATGATCTTGCTCTAATCTGAATTAATTTAATTAATTCATGATTATGATGTGCAACTTCTTAATCAAAGATTAATATCACATCCTCCTACATTTGCCACTTGCCCCTAATATTCCATTAATTAGTCTAATACAATATTTTCACAACCTTAACCAAGGTCATTAGTCAGATTTAGCACCACTTTTTAGCCAACCTTTGCATTTACCTTCTTTTGGCATTGCCCCTCTTTCCCATGTGAATTTTTAATTCACATTTATTTATCCTAGATTCCCCTCTTTTATATGTGAATTTTTAATTCACATTCTATCCTTCCAAGGCTTCTAGAACCTTAGACTTGTCACAATCTCCACATGTGACAACCACATTTCTTTTTCCCATGTAGATTTTTGAGGAATTCTAAAATTCCTCAAATGTCCCTTTCACTCCCACTTGGGGACAAGGAATCCTTTTTTTAGGAAATCTCCTCACTCCCCAAGGTGCTTGGAAGGTACTTGTCATTCCTCCACCTCATGTACCTTTTTGTGACACCTCACTTACACCTCATCTCTCCTTAGCCACTTCACCATCCACATGTCAAGATGTGAGGGCTTTTGGGTTCTCAACCCACCATAGCCCTTCATCTTGGCCTTGTTGGATGCATCTCAACCATTGAATTCTCTAGAAAATTCAAATTCTCTTATAAATACCCCCTCCTCAAGGGCATTTACAACACTTAGCCATTTTACAACTACATGCTGCCAATTTGCATTCTCACTCATTTTACTATCATCTAGCCATTCATTCTAATCATCTTGCATAAGTTGATCTTGCATTTAGTCACTCAAGAAGCCATCTAAGGAGCACACAAAGTCATCTAAATCAAGGGCCAACCAAGGAGTCTTCAAGAGAAAGGGAGGTATAACCATTTGCATCTTATTTTATCTATCTCCCCTTCTTGTTTTATCACTCTTTAGGCTAATATTGAAGTGTCCTTAGTCTTTTATCACTTGCATTTTTAAGTTATTTTGCACATTAGAGAAGGGTAAAATTCCAAGGTACACAGTTTGAAATTTGATGATCATGGTTGAATATTTTTTTTCCAGTGTTTTAGATCCAAGTGAAGCATTTTGATTCCAAGATAATGAACAACCCTATGGATAGACAAGAGACAATATTTGTAGAATCCCCACTTGGATAAATCCAACTGCGCTTATTCAAAGTGGATGACTAGAAGCTTGACCACACTAGCTCCCATCCATGACACACACTTCTTGGGTTAGCCAAGCTTCAGTTCTCATGAATCTCCCATGATGAAATTCTCATCTCTACAAAGAGGGTTTTGTTGGAGCATTAATTGGAAATTCCTATTTGGGACTACTTTTACAACATGAATCCTCCTCTGCTCTTCCACGTATAAACTCCACTATCAATATTATGCACTCTAAACACAATAATAATGAACTGACTCCTTCTATTGTATAATAATAATGAACTGACTCCTTCTATTGTATACTCTTCTGCTCTGTCAAATAAAAACACTTTTCTCCCTAAAAAAAATGACTATTGTTATCTCTCAATAATAGATAATACTCCTTTCATACATGCGACCCCTCTAATAAAAGCAAATAACCCCCCTTAATGACACACGACGAAATTATATAGCCATTGATGGTGACATAAAGCCTCCACGTGAGGGCTAAGGAGGTTAACATTTTTAGACTTTATTCCCTTCCTTTTAATTTGCACTTAAGACAAGCTAACTATATTTTAATAGTCCTAGCTTCCCATAATGCAGGCCATTGGTATATATATATATACCTAGCTTCCCATAATGCAGGCCATTGGTATATATATATGCATTTGAATAATAATAAAATAAAAAATTATTTATAGGGACGATGATAAAATCATAATATCAACTCACAGTCAATATTTAAAATGAGTCTAAAGACTGAAAATAATTTCAACCTATCTTTATGACCGAAACACACAAGTATTAACACTTTGACAACATGGGTTAGAACTTGACAGCTTACTTAGGCTTTGACGCAAAACCTATGTGAGTGTGTGATCAACTCAAAATGACATTTACCCGTTTGTTTACCAATGACTATACTCAAGTCTCTCTAGTGATACTCTCCCTCTCCATCTTGGAGGTAAAATTTTCTCCTGCATTCAACTTAGAATGTCATCAAAATGTTTAATCTATTAATAATCATGATAGCATACTCATTAATTAAAAATAATAATCATTAGAATCAAAATATTTATATTGCATTTTAATTTCATCTAATCATCAATTGAAATAAAATTATAAATTCATGTCAAAAACACATACTTAACGTAAAATTTAAAATTAATTACAAGTCAAAATTTGGGGAGTGACATATCTCCCCCATAAGGATCATCGTCCCTGATGATTCGGTGTATCATAATAGGATAGTAAAACAAGTTTTCTCTTAACTATTGAAAAGAAACAAATAAATGAGTAAAATTCTGATAAAATTTGTTAGAATCTTTCCAAGTGGCACCATCCTCAACATATTGGTCCCACTTGACCTTGCATTGAGTAACCTCTCTTTTATGCAAGCAAAGTTTTTGTACTTCAAGATCCTTGAGGGGCTCAATCGTTACCACTCCTATATCATGTACCTTAGTGCATTCTAGTCAAGTATATGATTAAAACTAGTTATATACTTCTTTAGATATGAAACAAGAAAAATATTATGCATCTGGTCAAGAGCTAGAGGTAGAGCGATTCTATAGAAAACCAAGTTAATCACTTCAAGAACTTCAAAGGGACCCACAAATCTAGGGTCTAGTTTGGATGATTTTCCAAACTTTATGGAACTTTTTTGAGGTTTGACCCTCAAAATAACTTTTTCTCCAATTGAGAATTATCTTGGTGTATGCTTGGCATTAGCATAACTTTTTTGTCTATCATTTGCTTTCTCCAATATTTTTCTAATCAACTTGATCTACTCTTCCATTTCTGATTACATTTCCGAACCAAGGCTAATCATATATATCTTCTAGCTTATCCTAGCTTATAGGAGTTCAACACTTTCTTCCATATAATTCTACAAATAGAGCCATCTTTATTACAAAATGATAGGAGTTATTGTATGCAAATTCCACAAGCGGAAGATATTCCTCCCTCTTGTATTGTTGATCCATGCAATACATCCTCAACAAATCTTCAAGAAATTGGTTCACCCTTTTTGTTTGACCATCTATCTCAAGGTGATAGGTTGAGCTTATATTAAGCCAAGTTCTAAGTGTTGAAAGCAAGGTTTTCCAAAAGCTTGATGTCATGCGTGCATCTCTATCAAAAATAATCTTCTCAAGAACTCCTTGCAATCTAAGCACTTTCTTGAACTCACGAGCTATTATCGGTGCTCCATCCATTAAATTTCCAAGTATAAAATGGGATACCTTGGTGACTTTATCTACCACTACTAAAATAGAATTATATCTATTTCAAGATCACATACGAAGTCCTTGCACAAATTCCATACTCATGAATTGCCATTTCCACTTTCGAATTTCATGAGGGTACAAAATTCCTACTGGGTGTTGATGTTTAGCCTTTACTCTAGCATTCTAGACATTCTACCACAAATTTTGTAGTGTCATTATTCATTCCTTTCCAAAAATAAAGTGGTTTTACATCTACTAAGGGTTTTTTCACTTCCGAGTGTCATAAATATGGTGCAAAATGAACCTCTTTCCACACAATACTTCTTAACTCCTCAAAGTATGGAACATGTACATTCTTCCTTTATACCTTAAAATTTCATCTAGTTCTAAATAGAACCCGTCATACCTCAAATCTTTAGGATTGACTAAGAGAGCTTGCTTAACCTATTCATATTATTCATCTCCCACAAACTTTTGTAAAACTTGTTCCTTGAAGTCTGAATGAATGGAGACTATTGATGAAATATGTCTCCTCTTACTCAAGGCATTTGCCACTCAATTTTCTTTGCCTTTGATTTAACTTATCTCAAATTCATAGTCAGATATCAATTCCAACCATCTTCTTTGTTGAGCATTGAGATGTGGTTGGGAGAATAAGTACTTAAGACCCTGATGGTCTAACTTAAGCTCAAAAGGCTTTCCCAACAAGTAGTGTCGCCACATTTGCAAAGCATGAACAATTGTTGCTAATTATAGGTCATGAGGAGCATAGTTTTGTTCATATAACTTAACTTTATCAACTCATAAGATATCACTCACCATTCTTGCATAAGCACACCACCTAGTCCTTCTCCTGAGGAATCGGTGATTACAAAAAACTGACCTAAATCGAATCAGGAACCTTCAATATCGGATCTGTAGTCAACTTCTCTTTAAGCTAATCAAATACCTCCTGAAATTTTTTTGACCAGTCAAATCACTTTCCTTTTCTCTAAAGAGAAGTGATAGGATGCACGATCTTAGAAAATTTTAACATAAGTTTTCTATAATGGCCTGCTAACCCCATAAAACTACGCACTTCATGCACATTTTTTGGCATTGGCCATTCAAGAATGGCTTTGATCTTTGATAGATCTATTGCAATTTCTTATGTTAAGATTATATGACTTAGATATTATATTTATTTTTGAAATTGTAGAGGTTTATTCTCTACAAGTGTTAAGTTGCTTTCCTTTTTTCTATTTGTTTATGTTCTACTATCAAATTTGCATCACTAAGGGATTTCCTTCCCTTTTTCCTTTTTTGTCTCCTCCATCAGGCTTAGAGACACATCATGCGGGTGCAAATTTTTGAAGGTTTTGGATTGCTCTATGCTTAAAGGTGCACGATGGTGCCATGTGGTGGTTGTACGACCTTTTGCACATCATTTAATTTTTGAGAACGGCGAGTGGCATGTTGATCTGTGGTGGGGTTTTTAGCAACAGCTCGATAGGAGGTTCAAAAAATGCATACCCGTTTGCCAAGTGTCTCTTTTGGTTTTTTGTCGGGAGGAGTATAAGTGTTGGAGGGAATTTCTCAAGTGCACTATCAATAGGAGAACACTTAAGAAACACCAAACATTCCACAAGATTTGTGAATGCCATCTCCTAAATTGCCAAATTCTTGCAAGCAATCCAATTTTGTGTCAAATGAGGTTTTATGATGCCACAATGCACCTACCAAGGAGGTTCTTTTCCACTACTCACCAGACTCCAACTCAACGATTTTCACATATTTTAATGAAGAGATCCAACTTGAATAGTTTGAGTTGTGTTTCAATTTGTAATCAAGCAGCTTAAACTTTATTACTCAGTGTATTCGTCTGACAAAAATCTGATTTTGGAACAAGATTTTAGGGCGATGGATTTAATGCCACCATTTGTTCTTTGTCTTATACATTTTGTGGTAGTGAAGAGTGCTCTATGCTTTTTTTCTTCGCTTGTTCTATAAAAGGGAATTTTCAAGCCTCTTCCCAAGAGACAGTGGGCAATAATAGTAGTAGTGGTTAAAAAGGTAGAAATGTAAAAAATCAATTATAGAATTTCTTGTAATAATATTTGATTAGTTTATTGGATAGTGGCCCATTTAGATCGCAACCTTATTATTTTGTATTGTTTTCTAAGATAAAGTAAATACAAAGAAGAAGCATATCAGACTGTGCCTATTTGGCCTTTATCATATGTCTTATTTTTTGCTTACATAAAAACTTGTGCTCTATGTCATTCTTATTGTCAAACATATCTTTAATAATTGGTCATTATTTATTTCCAGCTTTTATGTTTTCTTAACTCAGATTTGTGATAATTTGGATCATGTTTTTATAACTCTTTTATTTTCTATAATTTTTTTTGTTAGATTTCATATTATGCTCATAAGAAAAGAATTTATGTCAGGGTTTGAAGCACAAATTAGTTGTTCTTTGGTTTATCAACTTTCTATTGAACCTTAGTGGTTGCTTCCTGCTACAGGATCTGAATGTTTACTCTGTGTTTGCACAAACCTTTGTAGTTTATTCTCCCCTCAAAAATGAAGGGTTTGTGGCACTGCGTTCATTTTATTAGAGTTGATATCCTGATATGGTATTTTGAAATATTGTAAAAAAATTCAGCACATCGTCATAGTTAGTTTTATTTCCTCCATTTCTTCCTCCCTTTTCCCCAAACCAAGAATGAAGAGATGACTTATAAAATCTTGAAGGCCATTCAGTGGAGTACAATTGGTCCCCCATCTATTGAATTTCCCATAAGGTTGTTTGGAGAGGTGTAAGCTTTGATGATCAGCAGTTTTTTTTTTGGCATGCCTAGTGGGACCTAAAGATATTTCACAACATCTTATGCTCAACCTTTTGGAGGCACTCAATTTAGATTGGTAGAATCCATTACAAACTGAACCCACATATTCATGCCTAAGGTCCAAATAAGAGCATTTCCTAAAGGTAATTTTTGATACTCTGAACTATCATCTTTTACTCCTCGAAGGAGAAGAACTACAAGTTATGTATTACCTATTAGGATAAATAGGGTTAGAAGTACAAGCCCCAAATCTATAGGTCTATCTACTCTACTAGTTGATAGATATTTCTAGATTAGAATACCTGTTTTTCGTGTTCATAGAAATCTGTTTCCCATGGCCCTTCAACCCCCAAGGAATTTTGTAACATGGAATAGTGGAAGTCCACTTGTTACTCCTACCCCTCTGGATGTATGGACTGCTATCCTTCCTAATGCTCTAAAGGTAGTTCCAAAGTTTACTAGAGAAGATTTGAAGAAACCATCATAACATCTCCAATATGTTGCTAATGTTTGCATGGTCCACAACATTATAAAATATAATGTAGCCCTCAGACTGTTGGTTGAATCCTTTAAAGGCAAGGCTCAAGACTGGTATAGGTCTTTGGCTTCCAATGCCATTCATACTGGGGATGATCTTAGAGATAAACTCTTTGAGATCTTTGTAGAAAAAGGAGATTGCTCATGCCTACTGCAACAGTTAATAATGATCAAGAGAGTGCCTCAAGAGGCCATGACATATTTCAACACTAGGTTCCATAAAACCTGGCAGAGAATTATCATAATGGTTAGACCTCTACTAGCCATGGCCTTCATGTTTTACTTAAAATATTTTAATTTGGACATTGCATTCATGGTACAATCACTTGGAGGTGACACTTTTCCTAATGAATATGATCTAGCCATAAGAGCAGAAAATAGTTTGATCGATGCCAAGAAACTCCCACCTTGATCGACAATGCCAATGTTTGTAGAAATATTTGGGAAAACATAAGAAGTAGCCCCTGGTACATCTTCTACACCTCCTCCATCGATGTATGTGAATCCTAATACATAAGAAAATACATGGGGTTCTTCTTCATTAGCCGCAAAGATGAAAGACATTAAAAATTGGCTAAGGATTGTTTCAAATGAGCTTGTTAGCATAAAGTGCTAACAAGAAACACCTCCAAAGCCTCATCCTCAAAATTACCAAGGAGGAAGATCACCCTTCCAACACAATTCATACCTGGGAGCTTTGAGAGGGAAAGACCAGTCACAGTCATCTGGCTAGGTAGTCTTGATACTAACTCCACTGCAAACCACAACACCTAGCAAGAGCAAGGACCTAGTCCTAGCTAGAATAGCAAGGTAGAAGATGTGAACACTTGGTTTTTCCCATGTAACAACACCCACATGCCTCAAAATTGTCTGCGAGGAAATCTCTAACAAAAGGTGGAAAAGTAGAGAAGTAAAGGAATCCCATCAGATACCAAAAGTTATCAGTCCTTAGGAATAGAAATCGCTAGACTCAATGCTTAGATACAAGGCATGTCTCTAGAATAAGAGACATAAATGTCCCCTTACCAAGTGCTCTTTTCTTGGATGGAGGGAGAAGAATCAGTATTTGAAAATGAATTTTTGACATCGAGAGCTCCACAGGTTCAATTGAATTACAACAATCGTTCAAAATGGAGATTTAATGGGGAGTATGTGTCGCAATTGCAACCACAAGCACAATAGTCACACCAGTAGCTACAACAACCACAACCATAGAAAAAGGTCACAGATAAAGTAGTTAGTCCGCTAATAGTAAATCAACCTGTTCCAAGGACAAGGGAGGTACCTCTAATCGGATTACTCAATGTAGTGGACCAACTAAAGAAAGCTCTTTCCAACATGTCCTTATGGGAAATTTTAGCTATTCCAGAGAAAAAGACCTTATTAGAGGATGCTTTACATAAAGAGGAGAAATCTCCACAACTAGACTTAGTCTCGGTGCACAACCAAGAAAGAGGCAAAGTGCCCGATCAAGAGCCTTAGTCTTCAAAGGCCACAACATTCATAAACACCAAAGAGAAAATGGATGAAAAAGAGGTATGCAAACCAAAACCTACCCCATTTTTCTTGACCCTCATTGTACAGGATAAATTATTGCATAATAACATGATAGATTTAGGTGCTAGTACCACAATAATGCCTAAATTGGTGGTTGATGCCTTGAAATTAAAATATGAGCCCCTAGATAGGGGAATTATGTAATTGGATGAGAAAAGGGTTCCTGCCATAGGCTGGATCAAAAGTCTCCCATTGACCCTATATTCATGTCCAAGTTAGACGGTCACCCAAGAGGTGGTTGTAATTGATATTCCTTCCATTTTTGAGATGTTCCTATCAAGAGATTTCACAACTAAGATCAAGGGGTACATATCTCTTGACTGGTCTCACTTAATATTGAGAACCAATCGTGGCACAAAAATGAAGGTATTATTTGAACCTCTACATTTTGAGCATATTGTTGAGGATGTGGTAATGGGATTTGAGGCCACACATGCATCTATCTCTAAAAATGAGATTTACTATATCAAGATGCTAGAAGATAGGAAAGCCATGAATGATCAAAGTGTGGAAGAAGAAGTCTTGCTAAATCAATTTATAGAGTCTGACCCTTTTGGCAACTTTCATGCTACTAGTCTAGGAATGTATGTAATTTGTGAAGAAGACCAGGGGATTCCAAAAGTATCCAAAGATAAAGAGGTTCAAAGGGAGGATTCAAAAGAAATGGGTTTATGGACACCACACTTCAATGAAACGAGATGCAGAGTTGGATCGGGAGTAGGGACTTGACTATTATCCCCTATTGAAATTGAAACTCTTAGATCTTTCCATTTCCAGTTCCCGTGCACAAAAATGAGGTGGAATACGAAGGCCCGATTCATGATTTACCTATAGTAGAGCACATAGGAACCAAAAGGCTACAAGTAGTCAGGTATTTGGAACTGGTGGTTAAGAAGATCAGAGGGTAGTCGATCATGAAGAATGTGTAGATGCAATCTTACTGGCACATGGTATGGGAATTGATCAAGGGTTTTGATGCTTTCAATATTTAGGTGGCTCCAAGATCACAAAATGTCATAGAAGATAGGATGGATTCGATCGAATCCATATTTGAGCCACTATCCAACCTGTTAGAAAATTAGCATCCAGTGCGAGTCATGGTCCAATCCATAATCCTTGACAATGATCAAAATTGGCAAGTCTTTGAGGATGATGCTCAAATTACCACATTCATACAACAATCATGTGAATTTGCAGATCAACTCCAACCAAAATTTGAAGAGACCTATGAAGGCCAAATCATCCAACTAAAAAGCAACAAGTCTCCAAAGGGGTTAATAACCTTATAAAATCTATTCGATTGTGATGATGCAAAAAATGGCAAGTGGATGTTTGAGGCCAACAAAGGAGATTATTCTGACATAGATGTTGGAAAAGGTCAGAAACTTAAAGTAGGGAAGGATTTCCCACGAGAAGACAAGGATAGGTTGAGATCTTTCTGCACCATATATGATGGGGTAATAGCCTAGACTTATGATGATTTAAAATGGTATGACCCTAGTGTCATCCAGCATACCATTTACCTAGTTGAAGGAGTAAAGACGATCCAACAAAAAAAAAGGTTGATCAATCCAAAAGTAGAGTCCTTGATGGCACAAGAACTAAAGAGGTTGATCAAGTTGAGAATTATCTATCTGATCAAGCATTCCACTTGGGTACCCAATCTAGTTTCGGTCTGAAAGAACAATGACGACATTCAACTTTGTGTGGATTTTTCAGATTTAAAGAAAACATCCCTAAAAGACCACTATTCGTTACTTTCAATGGAACAGATCCTACAAAGTGTGGCCATATTGGAGATGTCTTCCCTACTGGATGGTTTTATGGGCTATAACCAAGTTAATATCAAAGATGAAGACCAACACAAGACAATGTTCACCACTAAGTGGGGAATGCTCATATATACAAAGATTCCTTTTGGCCCATCTAATGTGGGGGCTACCTTCTAGCACATGATGGACATTGATTTCAAGGATTTGATCAACAAGATTATCCTTATCTATATGGACAACTTGACCATTTTCTCTAAATCTAAGAATGATCATTTTGATCATTTGGAAAAGGTCTTCTAGAAGTGTCAAGAGTTCAGGATTTCTTTAAATCCCAAGAAATGTGTATTTTGAGTTCCATAGGGAAAGATTCTTGGCTATGTGGTCTCTAAGGAGGGGATCTCAATCGATCCCAAAATAATTAAATCTATAAGGGAATTACCCTTACTAGTTAATAAAAAGGGGGTCCAATCTTTCTTAGGAAAGATTAATTTTGTTAGCAGATTCATTTCTAACTTCGCTAGGCTTGCAAGGCCTATTACACTCATGTTGAAGAAGGATCCGATTTTTAAACAAGTCTCTAGAGGCAAAGACTATGTTGGTGTGGGAGCCCGATCGCCTCCAGTGAGATTACATAGACACCGATCATACTATACCGTAGCCTATGGTATAACGAGTTCCCCACCCCTATCCTGTCGGTGTCCGGGCCCACTCCTACCGACCTCGGGTGATAGGGGCCTATATGCCCTGGGACCGACAAGGATAAAAATAGGTATAGTCTACCATGGGCCATATAGTATACATGATCACCACATACCAACAAAGACACCTTGAAAGATAAAAGAAGCCATTTCCACAGCTCTAGTGTTAGCAAACCCAAATTTTTCAAAAGGATTTTCCATGTACATCTACAGTAGCAAACACAACATTGTCATCATACTCACGCAAAAAGACAAAGAAGAAAAGGGAGAGCATCCCATTTCTTTGCACTTGAGGACCCTCAAAGATTATGATACTATATAGGCGTGAATTTGCACCCCTTACGCAAATTCCCCTTTTACACTTCCTCACCTTAGAAAACCAAATCCAAAGGAGAAAATCCACATAAGCCCGCTTCCTTCATTCCACTTGGCGTCTGTCTTTCGTGTCAATAGAAGAATAACTATCAGGGACACCCGTGCAGTGAGCAGATGTCTGTGCGGTGCGCTTACGTCCCTAATGGATTCTTGTGTCTAAAGCTGGAAAAGGCGTTACACTTCCCATTGGGGTCAGTTTGTAACGCCCCTCTTCGACCAACTGACTCGAATATTCCCATTTTTCTCATCCCACCTTAAAAAACACTCTTCCTTCATGCATTTCATCTTTTTCACAAGCTCTAGCAATCTCTCTTAGCATTCTCTTAGCATCCATCACTCCCAAGCAACACTTTGGCACTCCATAGTAGTAGCAACAACACTCCATCAACTCTATAGAGAAAGTTTGGAACAACACCATTGCAGCAAGGGCTTGAGTCCTCTCTTTTTCTCCTCCATTATCTAGTGAGCTCTTGGTGGAGGTGGTAAGAATTTTCACTCCTCTCCTCTATGATTTGGTTCAGTAGCACATCACTATTTTGTAGTGTTTATTTTGTTCTTTACTGCCTTTCCTCCTTTATCATACTTTTCTCAATTGTTGCTATCTTGGTTGTTCGTGGAGGTGGAAACACCAAAACAAGGGTCTGATTGAGGAAGACCCCTATACAGCCCCCCAAAAATTTTCCTCCTTGTGTGTAGGTGGACGTGCATGTGGAGCTAGCTGGTGAACAAGCTCTTTTGTGAGATCATCTTTGTCACCCTAGCTTTAATATATTTGCTTTATCATATTCGTTTGTACTTCTCTTACTTTATAGTTTTGTTTTTCTTCCTTAGAAACCATTAGCTAGGCTGTCAGCTTGTTTTCTGGTAGTTCCCATTGTATTTTTTGTCCTCTGGTCGTACGAACGCCAGCGCACCTAAGATACACCAACGCGTTGCGTTGTCATCTCAGAACCACACTTTTGTCCTTGGGAAGAGAGCTACCTGAGGCACAGTGTTGAACCCGAAAACTGGCTCGCCTAGCCCCATTCCGAGTTTTGGGTTTGTAGATTGATTGGAGGACCTTATATTCCTCATCATTCTTGTCCCTCATTTCAAGACAACCCTTTAGAGTGAGGTAAGTTAGGGCAGCCTTCCACTCTTGGCTCTCCATGACCTGGGGCCTTGAACATGGTTGGTCCCCCTCTCTTACATTTTTGGTGAACCTGACGTGAACCAACGTCTGCTCATCCATTAGTGTTGAGACCTTTCCCTTATATCATTTGATTTTTGTGCCCCTGAGTGTTGTGAAGGTTTATGAGCATCACAAACTATTCCACAACCTTCGGGTATATTGTTAGGAGAAGTGTACGACACCTTCTGATGGAAAGGACGAATGTCACTACTGGTTTCTCTATAGGCCTTTTTGTTGGATCCATCGTTGGTCTCGCTACAAAGGAGTAGTTGTCAAGGGGTGAGGTAGGATTCTCTGATCATATTGACCATATCCCCACTCGTCTTGCATCCCCCACACCATCGTCAGTTAAGGAGCATGAGGTTGTTCACATTCCTTCAGAATATGTCTCCACCCTCAGCAAAGGGTTGGTTGACTTGGAACTTCACTTGGAAAGAGACCTGAAGTTGGCTAGGGCTGCCTAGGTTATCAGCGAACTAAAGTATATGGTGGGAAAACACCAAATAGGCATAGAGCTCTTGGATATTCTCTCTAGTCTGACTGATGCATGTACTCCAAAAAATCCTAGCATTGTATGAGGAGTCACTTTTGAAGACCATGACAGACGGCTAGCAATGTCGATGCCTCCTATGTCTATGTACATGGCTGATGTTGTACCTTCAATCAACATTCCCTCTGCCTCTAAGGGATCCAAAACTATCAAAGTGAACAAGATCCCCTTGGGTTTTAGCTTCACCCCTCCTGTCACCTCTAGCAATGGAGGTTTGGGCAGGATGAGTAGTGGGGGCTTTAGTAGTGGCAATGGCTTCAGTAGCAAGGGTGGTGCTGGTGGAAGTGGTTTTGGTGGAGGTCATGGTGGTGGCTTTGGAAGCGAAGATGGCTCCGGTGGAGGTCATACTGGTGGCGGTGGCTCCGACAGTGGTTCCGGTGGAGGTCACACTGGTGGGTCTGGTGGTGGCTCCAGTGGTGGTTCTAGTGGAGGTTCCTCTGGCCCTATATCTTCTAATGATCCTATTCCAAACACTCTTCTTCGAATATGGGTAAGATGTAGAGCCAGGCTACAAGCTTCCCGCCTCCGCCCAACCCATCTTCCAACACTCCTTCAGCATAGCCATTGTCGCCCACTTTGAACACTCCCTTCCCTCAAGGAATGGAGATTCCCACCCCAAAAAATATGGCAATAAAGGGGACCCACAAATGCATGTGTCTGCCTTTAATGCCCTATGTAAAGATTTCTTCCATCATGATGCATTGATGGAAAAAATATTCCCTTGAACTCTCAAGGATACAACACTTGATTGGTATTGTTCCTTGCTCGATAATTCCATTTTCTCATTTGACCAATCCCAAACCAATTCTTACTATTACCCAAGCCATCATCGTGTTGAAGATGAACTTTTTAGAGATCTCGTTCGATGCAAATAAGGTGATAATGAAAGATTACCACTTCATCACACTAAGATCGCTAATTTTTCTCAAGAAATCTTTTGTATCCACTACCCCGATTGACGTAGAAGGTATTCATAGGGAATTCTGCAGCTCTTGGAAGGAAAGCTCCCTTATGAAATAGCCTTCTTTCGTACATTTGTGTGTAGCCATACGAGAGTACCAATAGATGGTAGTTCAGTTTAGGGGATCCTCCTTGTGCTCCCGTTTTAGGAAAGATAAAGTTGTTGTGAATGTAGTAGCCGCTACAGATGACAATGGCCTCAAACAAAACCAAAAGTTCACAAAGCGAAATATTATTCTTCCATCTTGCAAAATTTAGTGAGGGATATGATCGTGACCTTGCCGAACCCTAAACCCCTTAAGGAATCATACCCTAGTTGGTATAATGTGAATACCTATTGTTAGTACCATCGAGTTAACAGACATGATACCAAACGTTGTATGTGCATGCATCATGAGATACAGGACTGCATCGAGGATGATACTATTCGTCTTGATGGAAGCAAGCAAAATATGAATAAATCGGTGGCAAAAGTGAATAGTGAATTGCAGATGTACACAAACTCATTTCCGTTGCATTCTACTAACATGATTGTTGACCCTACCTATTCTATCACTCAGCCTGAGGGCCATGTTAACATGGTCATGATTACCCCTACCATACAACCTACGACCGATTTGCTGGATGTGACATTCACTTCATAGGACTCACCCTTAAATAGCAAGCCCTCTCCCCTCTATATTCCCGTTCGCCTCAATGGTAACATTGTGACAGGAGTCTTAGTAGACCCTGCGAGTTCAATGAATGTTATTACAGAAGAGACATTGTGGCTTAACTCACTACATAGAAAAGAGTATGAAGAAACAAAATCCACCATCTGATGGTATTTTTTTGAAGCCATATGGATTGATAACTTTGTACATCCTAGTTGGACCTAGGACTGTTGACACTGTTTTCAATCTCATTCCGGAGTTGGATTTATTCAGGATGAAGTTAGGCATACCTTGGCTAGCTTCTATGAATGGAATCGCCTCCATTATTCACAAGTGTTTAAATTTCTCCCATGAAGGTGTTGTGCACATAGTGCATGACACTGGATACCATCCTTTGGTGTCCCGTGGAGGATATTCATTAGACCATCTTTGTCCCACCCCGGTTGGTCTGCTTCCTCCAAGGACATACCTACTTTACAAAATCTATGTGAAGTATAAGAACAGGGGCAAGGGATAGCCAAAATTGGCTCTTCCTGTAGCACAATAGCCAGCTTCCTTGTCTTCTCGAAAAGGAAAGGAGAATCTTGCCTCCTCTCAAGTTGACTTGTTTGCTCCCCTTTCTTGGGAGGAGTATTGGATGAGCAAGCTTGACTTTTACCCATTAAGTCTGATGATCCCTCCTTGGCGCAGACCCAAGATTAGGATATTAGACCTCCTTACTAAACCACCTGGACCTTGGTACTATTTTTATGGTAGAGGAAAAGGTCCCTACGGGGAATCCTCTATGTCTCATCCTCCATGGCCTCCTACCACCTTTGCTCCAAAAGCAGTAAACAGGAAGAGGCCCACTGCCGAGGCACTAGAGCTGACTCCCCCCGCTGCTTCTCAACTTGACCCTCCTACTCCTCTTTCAAAGTCTGTTCCTCCACCAGAGACGGTTGTAGTGGACACTCCCATCGCTGAGCAGGAGCCCTCTATTCCTTCGTGGCCTCTAGCCTCCAGTTCAAAGAGTCATAGAAACTGCCTTGTACGCGAGCGCAAGCGCAAGCGCTGATGAAAGGATCTCATGGTTGAGCAAGTTGCCTTATAGAGGAAGGAAGAGGATATGACTGCCCTTGTATCAGGGCCTCCTACCGCATCTTCCTCTCTCCTCCCCTCTGCTTTCGTTCAATCTAGCTCCATATCACTTATGGCTTCCACAGTGAGTATAAATGCACCTTACCCTAAAAAGGTGTAGGTGTTCATTGCTACTTCCCGATTAGACCACATTTTGATGTCTCTTTTCGAGATGTCCACCTTTCCCAAAACCCATAGATTATGACAAACACTTTGAAGGTAGCAGGTATCTGTGTAGTTTTTCTCTTCCTGCTTACTCTTGCCTGCGTGTGTGGGAGTTCGCTTCCCCACGATGAAGAAGAAGGTGGAAGTGGTCAGCTTCTAGCAATGGAGGGGCGGTAAGAGGATCCCACCTTCTCACGAAGGTGGTCCCGCACATTGACTTGTTCTATCCTAGTGATGGAACCAATCCAGGCTTCCCAGGTTCATCATCACTCCTGGCAGAAATAATTGGGTCCAGAGATTAACATTGAATCACCGGTATTAGCCTTCTCCATTTGTTGAGGTGAAGCCTTGAGCCTTGCTCCTATGAAGGGGCATGTTTAACTCTTTGGGCGAGGTTTTTGGCCTTGTCGTTGATCTTCGTGAAATCATTGACCTTAGCTCCACAAGAGCTCGATGGAGGGGACCTTGTGGGGCCCTCTTCCTTGGCCCTTGTTGTGGGAGGGTCAGATGCTCCTCCTCTTAAAATTCCACCACTGTAGTCTCATCCTCCTTCCCCCTACGATGATATAGAGTGGGAAGCGGACAACCTCTTGGTTGATCAGTGTTAGGGAGACACTGCTTCTTTATCTTTAGAATAGATATGTGTGTGTTGTGATGTGTTCCCCCGTGATCGTGCTATGTGTTCCTGGATGACCCTTTTCACCCTTGTTGGTGCTTGGATATAGGCATGGTTTTTGCGTTGTGAACCTTCTTCTATTTGTATCATCATTCTTCTATGTTTGTGATTGATTTTCAGAAAATTGGGGATGATGCAAAGCATTGGGGGAATTTAGGCTTCCCTTCCATCTTGACCCAATTTTTTTATTTTTACTTTGTCTTCTCGTGCATTCTTCACATGGACTAATACAGTAGGGGTTGATGACAGTTCATTTTATATACTACTATTATACTTATATATATATATATATGAGCAGTTCTGACTCCGAAATATCAGGCTACCCTTGTGCCTTGTGTTTGTATTCATTTCTCTTTTGCTTTTTTCTTTATCTTTCTCTCTTCTTTGCTTGAGTTGTCCCTTTCATGTGTGACAATGCCATTTCTATAACACTTCAATTTTCAAAAAATGCATTCATCACCAGTGAATCTTTTCTTGAGAATCTTCACAAACTTCTTTTCAAGAATCGCATTCTTGACTTGAAACCCTAACGGAACGTGTTTCCTTCATCATGGGTTCACAAAGAAAGAAATTGAGAACCTTCCTCGAAGGTGGGAACAACTTCAACCTTCCCCTTGCATGGGAGCATCTTCTTCCTTTCAAATTCCTTGATGAAGTGAACATCTTTCAAAAGGATTCCTTGATGATGAATCGATTTGAGAAAGAAACATCTCCTTCATACTTTCGAACAACGCGTCCCTTGAGTGGACCCCTTTGAAAGCTTTCCAATCTATTGACGGTCTACGCAACTTCCTACTTACTTATTTGTGTGGCCGCTTTCTGACTTGTTTTATCTGTGGGTAAACATGTTGCTTTGAAGGTGCACCAGTAAAGCCACTTTCCGACTTTGCGGAGTCCCCTTTCTTTGGGTTTCCTCCCTGTGAGAGATCTTGGGGGATACCTCCCTACAGGTTTGCGGGTCTATAGGGTGCTTCTTCTGAGCTTCCTCCATGCAAGAGATCTTGGGGGTGGCTCCCCTACAGGTCTGCAAGTCTGTAGGGCACTTTCTTTGGGTTTCCTCCATGTGAGAGATCTTGGGGGATACCTCCCTACAGGTCTGCAGGTCTATAGGGCACTTTCCTAGGTTTCCTTCATGCGAGAGATCTTGAAGGACACCTTCCCTGCAGGTCTGCGGGTTTGTAGGGAACTTTCTCGGCTTCCTCCATGTGAGAGATCTTTGGGGCCGCTTCCTTGTAGGTTTGCAGGTCTGTAAGGAACTTTTCTGGGTTTCCTTCATGCGAGAGATCTTGGGAGACACCTTCCTTATAGGTTTGCAGACCTATGAGGCACTTTCTTCTTGGGGCTTCCTTCATGTGAGATATCTTGGGGGCCACCTCCTTGCAGGTCTGAGGGCCTATAAGACACTTTCATTCTTTGGCTTCATAGTTTTGCGGGGCTATGAAGTCCTTTACTTGTCCTGCGCTCTCGAGTTCTCTAGATCGTGGTCTACTTCCTAGATGATTCTGGTATACATTTCTAACCCTACTACCATTCCGATCTACTTTACTGAAGCACTCATTAGTATTCATTCTCCCTAAAGGGGGAAAAATGTATAGGTGTGAATTTTCACCCCTTACACAAATTCCTCTTTTACACTTCCTCACCTTAGAAAACCAAATCCAAAGGCAAAATTCCACATCAACTCGCTGCCTTTGTTCCACTTGCACCTGTCTTTCGTGTCGGTAGAAGAATAACTATTGAGGACACCCGTGTAGCACATAGACATCCACGCGGTGCACTTATGTCCCTGACCGATTCCTGCATCTGAAGCTAGTAAAGGCATTACACTTCCCATTGGGGTCAGTTTGTAATGCCCCTCTTCGACCAACCAACCTGAATATGGCCATTTTTCTCATCCCACCTTCAAAAAAACTCTTCATGCATTTCATCTTCTTCACAAGCTCTAGTAATCTCTCTTAGCATTCTCAAGAATTCTCTTAGCATCCATCACTCCTAAGCAACACTTTGGCACTCCATAGCAGCAACAACAACACTCCATCAACTCCGTAGAGAAAGTGTGGAACAACACCATTGTAGCAGGGGCTTGAGTCCTCTCTTTTTCTCCTCCATTAGCTAGTGAGCTCTTGGTGGAGGTGGTAAGCATTTCTCTACGATTTGGTTGAGTAGCACATCACTGATTTGTAGTGTTTATTGTGGTCTTTACTACCTTTCCTCCTTTATCATACTTTTCTCTATCATTGCTATCTTGGCTGTCCATGGAGGTAGAAACACCAAAATGGGGGTTTGACTGAGGCAAACCCCTATACAGCCCCCCAATAATTTTCCTCCTTCTTGTGTGTAGGTGGACATGCATTTGGAGCTAGCTGGAAAATAAGCTCTTTTGTGAGATCATCTTTGTCACCCTAGCTTTAATATATTTTCTTTATTATATCTGTGTGTACTTCTCTTACTTTATAGTTTTTTTTTCTCCCTTAGAAACCATTAGCTAGGTTGTTAGCTTGTTTTCTAGCAGTTCCCACTATATTTTCGGTCCTCTAGTCGTGCGAACCCCATCACACCTAAGAGACGCTAGTGCACCGCGGTGTCATCCGGAAACCGTGCTTTCATCCTTTGGTAGAGAGCTACCTGAGGCATAGTGTTGAACCAAAAAAATGGCTCACCTAGCCCCATTTCGAGTTTCGGGTCTACAAAGTGATTGGAGGACCATATAGTCCTCATCATTCTCGTCCCTCATTTTGACACAACCCTTTAGAGTGAGGTAAGTTAGGGCAGCTTTCCACTCTTGGCTCTCTGTGACCTGGGGACTTGATCGTGGTTGGTACCCCTCTCTTATAGATACAAAGTATAAATTTTTTGATAAACAAGTGTTTTCCATCATCAAAGGGATTACAAAGTTTCGACACCTAATATTGGCAAGTAAAATCATGGTCCTAGTAGCCCACCCTAGCGTGAGGGAGTACATAATGGAAGGAGAAATCACCAAAAAAATGGAAAATTGGATCACCAAGATCTTGGAGTATGACATAGATTTTCAATTGAAAAATATGGTTAGAGGTAGAGGCTTATGCAAATACCTTACTGAGGAGCTTCAACCCCAAATGGAAGAAGCATTTACTGATGAATTTTTTGTCAACCAATTTGAATCGGAAAAGTCTTGGGTACTCAACATGATAAGGTTTATGTGGAGAGGAAGATATCCAACCAACATCCCCCTGCATAAGAGACAATTCTACAAGTTGTATGGAGTCAAATACATCATGATTGAAGGCATCATTTTTAAAAGGAATTTTGATGGCATCCTCCTTCGTTTCTTGGATCAAGAGCAAGCCAAAAGGGTTTTAAGGGAACTCCAAAACAACCCAGTGGGTGGGCATTTTTCTGCTAAAACTATCATCCTTAAGATAATGTGGGTGGGTTATTACTAGCCTATCCTATTCTCAGAATGTCATAACCTAGTTAAAAGGTGCCCACAATGTCAGTATTTTATTGGCAAGCAAAGGAATTCGACTATGCCTTTACAACCAGTTGTGGTAGAAGAAACCTTCACCTAATGGGGCCTAGACTTCATAGGTATGATTAATCCTATCTCCAGCTCAAGGAAAAAATGGATATTAATGGTAATAAATTATTTCATTAGGTGGACAGAGGCAACCCTATTAAAGAATGCTACCACAACTAAAATAGTAAATTTCCTTGAAGAGCTAGTATCAAGATTTAGCTCCTTGAAGACCCTCATTTTTTATAATGCATGGGATATTGTGGGGATTGGAATGTTGGAGTTCTCCCTAAGGCACAAATTCTATCTCAAGACTTCTTCTAACTATTACTAGCAAGGAAATGGACTTGCGGAGTCCATGAATAAAAACTTGATTTGGCTAATAAAGTGGATTAGTTCAAAGCATTAAAGAGATTGGCATAAACACTTGAGGGTGGAATTATGGGTACACCGTATTACCACCCCAAAGTGAATCCTCAAGGATTCTCGATATGAATTGGTATATGCAAAAGAAGTGGTCTTACCTATCTCCATGGAGATACCGACATTGCAGCTTCTCAAGTCTCTAGAAGTTGAGGAAAATGGTAGCATGGAGCTGAGATTAGTTGAACTGCTAAGCATCCAGGAAGCCCGTCAAAATGCTTTTGATGCCATGACCAACTGCCAGTAGGTAGTTAAAAAATGGTTTAACAAAAAAGCCTCTGACCCAGGTTTCAAAGAAGGGGACTTAGTTCTAAAATATGATGAGCACATCATCAAGCCAAGACGACATGCTAAATTTGACTCCCTATGGAAGGGGCCCTTTCATATCATAAAATGCAAAGAGAGCAATTCTTTTGAGTTAGAAGACATGGAGGGAAATGTTGTTGGAATCTCGATGAATATTATTCACCTAAATATTTTTCAGTTAAAATATGTAGTCCATATTCTTGTAAATTTTATACATTATGTACCATATGTACAAATTTATAAAATTAAGATATTTTATGATGAACCCACAAAGCTAAAAAAGAAAATATTATATTTTATTATATGAACAATCATTTACATATAGCATTAATGTGATTAGGCATTTTTTTAAGAGATCTTTGTAAGATCTAGTCACAAAAGATGTTGCAGAGGGGAACTATCTTAGCAAAACAACCCAAAAGTTGTCAAGGGTGTCAACCCAAATAAAATAAGCCAATATGGCACATAGGCTATGGTGAAGACACAAGATGATAGAAGCCCAAAAAATTCAAGATATAGCATGCAAAGTTTTGGTCACAATAAAAGAAATAGGCATCTCCAAAGAATCTGACAATGAATTATTCTTCATTGTCATCCCCGATAAGCCCCGACCGAGGAAGATAGACCATGTCACAGAAGTCTATGCACCACTCCATGTCATAGATTGGCTCCACGTTCATTAGCCAAAGCAGGAAGGTGCTGGTAGGCCTCGTCCACTGGTGATGCCTCTCTAGCAACGTTGTATGATAATATGAGAGCAAAGGAAGCTAAGGTACTAGTTCACCATTATCAACATGATGTCGAAGGTCCATGGTCATAGGTATGCCGAACCTAGGAATCACCGCATCGATAATCTCCTCAAGTACCACAAAATAATCTTTACAAAATAGATACATGGCAAGCTTTACGACGTAGGATTTGGGCACATTCAAGTCCAACAGCAAGGTCACAAACTGTGACATGATATCTGTGTTCATGCGGTAATGGTTTGATCAGCCAAAAAATCCGCCCCCAAGACCCATTTGAAGGCAATTACTATCAAGTGGCACTTGATTTTTATCAATCGCTTGATTCTTTCATCAGAGACCTCGCTTACAAAAGCTAGTTTATGCTTATTGCTAAGTAGCCTAATAGGAGTACCCAACTCACCTAAGACTATAAAGTAGACAATTTTCTAAAATGAGAAGTTATTTTTGTACTAAGGCTGAGCATAATTTATAGAAAAATGAAGCTAGAAATTTGTAAATGAAAAATATTTTCTTTGTCATAAAGACAACGAGAAAATTAACTAGTTCAAAATTCGACGTAAGACGAAATCATACGAAGCTAGATTCAGACGCTCTCAACATTCAATCCAAGTGCTTGCATTTATGTAGATTGTGCAATTTTTTTCCATGTGTCCTGCCACCCCTAGGCTTATTGTATGGTGTCATCACATGAGGTGACCTTTAATAAGCTACCTCCTTCCTACGTAAATGCTAACGTCTTGTTAAAATTATGCCACCCCTTTTCTCGAGGCTTCATTCTTGCAAAAGGACAAAATATTGATTGTGCCTTCATTCCTTCCTAAAGCGAAGGTTTGCATTCCCCAAAAGGAAGGTGATTAATTTGCATGTATTCACCTCATTGGGAGCATCTAAAGAGGCTAATTATACTATTATTTTTATTTATTCCAAGTATGTCTTGAGCAAGAGGGGTAAATAAGGTCAAGTGTTGGAAAACGAGAATTTTTCTAATCCTAGGCTCTCAGAGCAGAAGTGAAGGTTTTTCTGTACAAAATAATTCTTCAAGTGAGGGTTCTCTATGTTATCAGAAAATGGTTGTGGAAGCATCATCATCTGGTAGGAGTGTCGAAGTATCTTCACCATCTTTGGGCTATGTCAATTTATTTAGCGATAAATATTATGCCAACACGACCATGCCAAAAGTATGAAATTTCTTGAATACTAAATTCATAAAACCTAAAGGCATTGTCGACCTAGAACTAGTTAAGGAATTTGCAGAAAATATATATGAGCCTTAAATGCATGCAAACCTAAGAGCCTCAAAGAGGGAGCTTTCTAGAGAAGGGAAAATAAATTGAAGAGTGAAGATGTCAAATCTCGAGGATTATGGCTCTGGGAGTGTGGTCTTCCACAATACTTGGTGCCTCGAGTGCATGTGTGTCATGTATTGGTGGATATGTGCACAAAAAAATTAGACAAGGAGACTGGGGTTATTAGAGGTTAGAAGCTCAAGGTTGTCATCAATGAAGTAACCATTAGAGCTATTTTGTACACCCCTTTCAACCCCACAACAAAGGTTTTCTCTAGAAATAGAATGGAGAAATATTGGGCTGAGCGCAAGGACTACTTAAGTTTTTATAATCATGAGATGAATGGTTAGAAAAAGACTGTGGTGCCTTTGCTCCCCTTAACACACAATGAATTCGACTCAGACCTGCAAGATGTCTTCTCAATGTTGGATTTTATTTTTGGCATGGACTATGATGACGATATGCATGTGTTCTAGATCAGTGTGGCTTTCAGACTCTGGAAGCATAAAGGGTTTTTCTGGTATGACTTTACGGAGATTATCATGGAGAAAATGCTCAAGCAGCTAAGGGAATACAACAATACTTACAAATTCAAGTATTGCTCTTTTCTTGCACATCTGATTTTACATCAGAACCCTGGGTTTTTTAAAAATTGTATAGCTTTAGATATTGAGGATACCTTAGGCCTAGTAAACCTAGTTTCTATATGTACTCGTTCTTTCTAGCTCAGAAGATTATTATGAGTTTGCTAACTATTTATTTTCATCTATCCTTCGAGATTTGTTCTTGTTAGACTGTTGCATTATGTTTTTACTTGAGCACCTTACCTAGATGAGTGAGCACCAACCTCCATATGACTATTTTTTGGGGCCGAATTATACTTTCATAAGGATGCATGGATTCATAGAGGAGTCTTTAAGGATACCTACTTGTGTGATAGACAAGAATCTTGCTCTTGATATGTTCCAATAGTTTTCACTTTCTGATGACATTTATGGGGCAGGAAGAAAGAAGGCATGCATTTTTAAACCCCCTATCATAGTGAGTAATTGTATGGTGGTGCTTGTGAAGAGAGACGCGCATGAGCTATTGGCTAGTAAGTTATCCAATCTTGGCCTTGGTCTCATTTGTGATAAATTGAATTATAATCTGAGTGGGTCAATACCTTTAAGGCATGAGCCACATCCATATTGGGAAGAAAAGAGAAATCCACCAGAAGATATGGATGCTTACCATGTCGAGCTGTCTCATTTACCATCCACCAAGCTGCCATGTCCTTCTTTTTACTAAATTGAAGGGAAGGTTAATCTAAAGGTAGTCATTCATAAGACCTTGAGTCATGAGCTGAAGAAGAAAGGGTGGTTAGAAAGGAAAACAACCAAGTTCTAGAAGTATTGGTAGGAGATCAAACAACTAAGCACCTTACATGAGGACATCCCTATGGATGAAATTTTTGATAGTGTATGATGTGGAGGTGGGATCAGTTTCTGATGAAGGCTTCAACTCACCACCTCCACATGAGGAGGTGGGAAAGTGCAAGGAAAATGAGCCATCGTAGCCTAGAGGGTGATGTTGATCATCCTCCACCAGTGCTTCAACCAGGTCAATGTAGACCTATAGGTCTACAAGGATGACCCTAAATACTCAAGAAGCTCAAGGATCATCAGAATTGACGATGGAAGAATCTATGAAAATGGACCAACTTCCAACAAAGAGAAGGATAACCCAAGCATCAAATGTTGGGAAGTCTAGGGAAAAGGATGACGATGAGGTGATCTTTATTTCGCAAGCTCCCGTGGTTACCGTGATGTAGGTAAGTTTTTCACTTGTCATTCTTTCTTCCTCTTCTTCTCTAGTATGGTTAGTTCCTCTGCATCTTTCCCAGAGTGTTTCCATGACCACTATTATGCAATCCATACTTTTTGCACCCCTTATCATTTCTACTATGGTTACTTCTACTGCTTCAAAACCCCCACACATGGAATGCGCATCTTCCATCGCCTATAAAATTGATGTCTTGATTTCCCTATCTGAGGCACAAGCTCTAGTCTCCAACCAACCTATTTTACAAGTTTATTCACTCTTTCCAGTCACTCGACCAATGACCCATGTTTTCAATACTACCCCTTTGACCCAAATGAGTACTGCATGCCCTTTGCAGAGTTGGTAGGGCATCTCGCCTTTTTCACCAATCACTTCAAATTTTTCGATGGCTTCCCCATTGGGCGAACCAGGTGCCCCTTTTTCCATCCATTTTTTTCTTCTCCTTGGTACCCCTATAGATGCACAAATATTCATTGAGTCCCCTCAATATTTTTGAACTCACATGGATATTTTCAAATGAGCCTAAGAGGAGAGAAAGAAAAAATAGAGGGTGAAAGTTGCACTAGCTCTAGTTGCCCCCAAAATAGAGACATGCTATGATGAGAAGTGAGATGCTCTACTAATCAATTCTATGAGGCCTCTTGCTTCTAAGCCAGAGGGGAAATGCAATATGAGGACTACAATATTCAGGTAGTCGGCCTCAATCTTGGTGATACCCTCCCTCATGACAAAGTAGGCCTGATGAAAGTCACACAAAAGGTAGTATATTTTGACTACCTGAAGACAACGGATAAGCTGAAGAAAAGAGATGAGGAGTTGGAGGTAGTAAATGCCATAGTCACAAAGTAGTAAACTAAAATTACAACACAAGAAGAAGATATCACTCGCTTGAGGTAGGAGCAGTGAGAAAAAATTGTAGAGGAAATTTAGACAGTGCAAGCAAAGATATATCAACTTCAAGATCAACTAAGAGATATGTTGCTTGAAGCCGAATTTGAGAAGAAGGAAAGTGAAGGCTTAAAGTATAAACTACAAGAGATGAGGCAAGAGTTGTAGCGAATGTGGATAGAGATCTCTAACATGTCAGATCAGTAAAAACATGAATGTGGAGTGATGAAACAACTACTATAGATGCAGACCAAATTCTATGAGTTTTTGGATTGGCAGAGCCAACTGTGTGATAAATTTAACAAGGAAAAGATTGAAGTTGAAAAGGAGTTGGATAGTGCCCAGTCCCAAGCTAAAAATGAGAAGAGCACTAGAGAGCTAGTAGAGATGTAAATTGACCAAAAAATGGAGGAGCTATAGAAAGTGCAACAAGAATTATCTGTCGCCTCTAGCATGTAGGTGCAAAACCCAAAAGATTTTTAGTAAAAGGAGAATTAGTTCCAAGAAGAGCTTTGTTGGGCCTAGGTAGTGGTTGACACTAAGAAGGAGAGGCAGGTCATTGAATCCAATCTATAGGCCTAGGATAAAAAGTTAGAGCAATTGCACCTTGAACTTTCAGGTGCCTCAAAAATGATGAGTTAGTTGAAGGAGTCTCAAAACAAAAAGGAGAAAAGTATGTCAAAATCACAAGCACACCAATCTAAATTCCTCCCTGTGTTGCAAGAGTTATATGTCTCCTATTGGGAGAAGATAAAGAATGCAATAGCATCCTTATGGCTGACTTTAAGATTTATGGCTGATGCACAAGATATGAGCGCCAAGGTTAGCCTGATCATGCAACAAATTTTACAATCAGTTACTCCTAGGGCTATTGAATTAAAAAAATTAATTGTCAAGATTTATAAGGCTATAGAAGATACCTTGGAAAATGCAGGGATCCGAATAAGAGAGTGGTTGTCAAGAAATCCAATTTATTCATGAACTACAACAAGGTAGCCCAAAAGGGGAAAAATTGTGTGGATGCCTTAAAGCTTAAGGTCAATAAGATGAAGGAGGATTCTGAAGGAGTCATTTAGTTGGGATTACCTTCCCCTTTCTTTCCTGATGGAATGGTATTTACTGAAGAGCTAATCAGGCAAGCTCTAGAAGCCAAGCAACATGATCAGTCAGCCTTCTAGGCTTTAGGCCCATCCCTTAGCACCAAATAAATTGAAAGTGTCATGCATTCCCTAGCTCGTCTTTGTTTTCACATCGAAGCCACATAAGAGAAATTTGGCAATATCTCGTTTAAGGATATATTTGATTTAGATTAGGCCTCCCAAGAATTACACGCATTAGTTTAGCCTTTAGACATGGATTTGGAGTTTCTATACTCAACCTTTCTCAAGCTTTGAGGCCTTGGGCCTATCTTTTCTTTGATTTGCTTTGTTTCAGAATTTTGTTGGGTTCATGCCTCTGTGGGTGAAGGCTCCCTTTTGAGTCGCTAGGGATATAGAGATTTTTTCTCTGCAAGTATTAAGTTTCTTTCCTTGTTTCTCTTTGTTTATGTTCTACCATCAACTTTGCATTACTAAGGGACTTCCCTCCCTTTTTCCTTTTTATCTCTTTTATCTGGCTCAGAAACGCATCACGTGGGCACAAATTTTTGGAGGTTTTGGCTTGCTCTTTGCTTAAAGGAACGTGATGGAACCACGTGGTGGATGCATGTCCTTTTGCACATCGTTTAATTTTTGGGTGCAGGGAGTGACATGTGGCTACATGGCAGGGGTTTTAGCAGCAGCTTGAGAGGAGGTTTGGGAAACGCCTGCCCATTTTCCAAGTGTCTCTTTTGGTTTTTTATCGAGAGGAGTATAAGTGTCAAATGGAATGTCTCAGGTGCACTATCAATAGGAGGAAATTTAAGAAACACTAGACATTCCCCAAGAGGCATGAACACCATCTCCTAAATCACCCAGTTCTTACAATCAATTGAATTTTGTGTTAGACGAGGTTTTATGACGCCACAATGCACCTACCAAGGAGGTTCTTTTCCACTACTCACCAGCCTCTAACTCAACAATTTTTATATATTTTAATGAAAAGAACCGACTTGAATGGATTGAGTTGCATTTCAATTGGTAATCAAGTAGCTTAAACCTTATTACTTAGTGGTTTTATTTGAAAAAAAAATCAATTTCAGAATGGGATTTTAGGGCGGTGGATTTAATGCCACCATTTTTTTGTCTTATACAATTTGTGGCAATGGAGAGTGCTTTATGCTTGTTTGCTTCCCTTTTTCTATAAAAGGGAATTTTTTAGCCTCTTCCCAAGAGACAGTGGATAGTAGTAGTAGTAGTGGTTAAAAGGGAGAAGTATAAAAATCAATTGCAAAATTGCTTGTAATAATATTTTGATCAATTTTTTTGGATAGTGTCCCATTTAGATCCCAACCTTAGTATTTTTATTATTTTCTGAAATAAAGTAAATACAAAGAAGAAGCATATCATACTGTGCCTATTTGGCCATTATCATATGTCTTATTCTCTACTTACATAAAAACTTGTGCTCTATGTCATTCTTATTGTCGGGCATATGTTTGATAATTGATCATTATTTATTTCCCACTTTTATGTTTTCTTAACTCAAGATTTTCAATAATATGAATCATTTTTTTATAACTCTTTCATCTTCTATAAAATTTATGTTAGATCTCATATTATGCTCATAAGAAAAGCATTTCGATAAGGTTTTGCAACACAAATTATTTGTTCTTTGGTTTATCAACTTTCTATCAAACCTTAGTGGGTGCTTCCTATGAGAGGATATGAATGTTTACTCCGTGTTTGCACAAACCTTAGTAGTTCATTCTCCCCTCAACAATGAAGGGCCTATGGCACTATGTGTTCATTTTATCAAAGTTGATATTCTGGTAGGGTATTTTGAAATGTTGTAAAACCTTTTAACACATTGCCATAGTTTTATTTCCTACATTTCTTCATCCCTTTTCCCCAAACCAAGAATGAAGAGCCAACTTCTAAAATCTTGAAGGTCATTCAGTGGAGCACAATTGGTCCTCCATCTACTAAATTTCCCATAAGGCTATTCAAAGATTTATAATCTTTTATCAATAGAAATAAATTTATTTAGAAAGCTTTCCATACAATTTGTGTTCCCTTAGGCATTGGAGAACAAATTGAAGATGCTAGTAGTGTTCTTCCTCCTTCTTAGAGTATATAAGAATGCCATCTAAAATAACTAGAAAAAAATTATCCAATCAATCTCTAAAGACACTATTCATCAAGTTCATGAATGATGTTGGGGCATTCATAAGTCCAAAAGGAAAAACTATGAATTCATAGTGTCCATACCTTTGTTCTGAAAGTTTTTTTATGAATTTCTTCATCTTTCAATCTTAATTGATGATAACCAGATCATAAATTAATCTTTGAGAATATTGTTGCCCCATGAATCTGATAAAAAAGATCATCAATACATGGTAAATGATACTTATTATTTATCATTTCCTTATTAAGAATATGATAATTTATGCATAGATACAAGGTACCATCCTTATTTTTGACAATGATTATTGGTACTCCCCAAGGTGAAACACTGGGTCTAATTAATCCTTTTGCCAATTTTTCTTCTAAATGAACCTTAAGTTCCATAACTTTGTAGTGGTCATACAATATGGTGCTTTTTATATTGGTTTAGAACTGAGAATTATGTCAAAGGAGAAATTGGAAGCTCTTTTTGGGGGTAAACTAGGGAGTTCATCTGGAAATACATCACGAAAATATCGAAGGAAGGGATAGTTCTCCACAATGGGTTCTCTTTTATCCTTTAGATATTATTCTTCAATCCCTTGGATCTTTTGAGATTCATAATACATCAATTCATTTAGAATGACAAGCTCTTTGATTTCTTCTAGTTTCTCCATTTTGACCACAAAGAGATGACATCCTTTCCACTTAACCCTTTTGATTTGCATGACGGATATCTATCTAATCTTGGCTTATCTTTGAGTGCCTTTGAAGGAAGACCTTGTTTCCTAAGTCATCTAGACACTACTATTTTTGCAAAATAGTCCACCTTCGTCCTATGCTTCCATAACTAATTTATCCCTAGGACATCATAGGAAGCTAAAGGTCAACTTGTAAGGTCAACTTTGGCTTCAAACATGCATTGCTCTACCTAAGCCTTTATTTGGCTAGCATATTCAACTGACTTGGGTTTAGCCATAAATCCATCTCTTCTATGAAATTTACTTAACACTCTTGGTGTAATAATTTTTTTTGTTGCACCAATATCAATCAAAATAGAAATAGGAACTCCAAATAAAGTACCTGTTGTCTCTATAGGAGTAATCTAGTACTCATCTTAACGTTTGTCCAAGGCTACATGAATCTTTTGTTGGAAGGTTTCTTGCTAGGTAGGTAAAGGATTTCCTCACTCTTGAGCTCCTTGGTTCTTGTTCGAGCACTAGTTTGCATAGTGATCACCCCCACAAGAGAAACATCCTCCAAGAGATCCTCACTTTTTAAAAGGTTTACCAGAATTATCACCATTCCTCCTAGGACTATTGTTATTTTTCTTCTCATTTTTGGACTCATTCTAATTATTTTTTAATCCCTTGTCATTTTTCCTTCTTTCTTCCTGCTTATTGTTGCTATTCTTAAAAGGTTGATAAGATTGTGACCAATTATACTTTTTATGATTCTTCTCGTCATAAGTGGAGATTGACTTCAATCTTTACTCCTACTTTATAGCTTTCTAAAATACTTGATCCATAGTGATTGGACCATGCACATCAAATGAGATGGGTTGAGCCCTACTATTGTTGGGTGGGTGGGTCCCTACAAATAATCTACCTCACCTAAGGAAAATAGGGTTGGGGTAGAATTTTAGGGTCCCTCCCACTCAAGTGGGAGGGAATCAATTGGCCAACCCTACCACCCAAGGTGGACCCTACTAACCATATTCATATTTTGGATGGTGGGGTTGGTCGTTACGAGTGGGATAAGTAGTTGGGTGGGAAGTTAATATTGTGGGAGGGGTTGGACCATGCACATCAACTTCTCCACCTATCTGGGAATTCAATCCCATGATGAGTTTCCTAATTTTGAACCTTTCATCCTTCTGGTACTGAGGCACATACTTCAAAAGACGTGTAAACTTCTTCCAGTACTCTACCATAGACATGTCTCCTTGACGAAAATCCTAAAATTCTATAAGATTTTGGTCAAAGAATAGTTGAGGTAACCACCTTTATCTAAAAATGACCACAAACTAGTTCCATGTTAAACTTAAATATCATAACCCTAATTACATTTTCTTATTCATTCATCATGTGGATGCTTCACCCACCAAATAATAGTTATCCCAAACTACCTTAGTTACCTTTGAGTAGTTTATAATTTCAAAGTACTTTTCCATCTATGTGATCCAAGCTTCCACAACATCTCCACTCATCATCCCAATGAACTTAGGTGGTGTTACCTTTTTCATATCTCTTGACAGCTCAAGAGCTAGTTGATTCTTTCTTTCATTATTAATTCTAGTGTTAGTATTATCTTCCCCTTGGTCACTATGAGTGTTGCAATCATGCCTATTTTCATCTTCCCCTTCTTGGATGCGTTATTTTCTCCTTCTAATTTACTTTGGACCCTCACTTCCTACTCTAAGGTACCAATCCTTTCCTTTGTTTCATATAACATAGACAAATTTTGATCCCATTTAGCCAATGGATTTTCAAAAGGATTTGACACCTGACTTCCTCTAGGGTTTACTCAAGTTCACACCATATTGGATTTCTTTCTCACACCTAGAATTCATTTTAAGTGTTTAATTAGATCTTCTAAATTTTAACATTTCGCTTAACTAAAATAATTATTTATAGCAATTTCTACCTCAATACATAAATTTGGCGAAATAGTAAAACTTTATTATATTTTATTCAGTGGATTTTTAGTACATCCTTATTTAATACAAAACTTCTTTAATTTTATGCTATAGGTCACTATCAGACAAAGGTATTTCTTTGAGTTCTTCCCTGTCAAAATATACCAGGAAAAATTTGGAGGGTGGGTGTACTTGCAGGTACTCCACCATCACTTCCTTTCCTACTCTAGGTGCATCATGACCATAACTAAATGGCATATCATGATGGGCAGATGGTTTACTCAGTTTAATAGAGGGGATATGAACTATGATCTTCTTTGTCAGCTTTTATTGTCATTTTCTTTCTCCTCGAATGCACTTAAGAGAATTGGAAAGGTTTTTAGAATCAACAATCCATGCACCTCCTAAGTAAATGATATCCTCATGGATTTTTACCTCTGGAGATGGTTCTTTCTTGGCCACTAAGTTAGGTAAGTTCCTAGGTACAAATTTTTTAGCAATTTTCCTTGTTCTTTTTCTTGCCATTTTGGCTTAAGAATACTTTCAAATATTAGCTAATTGTTAATTCTTGACAAAATTTCTTCCAGTGAGCTCCTAGGTCCATGTGTTGAACCCAGTAGCTCTGATACCATATGTAACATACTCATCTTTCAAAACTATAATTACTTAATGAATTAACTAGAAAGTAAATATTTACATGCTAAAAATCAATAGTAATTTTTTTTGACTTTATAACATTAATTTTACATGAACAATAAATAAGTGGAAACTATAATCATTTGAATTTGAAATACAAAAATTTCGATAAGGAAAATTATGATATTCTTCTCTTTATCATTACATAAATGAATTGCATTTAAAACAAACATGTTTACAATACACCAAAAGTGATAAAATTTTCCATATTTGGAATTTTTCATTTGTCTCACAAGTCTTGGTGAATTCATCTGCAAGAGGGAGAGCATCACCTAAGTGCTTTACCTCCAACCACAGATTGGCGGTCCCTCACACACCTTCCATATTGAAGTGTCCCTACCCTTCACAAAGAGTATACAAAAAAGAAACCAACAAATTTATGCCATCTAAGTTCTATTGGTGTGTCATACATAACCCAATCTACCATACAACTTTAGATCATCCTCTAACTAAGTATGACCAATCTAACTGGATTATGAAATTTGCAACACTGTGAACTGAATAAATGCAAGAAAATACTTTTGCATTACTTTGGTCAAAGTTTTTAATAAAATAAACACTTCCTTAGAAAAATACTCTTAATAATGAGCATTTGTATTGCGTACTTGCAATTTCTTAGATCTTGGCTACTACCACGTGTTCATATGTTTTTGCAATTATTTCAAGAGTGTAATACTCTCTTATTTTTTAAACAAAAGACTCTTAAAACTATTTTACAAGTTATAGTGCATTCAGATAATGACACTAACTCATGACTTTGTATCTATCACAAGACTACAATTTTTCTCTTGCCCCCACTATGCTATCAATGAAGAGCATTATAAAATATTTTTATGCCAAGTATATAACCATCAATGGTGGCATAAATCCTCCACGTGAGGGCTAAGGAGGTTAACACTGTTAGAATTTATTCCCTTTCATTTAATTTGCACTTAAGGAAAGTTAAGTATCTTTTAACAACCTCAACTTCCCATAATGTAGGTCATTGACAATAATATAAATATTATATATTATATTATATATATTTATATATTTATGTATATATATATATATTCATTTGAACAATAATCAAATAAACCTTTAACAATAATAGGTAAATTATAAGGAAAATGATAAAACCATAATTTCACCTCACGATCAATACTTAAAATGAGGCCAAAGATTGAAAAATGATTTCAACTTATCTTTACAACCTGACCACACAAGTATTAACTCTTTGACAACATGGGTTAGAACTTGACGACTTACTTGGGCTTTGACGCAAAACCTACGTGAGTGTGTGATCGTCTTAAAATGGCATTTGCTTGTTTATTTACCAATGTATATACTCTTCTCTCTGATGATACTCTCCCTCTCCATTTGTGAGGATGAAATTTCCTCCTGTATTCAACTTAGGTCATCAAAATAGTTAGTCCATTAATAACCATGATATCATAATCATTAATTAAAAATAATAATCATTACAATTGAACCATTTATATTGTATTTTAATTTCATCTAATCATCAATTGAAATAAAATCACCCATTCATGTCAAAAAAACATATTTAACATTGTTAAAAGTAATTGAAAGTCAAAATTTGGGGTGCAACAAGAGGGCCCTGAATATCCTTCACTTACGAGATGTTAGGGTTTGGAAAAAACTTGAACTCCATACCAAAATAACTATCAGGATGAAGTTTCATTGGTAGCCTGATGCCCACCATACTTATTGGGTATAAGAGTTTGCAAATATCACTTAATCCTCTTACATTCTAGTGTCAAGGTTATGAGTTGGCTTGAAACTCTACTCATTGGGGTATGAGTTAATCTGACACTCTAAAGTCCCGTGTGCTTATCAGGGTTTGACTAACTTCTTTGTTTAATGATATCCCCAAAATTCCTTAGCTTCTTCCTTTAGACCATTGGGTTCCTTGGAAAAAATAAACTCTTAACTAATCCAGAAACGATGAACTTCCACTTGTACCACACCAAAAGCTCAAAACCAAACATAATAGAAACACTAAAATCAAAAATATTTTTGGTGACACAGAATTTCCCTGACACCTGGATACTCCTACATTAGGTAGCCACTTTGGAGATAATTTTAAAATTTACCCACCTCCTTCTTCCCTCTCTTTGACCCATTTTCTAACCAATTCTTGGTATTCTATCCCTCCCTTGAAAATTTTAAACTCTCTTGCAATCTATTCTTCATTGTTAATATCATTGAGAAATCTTACAAGCAATCTATTTGATGTAAAGGCTATCTTATGTAATCAAATTTGTGGAAGTGTGGTAGCAATCCTAAAACAAGCATTATAATATCCATTGGATCCTCCAAAGCATTGATTAGGTGATATTGTTTTTTGTTATTTTCCAAACATTCTTCTCATTTTCTCATTGTTGCCACTATTGAATCCATTTTTTCTATTTTCTTTGTCATTTTGGGATCACACTCACTCACTAGCATTATCATATTTAATCCATTACATTTATTGTAGCACTATTATTCTTACTGCACTCCATTTAGCCTTTCTACTATTATTATAAAAAAAATAATTGGTTTTCTGTGGAGGTTAGAAAGCTAACCTACACACATCATTTAAAGGTAAGATCCATACATCCATAAAAAAATCATGTTTTTCTTTAGCTACAAGTTTCCTTTAAGGAAAGGATATTCAAATTCTTAAGAGTTTGTTAATATCTTTCTCTCTTCTTCTTTGGAAATTTTTTTATTTTCATTGCAATTAGATAGTTTAATCTTAGGTATTTTATTTATTCTTCCACTAGTGATTTACTTGTCATATTTTAGTTTCATTAAATATGTAGAACCAAGTGTGTTTTCCAAGAAAAACTTGGACTTTGGTAATAATCAACTAAATATTAATTAATTATTATCTAAAACATGATTACTCTAACACCCTCCCTTAAGTGAAAACTTAGGGAGTAGCTAAAAACTCTAAAAAGTGAATGCATAAAAAATAAAGAATGTGTGATGGGTCTTGAAAAACAAGGCCTAATGAGGCACCATGTACAAACAATTTAATCTCTCACAATTGGATAGAAGGAGAAAACCTCGTGGGAAAACACCTCTCCAAAAGAGAGAAAGGTGAATGAAGGAGTAAGAATCCTCTAAAATAATGTCCCAAAAAGAATAGGAACATGAAGAACATCGTTGAAGCATGAAGAATTTGTAAACAACTATTGAGTGATGACTGTTATAGTACTTAAATGAAGAACCTCCTTTGAAACATATGATGATCAAGATCAAGAAGACAAGAATTTGCATGAGCAGCCCCAACAATACTACTTGAATCAGATGGAAAACAAAGGAAAACATCTAGAAGTCAAAGATACAAATGGTGCAAGTAACAATATTCTGAAGAACACTAATCAAGTGAAAATAGAAGGTCACCTCCAAAAATAGGAATCTGAGAGTTTTCATATGGTAAATTCTCCATCTCACCAAAATGCATGGGTAACCAGCTACTACATCTGCTTAGAACATAGGAACAAAAATTGAATACATAGCTTACTCCAAAATGAAACCAAGGAATCATTATTACCAATAGTAGAAAGCCCCCATAATGTGGAAAAGGGGGGGGGAAATACAGGTACACTAAAACTATGTGTCACCATGAAGTGCATGTAGGAGAAAAAATAACATATGAATGTGCACATGAAAGTACCTACAAATAAAAAGGGTGTGCAAACTAAGGCACACATGCATGAGGCAAGAATCACTGGGATTTAATGTTGTTGTGGAAGGAACACTCACTTGAAAAAGATGTGATGATAAAACAAAGGCACTCACAACCCACCCATGACACTTTATACCATAATGCAAATAAAAAAGGCACAACAAGATGTGTGAAAATCCCCAAAAAGATATCCAAAATGATACTTTATCCTCCTGCATCTACAAAAGAGAAATTACATGCAAAAGATACTCAAAATGCTCAAATAGGATGGAATGCTATAAATACATGTAGAACAGCCTTAAAGAAGTCATCTCATGCAAACAAAAAGTTTTCAAGAGTTAAAACGCCCAAGTAATTCACTAGAATGTGAAAACATAAAAAATTGAATAAAATGTACCTAGAGTAAAATCTAGAAAAATTGCATGGATAGTTTGAAGAGATCTAAAATACCATTCCAATCTTGTTGGAATCATGAAAAACAAAGAAAAGATTCAAAAATTGTGAGCTTGGGAGTGAAAACAACACTTCAGACTCTAACAAGTGATGAAATATACCAACAACAAAATCTAAGAAAAAACAACACTATTGGATAGTGCTCAAAACCTACTTTCTGAAAATATCTCGTTCGCAAATTCAATAACTGAGCAAAAATTTATCATGATTTTCCAATATTTCTAAAATGGCAAAAAAATTAAAAAAATATCCCCTAAGAGTTGGGCACTAGTTGCCCATGTGACCTTGGGGTAGCTGGTGACTTTTTTAAAAAAATAAAATAAAAAAATATGGGGCCCACATCACTGTCCGAGTGATGAACGGGAGGCCTCGCCACCTAATGACTCAATGGTGTTGAAGCTGCTAACGACCAAAAACTAAGTTGCTATCATTGAGCAATTAGTGACCACTGGTTGGGTCATGAGAAGTGGCTAGTGGGTGTTATGTATAGCGTTGGCCGCTATATATAGTGAGCCACTATATTTTTTAATTTTTTTTCAAATCTGTAGATGGGGCCATACAAGGGTTGTATAGGCCCTAATATAAAAAAAAATGCCTCCTAGACTCTTGTCACCAAAATTAGGAAAAAATTATATCAAAATTCATTTTTTTGACCTCCTAAGCATAATGGTGAGGTCCTTTTCATGCCAAAATGTACCAAAAATTCACCCAACTCCAAAAATTACAAAAAATAATAATAATGAAGATTCTAGATTTTCTTTTGTAATCCCAGTTGAGAAAAAAACTCAAAAATGAGGGGGTCATTGAATCCATGCTGTGATACCATGTTAGAATTTTGAATAACACAAGATGCGTGATTGAATACAATGAACAAAAACACATTCTATGTAAGAGACCTGTAAACAATAATTTGCTATATCATCAAAAAGAAAAACTTACAAAATGAACCTCAAGAGTCTTCAAAGATAATATAATGAGGGAGAGAGCTTTATAAGAGAAACCCTAAATGATAAAGGGATTAGATCATGAAAAGTGTTTTCATCCTATGAGATGAGACATAATGATCTAATAATAGATCACTCTAGTTAATAGAACATAGCACTCATAAGTTTAGCTTAAGTGCATGAAATGAATTAGACTAATAATTAATTATTAGCTAATGCATGATTATTTTGAAAATAAATGACTAATTTGGTCATTTATAAGTGACTAATTTGGTAATTGGGTAAAATCACAACTAAATGACTAAATAAATAGCTAAATATATGGCTAAATTAATGACTAAATAAATGACTATTACTCCTCTATTCTTTTTTCTTTCAAATTTGATCATAATCCATAGAGCTTAAGCCCCCCTCATGGGACCCCTACCAAAGTGGGTCATTTGGCTGCCTAGGTTGCTTGGTGCACCAAAAATACCTATTGCATGGAAGACATTACCTTTCAATGCAGTCTTAAGGCCTTCACATATTTTACCAAATTTTTTAAAGTTACATTCTTTAACTTTTATTTTTTATTATAGAATACAATATATAATAATAATATAACCTATATATACTATTAAACATAATAATAAATATAATTATATCATATATAATTTAATCTTATTAATATTATATTAAATATATATAATATATTAATTATATTTTATATTATATTTATTATATTATTTTCTTATGACTAAACGAATCTTAATGATATCAAGTTTCCACAATCCATATAGATTATTGTTAGATGATTTCTGGATTTGATTGTGTAAAAAATTTTGCATCAACATTTCGGATCACACTCTGTGATCCATCATTAGGATAGATGAGAGCTTAAGGAGAAAAATGATAAGTTGCAGACTAAGAATTAGCTAAAAAAGGCCATGAGAAGGGATGAGGGAGAGAGGTGGCTCGTATAACAAGGACAATAGTAGATAACCAATAGGCCACTTGGACCAAAATACATATTCAATTAAAAAGATACACTACAAATAAAGAAGACTACATAAAGAAAAATAAAACGTTCAATCAAAAGGCTATTGAAAATTAAAATAATAAGATAATACCAATGAGAAAAAAAATTTAAATTACAATTTAAATTAAATTCAAAATAAAATTAGCTCATTTTAAATATTCAAATATAATGATAAATTGTCTCATATTTATATTTAAATAAAAATGTCTCACACATATATTTATATAATAAAGATAGAAAAATAAGTAAGAGACAATTAAAATTAAAAATAAATAAGAGAATTGAACAAATCTTAGTCGTTCATCATTTTTTGTGTTTTTTTTGGTTGTTTTTCACCATAGTTTGTTGCTTCTCCCGCCACTATTGGTTCCCACTCCTCCAAATTCTTCCTCACTAGTATTGACCTTTCACTTCTCATATTTGGTGAGCTGCAGTCTGAAAATAAGGATTCGCCGAGGGTTCAAGGTTTTCCTGTTTCAAACTCAAGAATCTAAGTAAGCCCTTAAACCCTGATATTTTCAAATTTCATTTACTATGAATAGATTGAATCAAACATTTATAGGTGTAATTATTATTGTTTAAGAAAATTTGGTTTACTGTGAATAGATTAAAGGTTGAGGATTTGGGCTTTACACCCACCGGTTGCATTTGCTTAAATTTTTCTAAGGAATATTTAGAAAGACCCATTTTGAACATATCCTGTAGGGTGGATGGAGGTCCATACCCTGTTCCAAAGATCTCATTTGTGCAGGTGGGAAGAATGCTAGCAAAGGTTGTGGAGGCAGGTCTTACACCTGCCAATAGCATTTGCTTGAAGGTTTAAAAAGCCTTTTCAACAAATCCATCCTTGCGTACCCTGCAATCAATGTATTCTATAAGATTGAATCTCTTTGAGAAATTATGTTTAAGACTTCACAATTTCCAATAAGAGTAGTAAGAAAAAGTAAGAAAGTATTCCCTACTAAGGCAACAAATTGACAATGCCATGTATATTAAGAAAGACTCTGGAGAGAAACTAGTATATTATAGAAGATGGGATTGTTTGCCATTGGATTACAGATGAATGTCTAATTCCTTTTAGTGTGCCACCCTACTGAATATAACTTTTCTATGAAGTTTGTGGAATCTCCTGCATTGGGTGATTTGTATGTTTGATTGATGAGGAACCATGTTGAAGATCAAAAACTCCATCAGGATACCATGCCACTTGTGGATAAGATGTCTTTGTGAAATTCTTTGAATTAACATAATCTATTACTATTGTTATAATGTTAAAGGCGGGCACTTTTGATGCTTTTAAGTCATAAAACCCAAGCATAGGGCTTTGTGCTCCTTTCAAGTAGAGTAATGGAATCTACAAACTCTTGGGCATACCCCACTCTACAAGATAACATTGTTGTGGTGTGGTAGTAGTCGTCAATTTATTCAATCTCAAGCTCTTCCTTAAGAACATGTGATGTTGGTTGTTTTTTAATTAATTTATCAATTTTGTCCAGGAAAGCAAGCTTGTTTGGCCCCATTCTGTATTCTCTAGAGAAAGCAGATTTATATCTTAGAAAAAAACAATAAAATATTTATATTAGTTAGTTTTACTGTATCTTTGATTAATGACATTTTGTGTATGATTACACAATTCTTCCCTGAGGATAGTTTTAGGGAGAAGACAAAATATTTTGCAGCTTCATATACTCTTTGTATATTTGTTATTATATCCAATTGTATACTTGGAAGAGGTGGTTCGTATTGTTAAGTATTTAATTATTTTCTGTCTTAACTCAACAATCAATTATTGTTTTAAATTTAATTTACTGTACAAAAGTTATTTCTCAAAGCTAATATGCAGATAATATATTAAATTCTTATTCCAATTTATACAACTGATATTCAAAAATATTGATTGTTCTATCTGTGTTCTCCATTTAGGCTTGTGGAGTGAAACTTTTGAAGAGAAAGGATAACCCTGACTACAAGGTAACTAGTAGTTTTCTATGCATGGTCTGATTCTCTTTGAATATAATATAGTTATACTGATAATATTTAATAAACATGTTGGATATTCTTTATTTTTTTGGGATTAAATGCCCTTAATGGACTTTAAAATCTTGCAACATACAATAGCAATGTTGGGATATGCGAAAGAGGAAGAGACAATTGTTTTGGAGCTAACATATAATTATGGTGTTACTGAATACACCAAAGGAAATGCATATGCACAAGTAAGAGCATATCATATAAATAACAAAAGTCATGGGTTTTGGAGACTATTCTTGTTTCTTAATAATCAAATTTTGCAATTTGTGTTTGTAGATTGCACTTGGCACAAATGATGTATACAAGAGTACAGAGGATCTTCGTATAGTTATGCAAGAACTTGGTGGGAAAATAACAAAGGAACCAGGACCAATACCAGGGATTAATACTAAAATTACTTCTTTCCTTGATCCTGATGGATGGAAAATGGTGAGTTGTCTCTCTTGCTTATTGTTGCTTGTAGCTATAGACCTTAATTTTACAGAAGTTATATAATGAAACTGAGCAAACTGACTCATTAAGAATGAAAAAACATATGTCACTATTGATTTCTTACATAGGCAAAGAAGATATTGTGGTTATAAGTTGTTACTTTGATCTGATAGGTAGAATCAGTTTTCCATGGCTGTTACAAGTCATGATTCCCTCATAGGTGGGACAATCTATTATGCTATTGAGAAACATTGTCATATTATTGTTGACTTGCTTTGATTTTCACATAGATCCACGTGATATATAGCAATTTGAAGGAAATTATTGAAGGAATATAGAAATTATATGCAATAACAAGTACAAGTCTTCAAGTGGCATATTCTTGTGTAAATTTAACTCATGACATCATTTTATCATGATCCCATTATCATTTAGTCCCAAAGATTGGTCTCATTCCCTAGAATCCCCCACTCACCACCCAAGTAATTTTTGCAGTCAAGGATTTAAACCTTAAACATTAAAATAAAATTCAAATTTACACCTCACTAATCTTTTCACTAGCCATTGCAAACCATCCTAGTACACATTTGTTTTGAATGTTTCTATCCTGTGGCCTTTGGCTTTCCTTGACTGATGCCATGTAGTAGCGGCTAGCGGTGCCATAATCACCTTTGCTATGATAAGATCATGCAAGATTATAATATGAATGATATTTCATGAGAGGGTGGTTAGTTGAAACAAGAGCTATCTCAGTCAAATGTTACACATGAAAATGCTCTTAAAGTCAGCCAGTTCATGGCTTTGAGGGCCTGAATTCACAACAGTATTATTTGTAGTAGCATCATCCTTTTTAGGCCTAAGAGAATGAATGGCCTTGATAATTTTACTCTCACATACAAAGTCCATATGAGGAGTCATCTGAATCAATCTTTCCACGTCATCTGGAAGAATACATTTTGAAAAATTAGGCCTGTGCCATGGTGTTAGTGGCAAGTTTCTGGTGCTCGATTGTTACCCAAATATTTCCAACTTATCAAACTTTGAGAAGAGAATCAATAACCTAAATTGTATCTAAATGGAAGAATTTTACTCAAATTCCATAAAGCTGGTTGATTGTTCTTTTGCACACCATCATATTAATAATTATTTTCCCACAAGATGTCACAATTTTCACTGAACAAGCTGCTTGGATGAAATACTTCACATTCAAGTCATCTAGGAATATTTGGAAGCTAGAACTCCATTGTTTGTTTTAGGAAATTTTATCTCAAACTCTTCCTACGTCTATCAACATACCACACTTCCCATGGTATTCAAGACCAATAAAATTATTCAACCACAAGTGCATAGGCAACTGTTGGGAAGGATTTTCTTTAGTCACTTGGTCAATCTACAATTGCTTTAACACCATTTTTTGATCAATGCTCTTTTTTACAAATTGATTTTTATATCATGCACTCTAGAGACCTTGTAACAAGCTTTATTATGCTCCTTGTATGCTTATATTCATTGCATTGAATTGTACAGTTCATCAAAGAATCACCCAAATAAAATCCCTATGAGAAAAAAAAAATTCATTTCTTGTCTACAAACAAAATAGATGGACCATATTGCTTGGGATATGCTCCACCTAATCTGATTTGCTTGCTTAGGGACATGCTACATCCTAACTTCACAACATTGATATGAACATGGGGCCATTGGCTAAATGGCAGATTCTCAAATGCCCATTTCCAAGGAAAAATATTTACTAGAAAACAAAAGCTATTCATCCAATACATTTCAACAAATGACCAACAATAGCAAAGTTGAAGCCATGTTTGACAACTAAAATTAGTAATCATTTCTCAAAAAAGGTTATAAAGGCATATGCTTCATCTTAGCACATTTCTAGGACTACCATGTAGCAGTCCATGTCATAGGATTACAATTTAATGTCATAAGCAATAATATATAATAGAGTAGAATCTGCATCCATTGCTCAAAGCAAGATGCCTCTATACACAATTTACAAGAATTGCAGACATATGAAAAAAATGAGCTACAACAAACTACCTTTGTGCCTAAATCTTCAAAAAAATCATCCAGAAACTAAGGGATGATACGTCAAGTGAAAGGGAAACAACACTAAAGCCTTTCCAAGAAAAGAATATGAACAAGATTGGCAATTTTGGGTTTTCTACAACTAGAGAAAAATATTTGTTAAAAATCAACACTCTAACACAAACTAAATTTACCAAATGATATGGTAAACTTGTCCTTAAAGGTGAGCTCTTCATATGACTTTAGTATTCTTGTGCTTTGATTTGTTCTTGGATAGCTTCTGAGTCTCCATCTTTTCACGTGTAGCTTCAAATTCTTCTTCTATTGGTTCTCCAAATTGGTCACTAGAACCCCCATATTTTGCTACAAGTGATGAGAACATTGAATCAATTTTCTGTTTTCTGTCAGTTTGTCATTAGGATATGAGTGCCATGAGGTCTACTTCAACAACTCCTTTCCTTTTCCTTGCAGAAACATTTCCACTCATTTATTGAATTCAAGAAGCAAAGCATAACTATTGGCAAGAGTGCACAAACCTCTTGACTAGCTATGCCTATAAAGCAACTATAGAATAAAGTAGATCAAAGAATACCTGGGAGGACATTTCAGAGGGTTGTGAGGTGCTTGTATTTTTTCCACTTCAACACCCCATTGGCGATATGCTTTCCATTCCTTAACTTCCCCTGACAAGTCCATTAATCATGTACAATGAATAATAAATTACAAGCTAAATCAAGTAAAACATAAATGTCTTCATTTAACAAGTTCAAGATGTCAAAAGGACCTTGCACAAAGATGAAAAATAGTATTGCTATGCCTAAAATATTATCTAGCTTTTTGCACAGGAAACAAATTATGCCAGATGAAACTCCAAACAACTAGATAGAGTATACATAATTTAATATACAATGAAAATTTTGATGTCATTAGGTAGTCGACGGAAAGAAAAGAGAAAGTATACGAAGATGGCAGGGGCAGTAAGGTGTCAACATGCCCTCACCAACATGCTTCTATTTCACAACCTGCAATGGTCACAGGTGTAAACTTCATGCTAGTTGGAAACAAGGGAGCTCAGGAAAACAATAGTGGACATGCTTTGTCCCCCTCACTAGAAAAACAAAAAAATTGCAATATAGAATGCACCAATTTTGATTCCCTTGCAGGATTCTGACCTAGACCCTTCATCCTCTCCTTTACAGACTCAATGATTAGCTAGTAAGTGTTTCTGGGAATGGTTGGTTTGTGTGAGGATATTTGAATATCTCTTGTAGATACCAATGAAAAATAGAAAGTGTTTTAGAGAAGGATTTGAAGGTTTCTTTAGGAGATCTGGAAGGGTATCCATCTCATTGGAGACTAAAGATGTATATTGGTTAGAGTTATCTTTTCAACATGTATGGTCCAAATAGTTCAATCTGCAAGTAAATGTTATCCTTGGAGATGATTTTAATGTTATCTTTGGCCCTGATGAGTTTTGTTGTTTGGTCTTATATATATATGAAAAATATGCATATATCGTGTAGGCTTAATATAGGTTCATATACACTAAAAGTCTTTAGAATTATTTTAAGATATGCCACAGGTTGTTTGCTTTAGAGAAAACAACAAAAGATATTTAAAGAAGCATTACCTTACATTCAAGCTTCCTGGTTGCCATCTTGAGACAATTCAAAGTGTATGTAAGGAACAAGATCCCACTGATAAAAAAATGAAAGAATATGAGAAATAAGTAACCAATCTTATTTGAATCAAGACTACCAGGGTTATATATATTTGTGTGTTAAGTTCACGTTTTTGGATGTTGTGCTGAAAGCTTTCTTGTGACTTATATCAAGATTGGCAGCTTTAATCCTCCAAATCTCAGCTCTATAAAATTCTTACAAACAGATTAGAAAATTATGTCAATACTAAGCCAAACACAAAATTATGATATTGTCGTGTCTAATGGCAGTTTTTGTAAAAAAAGTGGGCTTCTTTTTTTCTGTTGATCTAAGTATTATTTGATTTTATTAAAAATCATTAGATTTTTTTACTTGATAAAGCGATTATAGACAAATGCCTCATGTTGCTTTTTCTTTGGAACTGCATAATAAACAAAAATAAAACCATGAAAATCATATAAATTATGTTATTTAAATATATTTGAATTACTACTTTACCAACCTTTGTAGGTACTCGTAGTTGATTCTCTTTTTATATAATTGTCTGAAGAGATCACCTTTGACAAGGGAGCTAACTCAAGACACAAAAATACACTCACAAAATAGAGAATAATATTTTATATTAAAATATGGAACTCTTACATGCAGAGGATCACAATCCTCGAGCGCTGTGATACATGCAAAATTATAGACTTACAGAAAATTACCCATTTTTCCCCTTTCGCAGCATGCAAACTCTTTTCCCCAAAAAAAAGTTATCCAAAAATCAGAAACCAGCCCATAAATAGCCCCTTCTCGGCTTGGAGCCAAAACAACATTTGAGTTACGAGTTTTGGTGGTTTGGCGCCAAAAATTACAATTTGAAATTCAAATTTAAATTCACATTCGAAATTAGCACATTGCTAAAATATGCACCAACTTCCGGAAGGCAAAACTTTTAATCTAACCGTTGGATCTTCAATGATAATACTTTTTTGGAAAGCTCTCGAAAAGAAGATTTTACAATCCACTTTGCTGTTTCCGCAAATTTTTAGGCCCATCCGGGACTGTTTAGTGCCTCAAACTGAGCTCAAAAGGTTTTTCAGGGCAAAAACAAAAACTGGAACTTGAATAACTTTCAAACCGTGAATGGTCTTGATCTAATTCTTTCACCAAGTGCTTATTTTTTCATCCTGAACCTTCCCATAAATTTCTGTCTTCCCACGCCTTCAAATTCACACCTGCTAAAAATAGCAGTTGAGCAGAAAAAGCAGAAAAGCAGTTCTAAAAGTTGGAAACTCCTATTCGATGAAAAGGGTATCCAGAAATGCAAAAACATCTACAAAAAGAAAACAAAAGGAACACAAATGGAAAGCATCTTTTTGGGTGATGCAAGATTTCCCTCACACCACTGGATGCTCCTGCATCAGACACCCAGGGTAATTTGAGAAGTGACCCTGTCACGTCTCAGATGGTTGAGGAAAACCCAAATGGTCAACCTCTGCCTTAGACAACCAGGATGAATCTTCCACAGGCCTTCCTTTCCATTTCACTAGATATTCTTCATACTGCCTGTTTTTGGTACTCCTTCCCACACGACTATCTAGGATTTCTTCAATCTCCCCTTCTATGAAGTAGGTGCTGGAATGCCACACTGTTCCATTGTTGGTACTTCCTCTGCGCCACCTTCATGATACTCTGTCAAATCTGAAATATTGAATCCATCTGGCAACTCTACCTCATATGCATTCCCTGATTCATGCCTCTTCACAATTTTACAGGGACCAAATTTCTTCATCTTCAAATTGTTATATGTTCCCACTGGAAACCTTCCTTTCCTCAAGTGGACCATCACTTCATCACCAATCTGAAACTCCTTATACCTCCTCTTTTGATCTGCTTTATCCTTATACTGCATATTCATTTTGTTAATATGTTCTCTTACCTTCTCATGTATATGCTTGATGTGCTCTGCAAAGTCTTCAGCTTCGACACTTGTCTTCTTCTCTTGGTCCATCTTCCTCAGTTCTGGAGCGGTCCTGGGAATGCCTCCATACACAATCTAGAATGGTGATCTACCAGTGCTTCTATTGATAAAATTGTTGTAAGAAAATTCTGCCTGGGGTAAGATCAAGTCCCATCCCTTGGGTTTATCTCCTACCAAGCATCTCAGTAGGTTACCCAAACTTCTATTCACAACCTCAGTCTGCCCATCAGTTTGTGGATGGTGTGCAGAACTGAACTTCAACTCTGTCTTCAAATTTTTCCACAAGGTCCTCCAAAAGTATCCCACAAACTTGGTATCATGATCTGAGACTATACTCTTTGGCAGACCATGTAATCTCACCACTTCTCTGAAGAATAATTCAGCAATGTGGACTGCATCATGGGTCTTCTGGCATGAGATGAAATGCGTCATCTTTGAAAACCTATCAACTACCACAAATACTGAATCATTCCCTCTCAGTGTCCTTGGAAAACCAAGAACAAAATCCATACTTATATCTTCCCAAGGCCTCTCTGGTATAGGTAAGGGCTGATACGACCGAGTATTCTAGCTCACTCCTTTAGCCATCTGACATACCCTGCAACTCTGAACAAACTTCTTCACATCTTGTGATAACTGAGGCCAATAATAATGCTCATTGATAATGGCAATGGTCTTATCCCGACCAAAATGTCCTACCATTCCTCCACTGTGCTTCTCCTTTATCAGATTCTCCCTCATGGAACTCCTTGGAATACACAATTGACTTCCCTTAAACAACATGCCATCCTGGATTATGAAATCCAGCCACTTCATCCTGTCAACTGTAACAAGCTCCTTTGAAGCTTTCCAAGCTTCTGCAAAATCAGGATCTTCAAGGTACAATGTCTTGAGTTCATTGAACCCAACCACTTCAATCTGCATCTCTGTCAACAATGTTTTCCTCCTACTAAGGCATCTGCAACCCTATTCAACTTGCCACTCCTATGCTTTAAAACAAAGGTATAACTCTGCAAAAATTCTACCCATTTCATATGCCTCTGGTTTAATTTTCCCTAACTACTCAGGTACTGTAATGCTTGATGATCAGTAAACAAAACAAACTCCTTTAGCAATAGATAATGTCTCCATTTCTTTAATGCTTGAACTATTGCATAAAATTCCTGATTATATACAGAATAATTTCTCTTTGCATTATTTAACTTTTCACTGAAATAGGAAATGGGCTTACCTTCTTGGCTCATCACTGCTCCAATGGCACAACCACTGGCATCACAATCCACCTGAAACACTTTATTGAAATCTGGGAGAGCTAAAACTGGTTGCTCTGTCACCTTCTACTTCAACAAATCAAAACTCTTCGCTGCTCCAGTGCTCCACTTGAACTCTTTTCTATCCCCTCTCATTGTTTCAGTCAGGGGTGCACAAATACTACTAAAGTTCCTAATGAACTTTCTCTATAAACAGGCCAAACCATGGAAAGATCTCACCTCAGTAGCAGTTCTTGGGGTAGGCCATTCTAGAATAGCCTTCACCTTTTTTGGGTCCATCTTAAGACCTTCTACCGAGACAACAAACCCCAAGTACACTAACTCCTTAACAAAACTACACTTTTTCAAATTTATCAATAGTTTCTCCTATCTCAACTTCTCAAAAACCCTAAGAATATGCATTAAATGCTCATTCAAGGTCTTACTGAAAATCAAAATATCATCTAAATACACAATGACAAAACTTCCCAGAAAATCTTTCAGTACCTCATTCATGAGCCGCATGAATGTTCTCGGTACATTAGTTAGCCCAAAAGGCATGACTAACCACTCATACAAGCCCTCTTTGGTCTTGAAGGTGGTCTTCCATTCATCTCCCTCATGAATCCGGATCTGGTGATATCCACTCTTCAGATCAATCTTTGTGAAGTACTATGCTCCACTCAAATAGTCCATTAGGTCATCCATCCTTGGCAAGGGAAATCTATACTTGATTGTTATCTTGTTTATGGCTTGGGAGTTTGTACACATCCTCCACTCCCCATCCTTCTTTGGTACTAGTACTGTAGGTATTGCACATGGGCTCAAACTCTCTCGAATCAAACCCTTTCTCAACAACTCCTGAACTTGCCTGTTCAAATCCTCATTTTCTACATGAGTCATTCTGTGAGCTGCCTTATTTGGCAAACTGGCTCCAGGGATCAGGTCAATCTGATGATTGATCTTCCTCATTGGTGGTAAACCCTCAGGTACACTATCAGAAACAATATCTTGAAACTCATTCAATAACCTAGAAACTTCTACTAGCACCTTCTCACTATCTTCCTTATCCATTCTAGGAATTAATGCATAACACATACGCTCATGCTTCATGCCTTCTAAAAATTTCTTTCCATTAACAAAACAAATTCTAGCACTACTGCATACCTTTTCTTCATCCTTCTTCAGGGGTTTCAACTTATGGCGGACTCCATCCTTCATCAGGGAGTAAGTGTTTGCATGGCCATCATGTACAACACGCCTATCGAACTGCCATGGCCTCCCCAACAACATGTGACATGCATCCATGGGTATGATATCACAGAGTACCTCATCACAATAGCTTCCGATCTTGAACTTCACCAGGCACTGCTCATTGGCCAGAACTTTGTGGTCTTTCTGCAACTAGGCAATCGGATATGGATGTGGATGCCTTTCCCTTTTCAACTTCAACTTCGTAACCATCTCTTCTAACACCAAATTATCAGTGCTCCCACTGTCAATAATGACATCACAACATTTGTCTTCACACTTGCACCTTGTACATAACAAATTCTTCCTTTGTTCTGGCTCTTTCTCTTCAATCACCAAGGCTCTTCCTTTGAAACCACCTCTTCCAGGTCCTGGCCCAGATCTTCCTCATCCTCTACCTCTCTCATCACCACTGTTTGGATCATGAGGGCGGTAGGAGTTATCATTCCTCTGGCTTCGACTGGTACCCGCATCTTCATTTCTCCTTTCATCCTCATTCCGGCTTCCAGAAGATCTTCCACTACCCCTTCTGCTTTCACCTCCTCGTCCTTTTTGCTTGCTGTCAAATCTTTTGTTCGGCTTCTCCTCAACTTTCAGAGAAAACTGGTATGCATCCTCAATGGTGGTGGTCATTCTGACCAGGATTAGCTCCTCTTGAATGCTCGGTCATAACCCATTAAGATAATGGGCTACCTTCTCCTTGTTGGCGTCTGCATGGCCTATTCTGATGATCATCTTGTGAAAATATTCTGTGTATTCTTTCACAGATCTACTTCCTTGCTTCAACCCTTGCAATTTCTTTAGCATATCTAACTCATAGTCCACTGGTATGAACTGCTTCTTTAGTTTATCTACCATGCGATCCCAACTGCTGATCTTTCCTTTTCCTCTTCGATTTCTCTCCAACTGGACCTCTTTCGACCAAATATTGGCATGGCCCTTCAACTTCATTTTTACAAACTTAACCCGATCTGGGTCCTCTACTTCTTCATACTCAAAATATTCTTCTAACTCGTTGATCCAGTCAATCAACTCTTCTGGGTTCAAACTTCCAGAATAACTGGGGACTTCTATTTTGGGTCTTTTTTCGATCTTCGAAATGGCCCTTATCAGCCGCATCTGATCTTGATCAATCACTTCTTCTTCCTCTTCTATGTCTAAATCTTCCACCTCTTCTTTGTCTTCACTTTCTCCTCTCCTTCTCGGGTCTAACCCTCTCCTCATTTGTTCCTACAATGCATCAATTTGTCTCTGGAGGGCTCTGAAACCCTCGGCCGCCAATGGATCTCTTCCACCAGCATTTCTGCCACCTCTGCCACCTCTGGCACCACCACGCCTACCAGGCATCACTCTTGGAGGCATCTTGAATACCTCGAACCCACAACCACGGTCCTAGTGTGAACTGCCTCACGATCGGCGATCTGTCCACACGCTCAAAAAAACCCGCTCTGATACCACCTAACGAGGGAGCTAACCCAAGACATAGAAATACACTCACAAAATACAGCATAATATTTTATATTAAAATATGGAACTCTTACATGCAGAGGATCACAATCCTCGAGCGCTGTGATACATGCAAAATTATAGACTTATAGAAAATTACCCAGTTTTCCCCTTTCGCAGCATGCGAACTCTTTTCCCCAAAAAAAAGTTATCCAAAAATCAGAAACTAGCCCATAAATAACCCCCTTCTCAGCTTGGAGCCAAAACAACATTTGAGTTACGAGTTTTGGCGGTTTGGCGCCAAAAATTACAATTTGAAATTGAAATTTAAATTCATATTCGAAATTAGCACATTGCTAAAATATGCACCAACTTCTGAAAGCCATAACTTTTAATCCGACCGTTGGATCTTCAATGATAATACATTTTTGGAAAGCTCTTGAAAAGAGAATTTTACCATCCACTTTGGCATTTCCGCAGATTTTTAGGCCCATCCGGGACCGTTTAGTGCCTCAAACTGAGCTCGAAAGGTTTTTCAGGGCAAAAAGCAAAAACTGGAACTTGAATAACTTTCAAACCGTGAATGGTCTTGATCTGATTCTTTCACCAAGTGCTTATTTTTTCATCTTGAACCTTCCCATAAATTTATGTCTTCCCACGCCTCTGCTAAAAATAGTAGTTGAGCAGAAAAAGTAGAAAAGCAGTTCTGAAAGTTGGAAACTCCTATTCGACGAAAAGGGTATCCAGAAATGCAAAAACATCTACAAAAAGCAAACAAAAGGAACACAAATGGAAAGCATCTTTTTGGGTGATGCAAGATTGCCCTCACACCACTGGATGCTCCTACATCAACCTCATAATTTCCATTTGAGGAGTAGTTGAAGTTCTGATTTGTTGATAAAGCCATTCGTAATGAGATAGTTTTGAAGAGAATTACACAAAACCAATGTGATATTGAAAATCAATAAAATATTAGCTTTTGTTGTGAAATGAGGAGAACACATAGTTGTTGAAAAAAGATGCAGAATTTTAAAACATTTTCATGTTTTTGTACCTTGTTTAGGAGTCCAATATTGGAACTGGAAGTGGAAGTCTGGCCCAAAGTGAGGGAGAGGCTTTCATGTTAACCTATAAGAGGCAAGTGTAGTACCCACATTTTATTGTCATCACATTGAATGCACTCTTGCAAGGAAGGTTCACTTGATTACTATTTATTTTTAATCAATCCACTAGCACTCCAAAATTTGTTTTGCTCTGTTATAAAAAATTGGATAACCTCTACCATTAATGGCAAAGAGTGATCTTTACAGGTTATATCCATGGAAGAAGAAGGTTTACTGCAATTACATCAGATCTATCTACATATTAAACTGTGAATAATCCGATATAAGTATAGAATGACGAGAATGTTCTCACACATCTACAACACATTCCACCATAAAAAATTGCTCAAAAGCAGTCTAAGCAACTTGTCTCTAAACTTGCAGATGGTTTGTATTTCATTCTACGATTTGTAGTTATTGTCGTACAAGAGGCCATAAATCTAGACATTGCTGATTTCTTTATCCTTGTAAATTATGTGGTGGCATATACAATCACAAGAAGTCTACAATTGGTTTACATGATTTTTCTTTTAAGGAACTTCCTAGTTTGATATAAATGATTTTTGGTTGGATATATAATACAGACATAAACAAATTACTTCCTCATAATGTAGTTTGTTTATTCATTAGATACTAGTTTTTTATGGCTCCATAACATAGGCAATATGACTTCTATGGTCAGTACCAACATTGCACAAAATCTCCTAGTTTGCAAAACTTCACAAACCCTACAGTTACTCTCAATAAGCATCTGAAAAGACAAAATTTCAAATATATAAGGAAAATAATATTAACCTAAAGATGAAGAATCATACATGTAAGAGCAACTGTTTCATCTTCTAGAATGGTCCTTTAATCTTTCACTACTAATATACATCAATGGAAGAGTACATAGGGCACACTAGAGTTTGTTAATCTATAGCAATTCTCCCCTTCACTGTATATTCAAGTATGTCGTAAAGATATGGCATCACATATGCCACCCACTCGTGTCTAAGGATTTCAATCTTAATATTTGAGGCACATTTGGGCAAGGGAGAACAAAGATCCCAAAATATCCTATTACGCATCCATGGTGAGTTGTGACATTAACTACTCTTCTCAAGTATACACTATAGAGAATATAATACAAAATATCCTTCATGCACATATTTTATTCTCTACTGGTGTGCTATATTTTTTTGTTCATGTATATTAGTAATTGGTTGTTTAATTTGGAAATTATACAAATAATGCAATTGTTATGATGATTTTCTTCCAGTTGTATGGCATCTAAGTTCTGGCAATTTAGATGGTAATCTCTTCTAGTTACAAGCTTTGCAATGAATGAAAAAATGATTCATGATATAAAGAGAGAGGGGTTGATCTTTGTTATGCAGGAGATGAATGAAATCTTAACTTGGGGCATAAGCTACCTGTAAGGGGTAACTAGCCCACAACTAATCTTATTCACTCAACTAAAGTCAACAAGTTATAATTAATCTAATGCACTTATCTTACATATATTTAGGGCATAATTTTCTATAAGTGGCCTTTATAGCATAAATCTTAACACTTGTAAAGAGAACTTAACAGAATTAGTGCATAATAATGCATAACTAAATGAAGTTGTGGTAAGGTACACCACATGTCCCTTTCTATGTATTCAAATGCAATAAATTGTAAGCCTTTACTTAGTTTTACTTGTAACAGTCTTTAAGGAATTATCACAAATAGCTGGAGATGGGTGTATGGGAACTTGGGCAACAATAATGCCATTTAAATAGGAGGTAAATGAATAAGTGTATAATTATATTATGAATTTATGCATAAATATAGCAACTTGGAGACATTGGTCCAGCTATGTCATGCCACTTCAAAATAGGGTATGGGAGTAATCGAATAAACGTGCAACTATATTGTATAAATATAGTCACCAAGAAATTTGGAAGCAGATTGATTCCAAATCAGATTATGGGAGTAAATGAATATTGGTAGCATTATGTTATATATAAATATGGCCATTGTGAGATGTGGGTATGACCCTGTGGGGACAGGTTCATGGTCCTTGTCCCTATATTGGAGTTTCTAGATGACCACAATTTTGACCTTTGATGTGGTTGAGAAAAACATAGGGTAAAGATGCCTTGTGCACTCCTTCCAATCTTATAGATAGAAAAAGGGTTTTCTTGTCAAAACAAAGAGAAATATATGAAGAACATAATGTTAATGGAGAATTCAATCCCATTTATGATGCTCTGATTGTTTGTCATCTTCTTTATACAAAGAAAATTTAATAGCCGGATGAACCTAAGTTGTAATTAGGTAAATATCATATTTTGGACCACCTTATAATCTATTTGGAATTGGATTGAATCAACACTTTGTATTTCCTTGCCATAGAAACTGAAATACTTTGATTGGCAATTCTCAACAAATACTTTCCTGGTTATTTTTTAGGATATCCTTTGTGTTGAATGGCACATATGGTTAACAAATTTTCTCCTTTCTAACTATTTTGGTATGGGACTTTTTTTTACCATTCAGAGCATGCTTCACATGTGAATATTGCTTAGATTCTATTTTCTATTTTTGTTGTTTACTTGCAATTGCATAGTTTTATTGAATGTCATGAATATCAGGTACTAAAATTGATATATTATTTCTATAAAGTAAATAGGGCATATTTTGATATGAAAATGAAAGGGAAGCTTGATAATCCTGATCAAAGAATTTGTGAAGATGTGGCAAGCTTTGTAAGAAATGTTGTTGATATCATATCATTGACGTCAAGCAAAGTACTCAATGTCTTTGCATTTACAGGTGTACTATGGTGAACAACTATTTTGTACTTGTGACTTTGTCTAAATTGATATTTTACTTTGTAATGTTTGGCATATTGTTGCCTCACAATTTACATTTTGCAAGTGCATCAAAACAAGTTTTATTTTTTCAATATTTATTTATGCTATATATAGCAATTCTTTGGAAGAAATATTGTTTGATGTAATCAGGTCTATTGCACCAGAACTGGTTTATTTTCTTCTGCTCTATTCAATTATCGGAACTTTTGTTACAATCTAGATCTTTGGACAAAAGATATTTTTTTTGAAGCTACAGGTAAAGTATTGTTCAAAGTTTTCTTTGGACCCCTCATTAACATATTTGTGTCCCAGCTTTGGAATCTATCTTGTGGCCCAACTTTGGAAACTATCTTGTGTTCCTATGTTTTAATTAGGAATTGGTATTTAAAACCAAAAGGGTCAATTACAGATTCTTTCCCACTTAAGTGATAACTTGATATGGTGTTGAGTTTTCAACCCAATTCATAAGTAGTGACAATGCATTACTCCTTGGTTCTTTTCACATCATCATTCAAAATTTCAAACAACTACAAAGAATTTCTGTAGATATGCTTTTTTACTTACAGTTTTCAATTTCCAAAGGCAAGCATAATATTTTTCGTAAATTTGATAATTTTCCAGGCCATCTAATCATATTATTTGTGAGATATTATTGTGGTATATGAAACTTTTTTTTCTAGGGAAGCTTTTTGGCTTGTTTTTGTAATGTCATTAAGATATTTCATTATAGCTCCACATACTTGTGCTTGTTTTCAGACTAATGGCAGTTATAATCTTGTATTCTTTAACTAAAATGCTCTAGCTAACTCTAAATAGGGCTCTCAATTATTCTATACAGGGCTTACAAAAGGAGGCAGACTTCAGGTATTCCTTGGTTAGAATACGAGATAATGTAGAGTCCATTTCTTTCTACAGGGGTGAAGAACACGAGTCCATTTCAATTAAGGCATGCTTAACCTTTTTTAGTGCTTCACATGCTACAATTGCTTAAGAAGTGCTTCATAAATTCCATCTGTGTAGATAACTTCAGAATTAAGCAGTTATTTATTTTCCTCTCCTCTTCAAACATATTTTGAAACTTACTCCATACTGTGCCATAGAAGTCTTAGAGAGCAATTTATACCTCTAAAATGACATAGGGCTTGTTTAGAGACAATATGATGAACATATACTGTGCATTACTCTTCTTGTTTAAAATTTAAATTAATTCTTGATGTTTAAACTCTTGAGTAGGGGTTTTTTCCAGCCTTGGTGAAAAATGCAAGAGAGATTATAATTTGGAACAAGCATCTTGCTCTCTTCAGCAATGCCTATGATTTTTCTGTGCTTATTCTTCCAAGTTTAATAATTTCCCCAAGGTTCTTCAAAGGAGAGGTGGGTCAACTAATTTTAGATGATGGTATTTTGAGATAATATTCTTTGTATTCAACATAGGCAAGGTCCAATGTTGCTAAGATCATACTATTAATGTTTCCTTTGCGAAATGTTCAGGTTGAGTTTGGGATTGTGACTCAATTTGGTATGGCATTCAAAAGAATTTTGCAAGCTTTGTCTTTCATTATATTAAAATTTGATCGTTTCAGGTGAGCAACAACTTTTAATATTTATAAACACATGTTGTATTTGTTAATAAGTAAGGTTTCTGATTTGGGCTTTCTGAAATACTGTACTTGTTATATTTGAGCTCCATATATATTCAGACTTTGAGAAGCGAATATATATCTATGAAATTCCTAGTAGTGATACTAAATCTATAATTAGTGTGGTGATGCATTTGAGGCTGCAGATGAACTAATCCATGCTCTTGTTTTGCTAAAGCAAGTCAACATCAAATTATGAAAAAATCTAAGAAAATGTTTACAAAATTTTGAAAGAATTTAGTTTGTGCAACTGACTCAAACCTATCATGATTATTATGATGTTAGGTTTTGTTGTTCATTAAGCTGATACGTCAAAGAGCATATTATTAAGTCAAGTTATCTTTACATATGGGAGTGCAATAGGTATTTTTAAATATTTTCAACTAGTAAGGTTAGGTATTGGATAATAAAATGATCAGAACTGGCTACTATCAGGATGTCATAAAAGTGCTCAATTATAATGGTTGGTGCAATAAGGGGATATAGAAGGATTGGAAAGCTATGATGGTTAGTGATGTAGAAAATGATATTCATTGTGACAAGGCCATATTGATCAACAAGATAGAGAAGGAACCTTTAGATCTCACTATTCTATTACTAGCAATGGCACCTTCGTGTGCAATGGGTACACTGAAGAGTTGTGGAAGGTCAATTAGTGATAGGTTCTGGTTTATAACCAATGAAAATCCAATACTTACAAATTAAGTAGCAATTGAAATAGCAATCAAAGTTTTTATTTATGATCATCGTGGTTTAAAAAGTGAAAGCCCAATTGTGGTGATATTGTACTACTATTTGCAACATGCTCTTAATTTCATATTCTTGATTTTGTGTTCCAATCTGGAGATTATAGGAAGAAATTACCTAAAACATATTTGGAGGATCCTACCCTTGTTTAGGAGTTTCCAACACCATTGAAAGGAGTGTGTAGCAGATTAAAAAGTGTCATGAATGCATAGCACATTGATTAAGAAACAAAAAATGGGTAGATGGAAATGGAACCTACAAGTTTTTCTGACTACAAGAAGAAAAAGCACGTTGCAGACAGGAAATTTAAGCAGCTTTTGCAAATTTGATACCCAATTAACCTCCATAATTGGAAATATGTGAATTGCATAATTTTTCCTTTTAGATTAATCCCCACACCAATTAACCTCCACAATTGGAAATATGTGAATTGCATAATTTTTCCTTTTAGATTAATCCCCACATCTGTCACTTTTCAAAAATTTGAGAGCATTGCTTTCCCCACAAAACCAGTGATAGTACCAAAAGATAAGAAAGTGATAAAAACAAATTTCAAATTAAAGACATGAAATTTCCATAGTCCAAGGGAATGAGTTGGAATGTTTTTGGTAAAAACTTGTGTAGAGTTTTTGGTATCAACATTTCTTGTAGAGTTTTTTAAATAAATATTTTATATTAGATTTATGATCCATCATCAAGATTTCATTTAAAAAACAAGAAACAATTAATGAATTTGAACATAAAATCAATAGTTAAATTCACATATTTCCAGACTGTCTAATTCTTATGACCTTATCAAAACCGTGTTTGTTGTCTGTGTAAAAAATCTCTCCCCATTTCTACATGGCCATTGAAGCAGGAAAATATTGACCAATGAGACCTGCACTTTGCAATGTCTTACTAGGTCTGTGGACATAATTTGTATACTTGATTTGTCTCCTGGAAATCCATAGAAGTAGCAACCTATATTTATCTTCAGAAAATAGATTACTTCATAAGTATGCACAAACACAAAAATGTTGGCTCTTGCAGTGATCAATGGGACAGACCCATCATCCAGATGAGTTGTTTGTATTTGTTTTGTCCTTAACACTGTAGGTACAAAATAACAAGCTTTGAGAATAAATACTATTTATGGCACCAAAGAACTGCATGTAACATGGCAAGTTCAATACTGGATGTGATGTTGAAGAATTAAAATGACTATATGAAGAAACAAATAAATAGATTGCTTATTGAATATGCTGAACCAATGTGTTTGTTTCCCATCAGTATTTCTGTACAGAAAACAGTAATACATTGTATTTTCTTATTAGAAAGACAAATTTAACTAGAGAAGTGGAAATGTGTAAATCATACAATCTCCTTATCCATGGAAAAATTGTCCAAAATCATTTTCTTTACATTGATCTACAACTGAGCAAAAATAGTAATGCCTTCCTTGGGAAACAAAGGTGGGTATCAACCTGAATCCCAAATGTTGCCACCCTTTGAAGGGGCTACCATCCAGAGAATGTCCATCTGTATTTGAATCCAAAGCTCTAATATTTTTTTTTGAGGATCATATAATCTCACTTTCTTCTTTTGCATTTTAAATTTTACACCACAAATTGCAAAGAATCGATCAAAAATTTCCATAAACAATTTGGTGTTGAAATGATAAACCAAAACTTGAAGAGTAAATCTCTGAAACCAAAAAGCGTAGTATTTTATTTAAAAAGAATAGGAAAGTACAAGGGATTTAGATAAAAAAAATATAAACCTGATTTTATCATCCCATATTTCAACTTACAAAAAAGAGCAGAAATTTTTTACAAGATAAAGTTTGTTGTCCACACCCATAGGCCAACATACACTAGTCAAAAAATTAATGTAAACCTAAAATTTTCACTCCTTGAATTTACCCCTAAAACGTCTGTAAAAAAATAGTGCAATTTCTCCCACAGCCAAATCAACAATTTTCTCTTAAAAATAAAAAAAGAACCCTTTCTACAAGATGCCAATACCAATCACCGGCCTTGGAGTAAACGGAAAACAAAAGAAAAGCACTGTAAACTGAGAAATATAGGAATAATCGGCACTCACGTATGTATTGAGCTGCTTGACGAGCAAATGCAATTGTCAGGTTTAAAGCCAAATTCCACAACCTTTGCTAGCATCCTCCCTCCCTTGCCAAAATGGGAGCTTTGGAACATATGAACATCCATCGAATCATAAAGGATAGAGGAACTTTGTCAGATATAGTCACAAATGCCCTAGTAGACATGCATGATTACTCGCATCCTTCTCAATGGTAAAATTAGGTAAAATAAGCAATAATGTAGCATAATTCATACCCAGATGGAACACAAAAATTAGATTTTTTTTTTCTCATTTGAAAATGCATGAGTTATCTTTTGTTCTAGAAGCATAGAAAAGGCATGTTATATTTTGTTCTGGAAGTATAGAAAAGGCACGTGAACAGTTTGAAAGAATGCCTCAAAGAGAGGTTATCTCATGGAATGCAATGATTGTAGGAAATGAAAAAAATGGATTTTTTTTAAAAGCTTTAGAAACTTTCAAACAAATGCAATTGGTAGGTGTAAAGCCAGAGTCCACACTTTTTCCAACATTTTGTGCCAAAATAGGAGCATTGGAACAGGGTATGGACATCCATCAAACCATAAAGAATAGAGGAACTTGATCGGATGTTGCAGTTGCAACTGCCTTGGCAGACATGTATGCAAAATGTGTTATCATAGAAAAGGCATGTGAATTGTTTGACAAAATTCCCCAAAGAGATGTCATCTCATGGAATGGAATGATTACAGGATATGCACAAGATGGATTTTGCAAGGATGATCTCAAAATCTTTGAATTAATTGTAGGATATGCACAAGTACAGGTTGTCTCTGCAGGTTAAAATGCAATAATGTAAGTGGAAAGAAATATATGTATTATCACATAATCTTGTGCATTAATGACTATGTTTCTTTTGTTTTGGAATATTGATACATAAGATATAACTATGTATGTGATATTGGGGCATTACCTCTATGCACAATATTGGATCAACGTTAAGATTGATCTGTGCTAGCATACAAAATGAAGGAAATGTGCTTATGGGTCAATAAATATCATGTGAATAACATGAATTCTTAGATACACAAGCTTGAGATAAAGCATACATATTTCTAAGTTGCATAGTTCAGTAGTTTATATGTACACATGAATACACATGAAAAGGTTGTAGTATGTACTCATGTGTATAGGTTGAGCAATGAGAAATGTATAGATTAAGTATAGGAGTGGATATGCACAGAAAGAGGCATAAAAAAGGAAATTGAGATTAAAATCAGAATTCCACCTTAGTGAAATCTTGTGAATTTTGTTAATACAAGGGGATATTTATATTTGATACTGTAAGGAACATTTGCAAAGATGCATCTTAAATTGTATAAGTTTAAAACATTCTGCAGTACATGCTTCAATGATGTTCTTAAGTGACCAAATCTATTCTTCAGTATTGGTCTCCACTCCCTGATGTATATCCATTTCCCTATATTTGATAATCTATGAAATTCTGTGAAAGAAAGGGTTTTCTAATTAGGAAATTGGACTAGAGAACAACATTTGCACCACATATTTGCTAGCTTAAATTCTGATTATAGTTTCTTTAATTTTATTTGTACTACCAGGGTAATGAAATGGCATTATTATTTGGGCTCTTAAAAGGATGCAACAATACTCATGACAATAACTGCCAATAGCAAGAAAGGTTGTTTGTAGAAAAGATTGTTTGCTAAAATGTCAATGAGATTAACTAATATTTTGCTTGGAAATAATCTTTTAAGGCAGAAGGGATTTTCTTTGAGATAATTCAATAATGCAATGCTCCTAGAGAGACAGTTTCAGTTGAGACAAAAATGAGTTATCTTTTACTGGTTAGATGATATCAATTCTCAACTTTCTTGCATGTGGTATTTAAGCTTTCAAAGTTTGTAATAGAAAATGATTTTCCACTGAGAAAGGATAGCAATATTTCTATATTATGTGTAGCTAAATTTGAAAGAAAATAATGCTTCAATAATTTTCATCAAGCTTGCCAAAATATAGGAAGCTGGTCATATTTAACACTATATTATCAGCTTTCTTATTTATATCACTGACTGGATCTTCTTGTGAATGTAGATTGGATATAGACATATTGACTGTGCTCTAGTCTACGGTAATGAAAATGAAGTAAGTTTCCACATCTATTTCCAAACTGCTTTATCAGTTCTTATGGTTGATATTTGATTATGAATTTTAATTGCAGAAATTCCAGGTTATTTCATAATTTGACAATTCTACTATTTACAATTCATCTTTATTTTCTCATCTTCTGAGTCCTAGGTATGGAATTCAAGTTATATTTACATTTATGATTTCCTCTAAATGTTGTGATGGATAGGGGGATAAAAAGTCTCACTTGTTGTAATTGTTTGTACTGTAAAGTATTCATGATTTTTCACGTTAAAATTAAATTGCTTTCCTCAAGTAGTAAAATTCAAAACAAATTGACATAAACTAAGTAATGGAGACAACATGGCTAAGTGTGGACATTGGTTTCTCACAAGTTTGACAGAAAAATAACATAGTATAGCCAAGCAATGTAAATTCCATATTTCTTTTTGGCAAAATAAAATTTGAAATCTCAAAATTAATTTTTCAATCAGTGTTTTCCTCAAACATTCTTGATTCATTTCATGCTAATAAATATCCTCTTCTAAGTTTATACTTCTATAATTGTATTAGGTCTCTAGTTATCTTGTGCAATTATAGAATGCAGTTTTCCCCTTACTCAAATTACACATAGTTTTGAAGTTGCAGTTAGTGGTTGCCAGATTGGACTTGCACTTAAAGAAATATTTCAAAGGAATATAGTGAAGCGTGAGGACTTATGGATTACTTCCAAACTTTGGTAAGTCAAGGAAACTTGATTTTTTTTGGAGTTGTAGCACCTTTAGGAACATATTTTTAACTTTCGTTGATTTTTTTGTGAGAATCATAGGTGGTAGAAAACTTGGTCTTTTCCTGTAGAAAATATCCAGTTCTATCTATAGATCTAGTTAATGTGATCTTAATATGCAATCTCTCATTCAAATATTTGTTTTGAACTTCTTTTCTCTTGTAGGCCCTCTGCCCTACCCTACCCCTCTATTTACGTGGTTTTTTGTGATTGTAAAATTGTGGATGAGGTTAGTATTCCTTTATTACAATGTTGTGTAAGCTTGAGTCACCAACTTTAGATTAAACTTGGCCCATGCTTTATGTACCCCATGTTCCTTGCTACATGTATGCTAGTGTTATGACACTCCTTACTGCAAAAAGGAGGATTTGAACTTTCTTGAAGATCTTCAGAGTGTTTATAGTCTTAATGTTGAGGGAAATTCACATCATACCAAGAATTGTTAATACATAAGATGGCTGATGAAGCCCTATAGTTAAAACAAAATAAAATTGGGCTGCTATAGAATCATTAAATCGATGATAAAGGAGGATTGTAAATGTTATTTATCACAACTACGTATCAAAACAAACAAGTTCTTGGTAAGATGGGACAATTCTACCTTATATAGTGAATTCATTTGGTTTATTTATGTGTTCCAGTATTATGTTTTTAACTTTCACTAAATAATTTAATTGATTGATTTTGATATTTGTGGGGGAATACATCTTTATGGTAATCCCTACATCTATTCTCCATAATCTCCATGTCTAAGCATTGACATTTTGCATATCACAAGTTTCAAGGAGAAGGTTGTGTATACTCCAAACCTTTATGTTTTGTTTCTATCAAATAATGTATGACATTCACTTTTTTGCTTTCAAATGCATAGAATAGATGAGAATAGTTATATTGTGTCTAGAGGAGACCCTATAGGAGCTATGCAATGGAGAATAGATTCTACACAAGATGTGTTGCAGTTTATCTGTAGTTTACATAATAATCTGTATCATCTTATCTTCACTTTACATTAAATCAACCTATTTGTAATATATCAAATCTCATTTCCTCAACTTTGATATATCTAACCACTTGTTTAGTGAGTAGCCTAAAAAAGGCTACATAATTTTAAAAGATTTTCTACCTCTATTTTAAGCCTTCGTCCTAGCAACTTAAGCTAATATATGCATGTATAGAACAATGCAAAATTATATGTTTCTACTGACTTATCCTTACTTGCATAGAAAGCATAAAAGCTCTTATAGATTTTTTGTTTTCCCTCTCCTTTGTGTCAATCTCAAGATGATGAGTTCTTAATCAAAATTCTAGATTCCTACAATTAATGCAAACACATCCATAAATACCTTCATATGTTTCCTTATCCTTCCTTACAACACATAATTGATTGAATTTCTTTACAGAACCATTATTTCATCTTGTTTACTTCTTGAGCAAATATAAAAATCTTTTAAAATATTTACAATTTTCTTTGTTCTATATTTTTTGATTTTATTTTGCATTCGATGTTTGTTATCTACACTAGGATTTTGTCTTCTTAAATTGATTTTTCTTGTGCTATGTTATTGCAGTAGATGCAATGCTACTTTCTGCAGTAGGGCACAATGTTAGGAATACAGGTGTGATTGATTTCTGGGAAGATGCAATTGTAGCAAGAATTGGGAAATCATCAATGAGGATGGAAATTGTTGAATCATCTTTACTGGAAAGGGTACTTTTGCATGTCATGTTTTGATTTTGTTGTTGTAGAATAGTAGGTCCAATTTATGATTTTTATATAAGAACTATCTTTTCCTAGTACTGAACTGCAATCTTACAAATCCTGCATTAATGATATAAAATGCACAATGGAAGTACACCAATGATCATCTTATAGGTAGTAGTGTAAAGCAGTCTCTCCTTCAGTGCATAACGTCTACCAATGTCTTCTTTGTATCCTTTATTCTCAAGTTAATAATTTAAAGCAGCACCATAGAGGGTTCAAAACTTGAGAATACTAATTCCATAACAAGCATGAGGTTATTTGATTGGAACAAAATTCGAGCAGTAGTAATTCAAAGGATGCATGTATTTGAGGAAAATACTACAATTGCCTATGCCAGGTGATAAGACCTTATTTGATGTCACTATTCCTACATGGTTAAAGAATTTATTGTTTCCATATTATATCTTTTGGCATAGTTCACCATAATTAAATTTTCAGTTGAGATTTTGATGGATATTTAAGGAAGTGTTCTTATCATCTCCATTGTCCTAAGAAAAAATCAAGGAAGTCTTCTTATCATCTCTGTTGTTCTAAGAAATATTTAAGGAAGTGTTCTTATCATCTCTGTTGTCCTAGAAAATCTCATAGAACCGTTGAAATAGGTAAAGGATGCCATATTGTAAAAATCTAAATGTGCTCATTATTAGATCTTGGCTGTATTTTCATTTTAATAACTATATTTTCATTTTAATAAACATATTCTATAACCCTCATTAAAATCTTATTTTCAGGTTGTAGCTCATCAAATTGGAGAGGTGAACATGCACTTTTTACTTTCATCTGACCATGACTAGTGAGATTTCTAGATAAGAAGTTGTCATCCTTCTCATTTGAATCCTTCCAATCTTCTCTCAAGGGTTGTCCGGCTGGAATGGGAGGGCAACGCTACTCTGAATTGAGCAATATATGCACCATAAATAATATAACTACATTTACTATATATTTTTATATCTTTTCTCCCTTCAATGTTTGTAGCATTTGTATTGTATTTGGGATTTGTCTCCCATGGAGACCAAGAGTGCAGTGAATGATGTATTTCTTGTATCTTTGTTTATGCAGCTGTATGTTTTTTGTAATTCCTTTGGTTATGCAGCTGTTTGTTGTTTCTATATATATATATATTTTCATGCAATACAAAAAAAACATTTGAATTTATCTATGATATTTGAGATTTATATGCATTAAGTTGTTTGTTGATTGTATTTAATTTTTTTCATGTTAATCCAATAGAAAAAAAACATTTGAATATCTATGATATTTGAAGTTTATATGCATAAATTTGTGAGAATTAATTTAGTTAGATTTGATTTATAACTTCAATCATTGATTCACTGAAATAAATGACTAAACCATGACTAAATAAATGACTACTATGACTAAAATAAATGAATATGTCAATGACCAAATATATGGCTACAATGACTGAATATATGACTAAATATATGACTAGAGTAATGACTAAATTAATGACTAAATATATGATTAAATTAATGACTAAATTTATGACTGAAGTAATGACTTAATAAATTACTACCATGACTAAATAAATGACTAGTTAATAACAATCAATGACTAAATTAATGACTAAATATATGACTAAATAAGTCACTACCATGACTAAATAAATGACAAGTTAACAACAATCAATGACTAAATCAATGACCAAATCAATGACTGAATCAATGATTAGATAAATGACTAAAATAGTTTAGTCATAAATTTGGTCGCGTTATAAATGACTGGCAATAAACTACTAAAGGTCACATGATCAAAATTAGTCATTTATATGCAATTTTTAGTAGTTTATTTAGTCATATATTGTTGTTTTTGTACTAGCGTTAGTCAATGGATAGAAGTAGGACTAGTAAATGGATCTTTTAAATATATTTGAGATATAACATGCAAACTTGGGAGTGCCCCACAAAAACCAACAACATAAGTGATGGTGAATTTTTGATTAAGATAAATTGGGAAGGGTTTGAACCCAAAATAGAACAACCATAGAGGCAAAAGAGACTAGAAAAAATAAACAAATCTCACAAGCAGTGAGACAGAAGGACACAACCAACCAAGCAGTTGTCCCAAGAAGAGAGACAAGAACCAACAACAAAACAATCAATACCAGGAATGCTTTTTACTGAAGAAAGGAATCAAAAAATGGTTTTGAAAGGACCCAAAAGCAACAAAAGATAGTCAAGAATGTTTGAACCCAAACTTCAAAAAATCCCTCAAATGAGGGTTTGGATGCAAATGAAATTTCCTTCCATTGTTTGAGTGAGCAATATTCTTCGATGGGATACCAATCTCATCATCAAGGTTATGCTTAACCTTGTAATAAGCACCAATATTAGTGAAGGGACCACACTCAACATGATCCATCTCCTTCCCCTTATCAATAGGAGCATTCAGACAAGGTATGCACATTGGAAATCATCTTATCATGAACATCTTGGCACATCAAGGAAAAGTGTCCAATATTATGGAAGTGGTACAACCATGAAGGAACATAATGTAGTGTGTGGTTCTGAACACCAAGCCTGGAGCACAAATTGACATTGTTGGGCAACTTTTGACCAATCTCAACACAAACACTAAATCTAGCATACTGGAAACTTTTTCTATTTTTTTATAATATTATCAATGGTAATGAACTAACCTATAGAATTAGCTATACACTAAAATATACTTTCATACCAAAACTCCAACGGGAACTTTGGGAGACAAACCCAAGTAATAGTGAAGTTTTTCTTAGTAGCATCAAATTTAATAATCCAAATTTGAAGGAAAATAGAAGCCTTACCAAGAAACCGGGGGCCTCCCAAAAGAACCCAAGAGAAATCTTTGATAAAATTGAAAGAGAATAGGAGGAAACCATTCAAAAAAGCCTTAACACTCAACGAACTAGAACCAGACCATTAATTGGAAGCCCAGATGCGAATAATACCAATATTAGGTCTATTCCCCAAAAATCTACAAATAAGAGTGTGTTGCAAGCTTACAGTTTAGTGGCTCTGTCCACACACACATCAGATATAAAAATAATAGGGGTTTAAAGAACAAAAGACGGTTCTTTCACTAGACCGCAACCAAGCCTCACATTACTAGGATAATGCTCACTCTAAGCAATAGCAGAGATAGAATTGGGTACCTCCCCCTTGGAAGGGACCCCAAACTGACTCCCTTAATAGGAGGGAGTGGGGGCACAACCTCTAGAGTACACCTACTAGTACTAGTTGGAGGATAAACTTTCCGAGGTGGAAGAAAACCCTTCATTAAAGAGTTCCCTAGGTCACATTTCTTGTTAACATCAAGTTTAGAAGGCATCTTGGCTTCTAGGTGCAACTGAGCAGCACATTGGGCCTCCAACCATATGGCCAGAATTGAATCATCATCATCAGAGGGCACAGGTTTTACCTACAGGCCTCAATAAGAAGATCTAGGAGCAATTCATCCTCCCCAACATCCTAGGAAGACACCCTAGGATTTGAATCCTCAGGAAAATACTAATTGATGTGATGGTGAAGTTGACACTTACTCTAGAATTTCCTTTGAAGATGCATATCCAAATACTAATTGAATTGTACTAATACAAAAGGGGTAGAAAAAAAAACTACCCTTACAATTAGATTGGTCACTAATGATAAATAAATCAAAAGGTTTGACTGTACCTATTGATGGTCAAAATAACACAACAAATATTAAGCAAAATATTTCTATCATACTTCTCCTGAAAAAGATAGTTAACATTAAATCACCTATCTTCCAAGGTCTCGGTAGTTGGTTCTCAACTATGTTGGATCACCTAGTGGTCAACATGACTATAATTTTCAAGGTACCTTTGTTGGTAAAAAGTAACAAACTGAGTATTTTGAAATATTCTAACGGGGGGTTTTAAATAAACAGAAAAAGATAGATCACAGTTTTTGGAAAAGAAAAATGTGAACAAACATTCTTCCCAAATTTGGACAAGCAACTTTTGTAACAAGAATTTTTTGTAAATTCTAAAACAAATAAATGGAATAACTGATGAATATTCATGCAATTACACCCATTCACAATGTAGATTTAATAAATGCACTTGCAATTCATTTTTTAGAATCAATTTAATAACGAACATTATTAACTTGCCACAAAATTTTACAGATCAACAAACAATAAGAAAATAGCATTCATAGATAATACAACATATGGTTTTAAATTTGGCCTCTTCTATTGATTTTTCACCTATTAAGAAACATTTACACACAACAAGATCCATTGGTGTATGGAAAACCATTGTCTATTGTCGTCATCTTAAAACTAAGAAATCTCTGAATTTTAACTAATTGCATAAAAGTTGTAAAAATGTCTAACTGTTTACATAAAATATTCAAAAATATAACTTAGGCTGCAAAGCTAACATCAATTTTCTGACCCTTACAATGAGGAGAGTTTTTAAACTTATAGAAAGAAATAAAACACTAGTCTCTCCTTTCAAAAATCATGATCCATAAAATGGGCGCCCAAACCCACAATTATAGGGGGAACCTAAGTTGAGTTGAAGTGACCACAACCCCAAATATGCATGCACATAAGAAGTAACCCTTCTTCCTTGATATGTTGGGGATTCCCTTGATTAATTGCAATGATCTTTCTACAAAATAGGACTACCAAATTTGGACCACTGTTGACCAAATTTCAATTCAAAAAGGGAATATTCTCTTTTCACTTAGTTGCCTTAGCTTGTCATAGATATTTTTCAAAATTACAAAAGACTTGTTGCAAGACATATTTGTCAGGTTTTCCCACCCAATCTATTTTAACGGTGTTCTTTCAAACTCTTTTGTGGCTGGAAAAATCGTATCTCACAATTTACTAACATTTGTGGCAACACACCTTGTGTCAAATCTAATTTCCATTACTTTTTCAAGGATATTTTCTTCAGATTCATCCCCTTCCTTCAACAATCCTTCCATTTGGGTGTTCCATTGATCCTTTATTTCTTGTTGTGTGAGGGGGGAAAAATCATTAGATGGAAACAAGATCAAAACATGATTGAAATCAGGAATCTATGCTAAGATCAGACACATTAATCTAAGATCTAATCCTGCACATACGAAATGAAACTAAGCTATTGAAAGCATATTAAAGAAATATATGATTACCAAATTGAAAGAAAAGAATAAGCACAGTTTTACCATCCTGTATTAGAGTGTATTTTCCTGATGTTGGATTGTTCTTATCACCACGAAGCCTCCATTGTTTGTGAAAAGCTTGATGAATGATGCTTGATATTGGTTGACCGAAGAAATGATGAATCTCTATCAATGGTGATATTGACATCACTTCATTGCATAAGGTATGTTGATTCTCCGATCCTTATTTGTGAGGAGAGAGATTTGTTATATAGAAAAAGAGATTTTGAATCGACAATCACAATCGCATTGGAGAATATCAATATCAACGGTCAAAAGGTGTTGAGAGAATTTAGACATGAGAAGATTGTGCAAATTTAATTGCACAATTTATGTCATTGAGGACTAGATTGGCTAGTCAGGGTTTAGATTGATCAGTCATGATTTGATTGATCAGTAAGGGCTTAGTTAGAAAATTGATGACTTAGTTAGCAAATTAGATGGTTGAGTTAGCAAATTGGATTGCTTACTTAGAAAATTAGATTGCTTAGTTAGCGAGCATAATTTTCTCAATCAGAAAGTGGGTGAGGAATTATGAATTAATTGATTTAATTAATAATTCTTTTTTGGAGTTGAACGTGCAAATCAAGTTTGACTTTTGCAAACAAAGTTGCATTAGTTTGATTTGATTTTTTATAAATGTGTTGGCCTCCTACAATGATTTAACAACCAAGCCCATAAATTCGTGATTCAGAGATTGGACATCTAACTTGAATAGTTGTCTTAATCACCATGAAGGTGCATTTAACTTCTCAACCCAGGGACGTAGACTTGAAATGGGTCTGCACAGTATGTGCACTAGGAATCCATAGTAGCCATATTCATCCTATAGCTAAGAAAGGCATAATGTTGAAAGTAAATTACTTGGAAAGAAGCAATGTAAATGTTGAACATCAACCAACAACTATACTAAGCTGAAATACATGATAGAAATGAAAATTTGAGCGAACAAGCAGGAAACTACTTTGTCTTCTTTGGCTATAGGAACAGTCACAAAATAGAATTCTAGTGGTTGCAGGAACAAATAGTGCCAAATTATTAACTAATTTCTAAACATAAACTATTAACTAAACTAAAGGATGGAATGCTCACCAACATGAACTTATAACTTCATTCTATTCATTGGAAAACATGAGTACATCTGAGCAACATAATTGTATTACTGAAAAACTAAGAATGTGAATACAATCATCAAATTAAGCAACCTTCTAAAAAAGTAGCATCTGAGTCTTATTTATATGAAGAAAGGCTATGAACTAACTACCTAGCAAGGTGGTCAACTCCAATAGATTAGGAGGATGCAACTTTAGGGAAAGCATGAAAAGTGGAGAGGCAGTTACACATGTGCAGAATCTAGTCAAGCATGCATGCCTTAACACATATTTAGCACAACAGTAACACATATATTCCCTCAACAAATAATTAAGACCATTTACAAGGTGATTACAATTTTGATTTGAATGAGGAATATCCCACTATCAAGAGTCTTCCCTCCATTAACCTTTGAATGATCACCTTGTTGATCATTATGGCGTGTGACCAACTGGTAGAATCTTCCTTAATTTTGCAGGCCTCTAATTATATCTGCATGACAATATTAGTACGTACAACAATTGCATATCTGCAACTATCTTAAAGTGACATTTAGTAATCCACATGTAAAATTAACATAGATAGTTCATGTAGCATGTCAATATCATTTATAAACTTATGCCCAATGTCTATGGTTTTGAGGAAATATCATAAAAAAGGTCAATATCCAAGTATCAAAGTCTATGACAACTACAACAAATGGATAATAAACTCTATCAAAATTAAGCCATAAACTAGACTCATCAAAATGATTGGAATAGTTTGATTTGATTATTCAAATTTTTGAGGGAAAGTGTCATAATTAAATTATTATGATTTAATAATTTAATCAACTTAGGGGAATAAAGTGATTTAGCGACATAATTAAATATTTGGTGTCATTTAATTAATTAGGATGAAATAAAGTGGGATTAGGACTTTATTAAATAAATTTAATTTATTTAATTTGTAAAAATGATGAAACGTGAATTAATCAAATAATGTTTTATTTAATTAATAGTAGAATTAGAGTTTTTAAGACTTTATTAAATAAATTAAATTTATTTAATTTGTCGAGAATGATGAAAACATGGATTAATTAAATAACGTTGTATTATTCAATTAATAGAGGAAATTAGGGTTTCAGATGATGTTTGATGTTGTGTGATGTTGCAGGATGATTTCGAGGTGTTTCAAGATGTTTTAGAGATGTTCTAAGATGTTTTGAGACGTTCTGAGTTGATTCTGAGATGTTCTGAGATGTTTCGAGTTGATTTTGAGATGTTCTGAGATGTTCTGAGATGTTCTGAGATGATTTTGAGATGTTTCAAGACGTTCCGAGTTGATTTCGAGATGTTCCAGGTTGATTCTTAGATGTTTCAAGATGTTTTGATTTGATTCCAAGATGTGATAGGTGTTAAGTCAATTTTACATGTCTACATTTTACCCCTCTTTGATACAAATTACTGGTTGCTTTGTTTCAAATATTTTGGTTTTAAGATCAAGTTTTTGAAAAAAAATTGTGCCCCACTATGCCCCGATGTTTTGTGGAATGATGGTAGGACTCTGTACTGCCCCCTCAAGAGGTTGGCCGAAAATTTCAAGTTTTGAGGTTAGGCTCACGAATTTATTTTATTTTAGTTCTTATATGTTTAGGTTGAAGAATTAAGTATATATGTCCTTATTTTCTCATTCTGATGTTTCTCTAAGCTTCTAATTTGAAATTAGGAAGGTTCCCTAAGTAGAAATTAGGGTTTCCTAGATGAAATTAGGGTTTCTTGAGGTTTAATATAGGCAATTAGTCCTCTAGTTAGCTCATTTGTGCTTTGACCCTATAGCTAATTCTTGTCTCTGGATTTTCCATTTTTTTAGCTTTTGAGGAGCAATGCTGAGATTTGAAGGAGCCCCACATCATTCTGAGCTTGTTCGGGAGGTTGGACGGCCTTCAAGCGTCGTGGCCTGGTATGTACCTTCTCACTTTTCACTTTCGGCTTGTTTCATTCTCATTATGCATGTACATAGTTTCCTGAGTCAAAAGAAAAGTTTTTGTGATTTCTAAGCATCTACCTCATTTTCCTCGCACTTGCTAGGTGAAAACCTCGCATTTGATAGCACACCCTCACCTTTGACTAAGAACCTCGCTTTTGATTTAATCACTTGACCTAAAAGCTCACCTTTGACTGAAAAGCTAGCTTTTGATTGCTCTAGGTCCTGAAACCTCACCTTTGACACGGGTCCTCGCCCTTGTTTCCTCTCCTTTCACTGAAAATCTCACACTTGTCGTAAAACCTCACTTTTTCTTGGTGTTTTCTAAGAATTTGCTCAAAACCCTTGCATTTGAATTTTCCTATTGTATTTAACTTTAACATTTGCTAAAAACATGGCATGTGTTTGTTTGTCATCCTAAATGTCATTTTTCATTTTCTTTTGTGTCATTTCAAGTCACTTAACCTGTTTAGAGTGAAACCCCAACATTGTGGGTTTAAAATGATTGTAGGTTGGCCTCAAAGCATTGCAACCAAGGGAGAGACGTCCTCGACACTTGTTTGATCTGATTTCCCATTTTGGTGTGTTGGAGTGAGACTTTATTGATGTTGTTAGACTACATTACATTTGCTACATGCCTCTTATCAGGACTCATACCATGATGATGACTACACTTGTGGAACGGTGGCATTCAGAGATGTCCTCATTTCATTTGCCTATACGAGAGGCAACTGTTATTCTTGAGGATGTTTGGAGGATACTTCGCCTTCCTATTCATGGGGAGCTGGTTACATATCATATTTGACATAGTACCCATGCCATGTGGTGGGTGTTAGATGCTAGAAACGTGGAGGTTCACCAGTTAGAGATTGATTTGTCTGACTTTTCTAACAGTGTAGATCCTATTTCGTTGGTCTTATGCGGTTTGATTTCAAGACTAGTTGTTCCTGATAGATGAGTTCGACAGTTTACCATGGGTTTGGGTGTATGTATCAAGAGTATGCGTGAACATGGGATGAGGTATGCTTGGGGTGTGTGTCTTCTCGCCCACCTATACAGAGATATGCACGAGGTCATGTATTAGGGAAATAAATCTATTTCCATAGGTGTTTCTCTCTTGCATGTTTGGGCATGGGAGCACATTGCAATTACTTAAATGGATGGGATATAGGATCATTACCCTGACGATCTGTACTCCTATCGTCATGGGGATTTCATGAACTATACCTTTCTTGGGGATCTTTTTTATTGGCATCGAGTTTTTGATGATATGCCCATTTTTGTGTGGAGACCTTATATGGGTTGTGAGGCTTGGCTAGAGGATTCAGATCATCTTGTTTACTGTTAACAGACCTATTGGTTGATTGGTCATTCTCATTCTGTGCTAGAGCGTTACTTACCAGACCGAGTATGTTGCCAGTTTGGAGAGAGATAGGGTCCAAGTTCCTGATGCTTATAAGGCTCATTTTGGTCATACCACTTGGGAGGTTCATGCTTGGGGTCTCCAGGTAGATATAGATGTTTCCATTGCTGAGTTCAAAGCACTTGCCTCTGTTGGTTGGGGTTGGTCGGTTCGTCTAGCAGATCTAGGTACTTCTCTTGATTATGATGAGTGGTGGGCACGATGCAGGCCTTTGAGACTCACTGATCCTGGGGGTGATCCTGCTTTGGGAAGATCGGGTATTACAGGTCATCATGGGGAGTGACATCGTATTGAGGTCCTCACAAAGTAGTTGGATAGAGCCTGACGTGATGGTGCACAGGGTGGTCAGGATGAGCACCCACCTTAGGCACATGGTCATAGATAGGTTTCGGGTCCTTCTCCACCAGCTAGGGATGGAGACATACTGTTAGCTTAGATGACTTCCACCAGAGATGCAAAGATAGCACGACAATAGGCTGTAAAGGCTCAGATAGATATTTTAAGGGTTGAGCGAGATAGCGAGAGTGGTCGATGACATGGCTCTAGTACAGTTGCTTACTGCAGAGAGGGATACTCTTAGGGCAGAGCGTGATCATTATTTATAGAGGTCCACCTACTATTAGACCCTATATGATTCTAATGTTCCTAGGGCTGCTCGACATCAATGGTTCAGAGATCCTAGTGTTGTGAGCAATGGTGCAGTTGGTGGTGCAGGTGATCAGTCTGTGAGATAGCTAGATCATTTTGGTGGTCTATAGAGTTTTGTCCTTCCTATCTAGGTCTTAGTTTTTGTACTTGATCTTCATTTTTTTTATTGCTCAGAGGCCTATTGTAGACATGTTTTATATATATATATATATATATATATATATATATTCATCGACCGAGTTGAGGCCTCATATAGATATTATGATTTTGTATTTTCCTATCACACTTATCTCATTGATGATGATGTACTCCATTTTTTGATGATGATATCTATGAGATATACCTTCTTCGATTCATCCTCATTTTATGTCTATGTGATGACAATATATGACGATGTATGTTATGTGAATGAATGAATCATATGATTTTGTGATCCATGATGTTTATATGGTGTTGATATATGAATGAATGCCCCATACATGATGTGTATTGATGACATTATGGATGCAGGATGGTACCAATGATATGTCTATGCAAGGTGGATGTTAGTTAGAAGAAATATTTGATGATAGATAGAAATTTGTTGTTGTTAGTAGTGATGAGTATTGCTTTCATTTTTCTTTTAGAGGCTTCACAATTTTGAACAATCTTGTTTGATGTAGCAAACATATACGATGCACCAGGGAATTAATGACCAAGGTGACTTTGTATTTATTGTATGGAATTTGTCTCTACAAATAAGGAGTATTCTTTCTCATACCAAACATACGGAAACCCTGTTAGAGTGTATGGGTGAGAAGCTTGAAAAGATGACGGACCAGTAACACAAGAGGTATTAAGAACCTAACATGTCACTGCTACACATAATTCTCCAAAACAACTTCCACACACAAAACAAAGCAAGCATTCACCATGGTAGTATAACAAAAATATCCACAAACAACAAATCGAAATGATGCTCAATTTCCCCCATTCCTTCTTCTCTAAATCCTTATGGACATCCTCGAGAGATCCTGGGAACGAGTCAATAAAATAAATCATAAAAATAAGACTAAAAAGAGATAAAATAATGTTGTTATATATCACTTGTCATATCTGTTTGGGGTGGGTCTATTATCCAATATTGATCATGTCTATTATAGGAATGGATCCATTAAGGCATATCTTAGGATGTTGTTGGTACGTGTCAAAAATATAGGTAGTTGATACTCTAGCTTTGTTTTTGTCTATTTGTAATTAAATTTTTGCGATTGTTTGCTTGAAAGTTCTAGCTTTTGATGTTTGTTCTGTTTGTTTGTGTAGTACCCTTCCACTCTCACCTTGGATGTGCAGGTAGTCTGGCTAGGGAATCTAAAGAGGAAAATAGAACAAGAGCTTCTAATGGTGTTTTAGTGAGTATGATGTATGTTATCGTGTTACTAGGATGCAAAGATTTAATTGGATAGTTAGGTGATGTAGTAGTATGTTCATGAGGATAGGTGGAAAGGGTGGCATCGTACCATTGGACGTATGGGGACATACGAGAATGAGTTACGATTGCTAGAGTCCCTTTCCATGTGATTCAACTATTATGAATATGTGTTCTAATTTGTATGTTTGAGTGAACAGGTACTAGGCTACGTCTTCACCTGAATTAGTAGGTCTGAGCGTGCCTTGAACCCAATGGATATGTTGAACAGGAGATAACATTTAGTCCCGTACCCTATTCACCATCCTCGACGAGGATGAGTCTAATTTGACACCCCATCAGTCTTGTCAGTTTTGTTAGTTTGGTCAGTCTATGTTGTTTGAGGATTTGTATGTTGACCTTGACTAGTGGTCAGATGATTAATTGGTATGTAGTCTATCTAATTTATTTAAGTTGTTGATATAAATCCATGAATATCTTATACATTAAAAATAAATTGTTAAATATTGGGGTATACTTTGATAAATAAGTATATAGATATAAATAAATATTTGTATATATATATGTGTGTGTGTGTGTGTGTGTATAATAATAATAGTTGATAATAAAACAAATTTATAATGTAATGATAAATAAATAAATAAATAAAGATTAAAGGGGTGGAGTATATAATTAATCATAATTTATAAGTAATTGAGGATAAACAATTTTACCCATCTGTATAAAGATTGAATATCTATTATATTATATTGTTATGATTTCTTTTAAAGAAAATGCTATTAAGTAATTTAAAATTAACTTGGTATGTAGCAAGGTAATTCAATAAATCAAGAAAAGTAGGGGGACGAGAGAGGACAAAGAAGAGGGAGAGGATTGAAAGCACTAATGCTTAATGCCAGCACAACATGTTGAGGAAGACACGTTGCATTCTCCACCGCCCAAGTTTGGTTGCCAATTAATATTTTGTTGTCCTTTTTTCACCCAAATTTTTAATGTCTATGAGGGATGTAAATATGGTGATTTTAAAACATTTGGACACCTGTAATGTGCATGACATTTGTTAATAGGTTTTCCCCTAAAGCTCCACGTAGCTCTAGAAAAACAGGGGTTTTTTACTATAGAAAAACATTCCATTTTTTTTTGGTGGGGAAAAAAAAGAAGGGGGGGGCTCTGCTCTAAGCAGGTGAAAGGATCCTGTAGGATGTATGTTGTGATGTTGTCTATGTCCAGATGCTGGCTGTGGGATGTATGTTGTGATGCTATATATGTTTTGATGCTGGCTGAAACAAGTCTGCTATATTAACATATCATTTTCCTCGAAAGGATGTTGAGAGAGAGATCATGGAAATTTTCTTTACACCTATCATTTACATGTTTTTTTTGAAGAGGTACATTTGTTTGAAGAGGGTAAAAGCCTTGGATTTTTTTTCTATGGCTGGCATTTTTTTTGGGGGAGGCAAGGGGAAAGAACTCAGGAAAAAGGCACAAAAATCACTACGAGAAGGGGGAAGCGGTGGTTTTTGAGAAAGGAGGAATTACGGAGGAGCTGGAGAAAACACAGGAAGGGTGAAGGTAAGTTCGATTTATTTTTATGTTTCGTATGCTATTTTCTGAGAGTTATGGGTAAAGAACCAGCATTAAAAGATTAAATACATATTTACTATTTTTTTTTAATAATAATAATAATAACACATAGCAATAGGCATCGCAAGTTAAATCCCATGCATAGCTGATGCACAGAGGTATAAATACAGTAATTTCTTTTGGAAGACTGTAACGCTGTATCACATGTAAATAGAGATTTTTGGAAAAATTTAAATATTTTGAAGTATTGAATTTGTAAATATATTTAGTGTATGATGTTTTTCTTCCTCAATCATGGTATTCTTAGCACCCAATTTGATTAGTTAATTTAATGAAGTAAAATTGCTTGCCCTACCTTTCTATAGCACTTATTATTTGGTGCATGAACTGAATCCCACCCAGTCAGCCATTGCTACTTCTGTTTAGCACCCTCAAAATAAAAATAAAACTTATGCATAACTTCTCCTTTGAAATCAGTTACAGCTTCTTTCTACTTTCAGCATTCATTATCTGTCACCAAATTTGTATTTTATGCAATTGTTACTCTTGTTTTCAGTCAACCCTAAATAGGTTTTTAGCATAAATATTTTTGCATAAGAATCGTTAGATGATATTTACCCTCCACTTCTTTTACCTCTCCTTAAAATTACGCATGATTGGTATGGCATACTTAGTTCATGCCTACATTCCATTTAGATACGTGAGAAATGAAGCTTTAAGTTAAAATAGTACATATTAATTCTAATAAAGAAAATGAGGTTAGATGATACTATACCTTTAAGATTGATTTTTCTCTTTTTAAAATACTCCTTTTAATTGAATAGTTGTAGGTTTAAATATTTATGTGAAGATAGCTCTTTTATTTATAATATTTAGAACCTATGTAAGTATTTAAATAAATAAATATATTTTCAAATGATATTTACTAATTATATGGCTGCTTTTAATTAAAAATAGTTAACCAAGTAAAGAAATTAAATTTAAATTGAAAAGTAAATTATTAATTATATTTTACAAAAGATAAGTAATCTAATTATGGGGTAAATTTTATGTTGATAAGTAATTAAAATTTGAGTTAGACTAACAACAATTATTTACTCAAGGAGATTAGTATATTTGTCGGGTAGCCCATAGTTATATATGTTAAGGGTGTTGGAGTTTTTGGTAAATTAACATCAAATAATAAAATCTAACTTAATTTAGTAGTTTTAAAGAGTTAATTGTTCTTTTTCTGTGAGAGTTACTGCATCATCATGCAATCGGTAATTTATCTTTGTAGTATGTTTAAAATTAGACTTATTAAAAAACTTGTTTTATTAGATATGGGTAATTTCATTACCCTGTAAGTTACTAGAATGGTAATTTATCTTTGTAGTATGTTTAAAATTTGATTTATTTAAAATTAGATTTATTTAAAACTTGTTTTATTATATATGGGTAATTTCATTACCCTGTAAGTTACTGGAATGGTAATTTATCTTTGTAGTATGTTTAAAAGTTGATTTATTTAAAATTAGATTTATTTAAAACTTGTTTTATTAGATATGGGTAATTTCATTACCCTGTAAGTTACTGTAATGGTAATTTATCTTTGTAGTATATTGAAAATTTGATTTTTAAAATTTGATTTATTTAAAATTAGATTTATTTAAAACTTGTTTTATTAGATATGGGTAATTTCATTACCCTATAAGTTACTAGAATGGTAATTTATCTTTGTAGTATGTTTAAAATTTGATTTATTTAAAATTATATTTATTTACAAGCTTATTTAAAATTAAATTTATTTTCAAGCACCTTTACTCTTTTAGATTTGTGACTGTGCATAAACCGTATATGGTAGATTTTAAATTAAAGTTTATTTATTTTGAAGTCAACAAAGGTAAATGTCATACTTTCAATTAAATTTAATTTGCAGTAAAAATCAGGTTACATTTGAATTAAATTTATTATTACATTATTTTTAATAAGTTTGGATTATGTTCACGTTCGAATAAGTGGGTATGTATAGTCCTTCTGAACATGTTTGGATATTTATTTTGGTTATACTTTGAGTGCTCGTTGGAATTGATTTCTTATGCATACCAGTGGTTCCATGTTGATCATACTTTCCTCTTGCTTTATTTCGCTTTTGAGGTAATCTTTATGTATAGACATGTTTTGGATAAGTTGGGAACTCATAAATGCTTAAGCCACTCCCCTTTGATAAGATATGGGTGGTAGATTGTTAGGCTTCCAAAGGCGATGGGAAACCTATTTCCTGTGGAATCTTCCCATGATTAGACCTTTGTGTTCCATTGATCATAGTTCTATTTTGAGTTCGTGGGTGTACCATGTTCCATGATTTTCCTTGCCTTTGGTTATGATTATGAGCGAGATGGTTCATGCCTCGCACGTGTATTTGTTTGGTGGATTTTATGCATTGGTACACCCTTGTTGTTGTGAGTCTAGTTTCGAAACTGTTCGAAAGAGTCTCCTAATCAAGCAATGTTGTACTTGTTGCATGTTATTTTATGTCAGTGTTATAGTGTTATGCGTATGAAGAAAGTCGAGTCGTTCATTGGAAACTAATGGTTATATCCCATGTGGGTGAGTTGGAGCAACTCAAGTTGTCGAACTACGGTGCCTCTGCGAATTATATACGTAGGCAAGGCCATCAAGTGATGAGCCCCCGAGGCATTAGGTCGGGCCCCTAGGACTGTTCTTCTAAGTCTTGTTTGAGACTTGTCGTTTATTCCCGATAACGTAAAAACTACCATTGATTTATATAGCTTCTCTTAGTAATCATGTGCTAACTATCTTTGATCTTATGTGTGTGCCAAGTCATGTAGACCTTGCAAGTATAGGCATTGGGAGCAAGGACTTGTCGATAAAATAGAATGTAAGAGGTATGTTAAGCTGACCTAAGTAAGTAGATTCTATTGCCAAAGTTAGTAAATCACTTCTATCTTTTCTTGTAACTTGTGTGATCATTGAATATAGCTATAAGTAGTGAATTGTGTTGTTGTTGTCTTATAAGTAAACAAAATTTAAAATAAAATAAAATAAAATAAAAATTATTGCAAAATTAGGAAAGATGTTATAGTTTTGCCTGGTTGTTTAGTGTGTAAAATGTGGGCATGAGTTTGGTCACTTTGTACCTTATTTTCATTAATTTCTCATTCTTGTACTCAATGTACTTTTCCCATTGATATTAGGAAAAAATTATGTGATGAACTATTGTATCTTTGATATGTTGTATCTGTGGAAATATGCTTTGCAGATGTATTGTTTTCCATGCTTGTGATCATTAATAGTAGTGTGTCATCACTATGTGTTCTTGGTTGTCTAGTTTCTTCCATTTGATAAAAGTTTATGATTTGTAATGACCGTTTCGTGTACCCCAGAGGACGTGAAAGATTTAGTAAATGCATAATTGTTTTTCGTGTAATGTGTGCACACATTCATCATATGCAATGTTCTGCAATGTTTCAAAAAAAAAAAAAAAAAAAATTGTACGGTGTTTGTTGTCCTTTGGGGTTCACACGGCGGGGCATTACAGTTTGTTTGTTTTTTCAAAGGGTGAGTGTGACAATATTTTTATTATGGATGAACCTTGATTGTGGATAGGTGATGACGGAAATAGGATTTTTGAGCTTTTTTAAAAAAAAATTGTGCTTTGTATTTTTTAACTATTTTTTTTGGATTTTGAATTTTTTTGACTAAGTTGAAATAAAGCATGTTGGAAACCTAAAGGGACTGACCTAGGGTCTCGGGGGATAATAATCCTTTCCTACATTGTACATGCAGAGACCACATAGTTTGACCATTTGACTCAAAGCATAAACTATTTTTGGATAAACAACATTGATAATTTGGATTGATATTCCACTTCTATGTCTAGAGGATATGTTGCAGGAAATCTACTTGAACTAGTTGTGAGATTCAAGAAAATGTTGATATCTTAGACTGTTTGAGTGAAGGAATAATCCAACAATGTTTTTTTCTAAATATTTTTCAAATGTTTTTGATCTTTTTTTTTTGTGATGTTTTTCTCTTTTCCATTTTTTCTTGATTTTTACCCTTTTTCCAGGGGTGTAAGATGTTGACAACTTGGATTAATATTTCACTGTATTTTCGCTAGAGGATATGTTGTGAAAAATCTTACTTGAACTAGTTGTGGGGTTCAAGCAACTATTAATATCTTATAATTTTTGAGTGGAGGAATAATACACATTGTTGGTATCTTTGAAGGTTACCTTGGTAGTGTGTTGGTGGTACACCTTGTTGTTGGGATGAATTGTTTTGAAGGTTACCCTAGTGGTACATTGGTGGGATACCTTTTTGATGGGTCAAATTGCAAATGGAACCATGTGGAACACCTTGTTGTTTGGATAATGCCTAGATCACAATGTGAGCTAGAAGACATAGATCAAGATTTATTCTAAAGCAAGATGTAAGTACTTGCCCCCAGTGCCTAGCAATGTAGGTAATGGGTTATCTTGTGATAGGATAACATGTTTGGATAGAGTATGCCCCTGTGGAAAATAACTCATGGCTTAGATAATGCTAGATAGGATAGGATCAGTGATAATGACCCATGTCAAGATAAAGTATACACCAAACATTTGTCAAGATCAAGATATGTTGGATTGGGATAAAAAAATAGATTGGATTTATTCCAGATAGGCTGAGATGCTTCCACCTAAAATAGTACACATAGATGGTTGATTATACACATGATACATGTTTGCTAGGTTTTCATCATGGTACTTGTCCAAAGCGCCACATAGTGGTTTTCACTGGAGGACGATTTTTCTCTTGACTATTTTCTTGATTTTTATGTTTTTTTAAGGATTTTTGATGCCATACAAAATTCGTTTTACCAGGTTTTCATCATGGTGACAATTTTGTGCTCATATTTGAACCACCTAGTGGTGTTGATGTAGACGTTGCTGGTGCTAATATAGTTGTTATTTATGGAATGATATGCCAACGATATCCTTCTTGGAGAAGTTGTTTTGCTAAGATACGAGCACTTGAATTTAACCCCTGACACTTCTTGTTTTCTTTGTTGATACCAGAGTTAACCTTATCTTGATGCATACATCATGATAGAGTGCCCTTAGAATCCTTATGATAAATATTTGTTGCCAATATATGATCAATGTGAGATTTGGATATCATGGATGGTGAAATGTGTCAAGGGATATGATATTCAAATGGATTGGTTGGCAGTTTGGAACCTTTTATTCTCCAAACTTGGGATGATGAGCAATGATGGGTGGATATAGAGATTCGAGTGGGACCAAAATCTTGATATACCTTGTAGGTTGCTCTTGAAGCTTTCTTTTGCATTGTTGGACATATTTTATGGATGAGTTTCCCTTTTTTATTTTTCCCCATAGTTTCTTTAACTAATGGAGTTTGATAGGGATGATTTTCTTTCTTTTTTCTTTTGTATCCATTTGAATCTTTCTTGTCCATTTTGTTTTGCTAATTCTTTTGCTTCAATGAATTGCTTTGTTCTTGGGTATAACTTTTTCTCTTGTTGTTGGTTTCAATCAGAGGGTTGAAATATGCATGGATATTGATTCATGACATTGCTAGTTGTAGTGTTGGTAGCAATTTCGTCATAAGGACTCTTCGTGCTCTCTATGTTGATTCTCGCATTAGATAAAGTTTCCCCTAGTATTATAGAGGTATCACTGATATGTTTAGATCCCTTACTTGTTGAATAACCAAGACCTTGATGCTTGGGATTGTCAATAATTTGTACTAGTTCTAGGATACTTTGTTCATGTAGGCCTAATCCTTTGTCTTGATAATTAATCCATTGAAAATTTGTATTTGCAATAGGATATTTCTTACCTTGGAAACAAGGTGCTAATCCTTCTCTTCTCTGTTGTGGATCTTCAAACGTGATAGTTTCTTCACTGATAGGATCCTTCATATGTGGGATAACCTCCTAATTGATATTGTCAACTTGATCCTATGAAATATTATATTTTGATGGCCCTTCAAATATATCAGTGCTTCCTTGATTGGTGTATACCCACTGCTCTGCAACTCAGGATTATCCATTTTCTTTGCTGATTTTAAGATACTGTGCTCCATATTTTTATGCTCAATGTCTTCAAATTTCCTGGAGGATGTTTCTGATCTTAATGCTTCTTCTTGATCAATTTTAGATATTATTAATTTTGTACTTTGATCATGTGTAAAGATGTTAAGATTAGGTGACTCTTGTTCCTTGGTAATGATATCAAGAGTATGAGACTCATTTTTGGATGAAGATCATATACATGTCTATTAGGAGTAAGCATCTCATGGGTAGATGTATGTGTGCCTGGTATATGGATTTTTTTTTTTTGGAAATCCTTAGATGTCTTGGAAGATATCTACCAAGTCATTGTAGTATTTTGATGATAAGGATTCTTGATCTTGAATTTTTGCAATATTATCTTTTATATGCTTTGGATCACATTCTTGACATGCATCAATTACAAAGAAGGGATTTCTGATAAATGATCCTTGGATTTCCTCAAAATGTGGACATATGGGTGATAGCTCTTGGCTTAGATTTTTTTCATTGGGTATAGGTGTTGGATTAAGAATCTCTCGATCATCCATATGTACTAGCATGGTGTTGGATGATGTCAATACATCTTAGACTGAATCAATGTTAGAATTGGGTGATTGAGTTTGATCATGATTGGGATTAAATTCTTGATTTATGTCATCTTGCTCACTGAATGATGTAGAGACATTATCAATGTGATCAGTGATAGATAGCTCTTAATCATTGTTTTCAACTTGTGAGGTTGAGACCTTGTCATTGTTGTCATTGGTAGTTGGCCCTTGAACGTTAATAGTTATTTCTCCTTGATCAATAAGGTTTTGGATGATATTTTTGAGTGTAGCACATCTATTCATTGTGTGACCCTTCATTTTATGGAACTCACATTGTTCGTACTTGTTATACCAAGGAAGTTTAAATTTTGGTTCACCATAAGTTGGACTATCGTTGATTTTGATAAGTTCCTATTGTACTAGTTCGTGCATGGTTACCTCTAAATTCGCTCCTATTGTACTAGTTTGTGCATGGTTACCTCTAAAATCGCTCCCAAAGGGGTGAATATCCTTCTTTTTTGGTAATTTTTCCTCTGTGGCTTCTCTTGATTGTTTTTCTCTTGATTTTGTGAAACTCCTTGATATTGTGTTTGAGGTATATTTTGATATTCCACTTGAGGTACACCTTGGTGTTCTAAAACTTCTTGATACTGAGGATATTGGAAGTGTTGTTGATGTGGATATTGAGGTGTTCGTGGAATAATGTCTATTGGTTTTGGATATGTAATGTTCCAACCTTGAATAAGGCATTAATGATATGTTGTATTTCTTTTTCATTTAAGTTCCTCAAGATCTCTCTCAATTTTATTTAGGGAGATTTGATGTTCTGGACTTATTCCTTGATTTTGAAACCCTTGATGTTGTTCCCCTATTTGATCTTGTTACCCTTGATAAGAGTAATTTGGGTAATACATTGACATGTTTTGGGGATTTTTTGATACTCAATACCCTATCATAAGGTCACTTCGTTTATATCCTCATGGGTCTCTTCCGTCATTTGTGGTTTTTGCTAGTGAGATGCTTGCATTTGTTCTTGTTAATTTACATGTTCTTCTTGTGTTGGAGGATCAATGCTACAAGCTCCAATTGTTGAACTGGAGTAGTTGGTCACCAGATGGTGTACTGGTGTTTGAGATGGTTGCTATGAAGCTCAAAACCCTAAGGCTTGAGTGTTATTTTGGAATGTGGCTACTTTTTGTAAATCAAAATGTTGAAGAACGAGGGTCAATGTTTCAGTTCCTTGTCTTGAGGATATGTTGTGGGAAAGCTACTTGAACTATCTACGAATTCCAAGTAATTGTTGATATCATAGAAGTTTGAGTGAACAAATGATCCTAGTGGTTTGTCTGATTTTGATTTTGAATAAGTAGTATAGTAATAATGGGTGAGAGACTATGTGACCTATCTATTTTCCAATTGTTTTGTTCGAACAATGAGCCTATAAACAACTTCAGTTTGTTTTCCCCAAGTGTCAACAAAATGTTTAAGATTGTGAGTTGTAATGTCAATTGTAACTTCTATGTGTTTGTGATGCAGGAGAATCCTTGGTTCTTGGAAATCTTGCATCAACCAAAAATATTCTCCTTTCAATTTTTGTTCTTGTTTTGCTCTTTCTCGGTTCATCTTGGTGGATCCATCATATTTTCTCACTAGACCCTGTGGATCTCTACGTACATGATGGACATGTTCATTTTATGAAAAGTTACCAATTCTGGATTTCATGACAGTTTCTTGAACAGGCACTAGAATAGTTTTCAAGCCCAACGGCTAATCTGATCGTTTGTGGATCATTTCCATAACTTGCAGATCTTAACGGTGTGATTTTGAATGTTCTTTGGAGTGTCCCCAACCTTCATTTTGGGTCCACACTTCATCATATGCACTTGTTGAAGAGTAATTCAATTTGAGGCTGACCTATTCATGTGCACATTACATTTTCTTTCCTTGGAGAATGTGATGATCTTTGGCCGACGCGGATGTTTCCAGAATTGTGGATATAGTATAAAGCTTGTAATAGATCATTAGAATATGAGGGAGGAATAGATAGATAAGTTTGGGGATTATATTTGTAAGACATTGCTCGCATATAGGAGCATATTGGAATATTGTATTTCTAAACATGTATCAGGCCTGTGAGCCGAATCTATAAACCCAGATGTTGTCGGCTAAATGTAACTGAGATTTCTATTAATGAGAGTGTTTTAATCTGCATTTGCCTCCATATTTCGTATTGCTTTTGTTGTGTTACTCTTGCTACATAGTCCAGATTTTTCTCTTTGAGGACCCTCCTACCATGGCTGCACCATATTGGTATCAAAGAGAGCTTCGATCTGTGTGAGGTTGAAAAAATTTGTGAAGTCCTGTAAAATATTTTTTGTGGGGTGGCGGATTGTGGATCTCACCTGCAGCTATAGAGGACTATTGTAAATATGGCTGGAAGAAGAAATGTTAGAGGAAATGGAGGGCGCGGAAATATAGACCAAGCTATAATGGAGATGCTAAGAGGAATTACTGCTAGATTAAATGTAGTTGAAATGGCCCAAAGAAGAGGTCGACCAGTTGATGATGTGAGTGATGAAGAGGTAGAAGTTCAAGAAGAAGGAGGAAGAGAAGAGCAACCTGGCCTAGATCAGGGAGAAGAGAGGTTCATAGGAGCCCTAACCAGAGAAAATATGAAGCCACATTTCAATCCACCAAATTATACTGGTAAGTTGGATTCAAAAGAATTACTTGATTGGATAACAAAGATGGAAAAATATTTTGAATTTGAAGGTACCACTGAAGATAAGAAGGTAAAATTTTCTTGTACAAAGTTGAGAGGACATGCATCCCTTTGGTGGGAACATTTGTAGACAGATAAACAAAGAAGAGGGAAAGAAAATATAAAATCTTGGGATCAGATGGTGAATAAGTTGAAGACAAATTTTATACCTACAAACTATCAAATCAGTTTGTTCTGAAAATTGCAAAATTTGAAGCAAAAATATGCAAGTGTAATAGAGTATACTGAGGAGTTCTATAAGTTGAATATCAGATCTAGACATTCGTAGGATAAGATGGAGCAAGTAGCTAGATATGTGAATGGTTTGAGGTCATCTATATAGGATGAGATTAGTTTGATCAAGTTGAAAAATTTGGAAGAGGCATATCAGTATGCCCTAAAAGCAAAAGAGAAGCTGAATAAGAGACATGAGCAGAGACAAAGAAGAAGAGGTGGAAAATTTCAAAGAGGAAGAACTTTTGCTAGAGGAGGAAAATGACCTTTTCTAGATCAGAACAAGGATAAGGAGATTAGTAAGAATGATAATACATATCAGAAAAGTGATGGAAACTCACACAAAAGAGGGGGATATGGTGGTTACCAAAATGAAGGATATAGAAGAGATGATAGAGGACAAGAGAAAAGAGTATTCAGAGGAGCTTGTTATAAATGTGGTGGAGAAGGACATAGAGCATTTGAATGTAATCAGGGAGAGATGAGAAAAAAGATAGAGAATAACAAAAGAACAACCTTTGTTGAGGAAGATCATGTTGGATCATCTAACAAGTCGGAAGAAGGAGAAGTGTTGGTGAATAGAAGAGTACTTTGTTAGAGTGAGTTGGAGCAGGAACAGTTGCAAAGGAAGAATTTATTCCGGACAAGATGCAAGGTAGTTGGTAAATGTTGCAAGGTGATAGTTGACAGTGGAAATTATAAGAACCTAGTTTCTGAAGAGATGGTGACTAAGTTGAAGTTGGAAAGATTGAAGCACTCGAAGCCCTATCAGATAGCATGGATACAGGATAACCATAAGATTTTGGTAAGTGAACAATGTTTGGTGAAATTGAAGATAGAAAATTACCATGATGAAGTTATGTGTGATATCATGCCTATGGATATATGTCATGTTTTGTTGGGAAGGCCTTGGCAGTATGATAGATAGGCTATTCATGATGGAAAGAGGAATATATATACTATTGTTGCTAATGGGATGAAGCAAATTTTGTTGCAATTGGAAGATGTTCCTACAGTTGAAGTTTGTAGGAATGTTAGGGTTTTTCTGGTTGATGGAAGAAGATTCCTTGATGGGTTGAGGCATGAGAATGTGTGCTAGGCCTTAGTTCCTAAGAAGGCTAAAGATTTGAAGCATGTGGAAGAACACCCAGAAGGGATAAAGCAGTTGCTAACAAAATATGAGGAGATCATTTCAGACAATGTACCTGACGGATTACCACCTGTGAGGAGTATTAGTCATTGCATGGATATGATTCCTGGAGCTAGTTTGCCTAATAAAGTAGCACACTAGATGACACCTGCAGAGAATGCAGAGTTGAATAGACAAGTGCAAGAATTGTTAAGGAAAGGTTTGATCAGAGAAAGCTTAAGCCCTTGTGCAATACCTATTGTATTGGCACCTAAGAAGGATGGAGAATGGAGAATGTGTACGGATTGAAGAGCCATAAATAAGATCACGGTGAAGTATAGATTTCCTTTACCTTGAATGGATGACATTATGGATTGTTTGAATGGAGCCAGATACTTTACGAAGATAGATTTGAAGAGTGGATATCATCAAATCAAAATCAGAGAAGGGGATGAGTGGAAAACAACATTTAAGACAAATGAAGGATTATATGAGTGGTTGGTGATGCCTTTTGGATTGAAAAATGCACCGAGTACTTTCATGAGATTGATGAATGAGGTATTGAAGAAATTCTTGGGTAAGTTTGTGATTGTTTACTTGGATGACATCTTGATTTTTAGTAAGATTAGAGAAGAACATTTGTTGCATATCAAACAAGTTCTATAGAGGTTGAGAAAGGAGCAGTTGTTGATAAACATTAAGAAATGTAGTTTCATGAAGGAGGAATTTGTATATCTAGGATTTGTGATATCTGTGGAAGGATTGAAGATGGATCCCAAGAAGGTTAGAGAAATTTTTGAGTGGCCTACACCTAAAATCATTGGAGAGGTAAGATCTTTTCATGGCTTGGCTAGTTTCTACCGAAAGTTCATTAGGAATTTTAGTTCTATTTGTAGCCCTATGACAGAAATAATGAGAGGAGATAGAAAGGATTTTAGATGGACATATGGAATAGATCAAAGTTTTGAATTTTTGAATTAGAAGGTGATTGAGCATCCTGTGTTCGCTTTACTAGATTTCACTAAAGTATTTCAAGTAGACTGTGGTGCAAGTGGGAATGCAATTGGAGCTATGTTGAGTCAAGAAGGAAGACCTATAGCTTATTTTAGTGAGAAGTTGAATGATGCTAGGAGATGATATTCAGTGTATGATTAGGAATTTTATGCTATAATTCAAGCCTTGAAGAAGTGGAGACATTATTTGTTACCTAAGGAGTTT